>JAOQMP010000001.1:7542580-7555508 GCA_027563575.1 Erythroxylum pedicellare
AATAAATTGTAAATTGTAAATTGTAAATTTTATTTATTTAATTAATTTATAAAATATAATTAAGATGACAAAAGTCATTTATCTTTTTAATTTATTATAATTATGATAATATTATTTTTATTGTCAAAATTAAGAATTATGATAATGATTTTTTATGGTGTCTATATGACTTTTAATTCAATTTTATTTTTTTTTGTTAACAAACATATTTTAATTTATATGATTTAGATTCTTATATTTAGTATCCATTTGATTATATTAATAATATAATTTTACTTTAAATTTTTTCTTTAACTAAAATTGTGGTTGTTATTTATGTAAAATATGTGAAAATAATATTAAGAAAAATAAATAAATTGTTATTATTTTAAAATTTTATTATTATGATTTTTGAAGACAAAGTTGGTATAAAAATTATAAATTTTACAGTACAAGAAGTACTATTTTGTAATTTTAAAGAAATGCGGAGACTATTTTATAAATTTAAAAAAATTATTTAAAACAATATCTAATATTAACTAGTACCGATATAGTACCGTACCATACTAGAACTAAATTTGATATGCTATCGGTATTATATTCATAACATTGCCCAAAAATCTACGCTTGTTTGAAGAAAGATTTGTATCTTTTTTTTTTTTTTTCGCCAAACTTAGAGAACCGCATGGTCTTACAATTAATTGAAACTATAAATTTGAAAATGCTTGATAATAAAAGGTAAATTTAACTGGCATTTTATGCTTCAAATATGGGTATGTTAGTATAACAGGGAAATGGTAACGTATCATTAAGCATTTGGCTTGACTAGTCCGTTACCCACCCCTTCTCCGGTGTCTCGTGTGTCTGACCAACTCAGAAAGTAACGTGGACATAAAGACTTTTCTTTTTGATGTTGCTGCTTTCTATCTTCTGAATGCGCTCCTCCGTAATAGCCTAGTTTATGCAAGTTGTTAATTGAACCCAGTGATCTGGATGATATTCAACTCGGATTTATAATTTGTATGATAAGAAAATCCATATGAGCATGTGGTAGGGGAGCCAATATGCAGCGTTGCTAATGTTTCTCGTCCAATAAAAGCTCCATCCTGATCCTGGTCAAACAATCTATGGGATCAGCTGCTTCTTGGTCAGAACATGTGTTCTGGTTTGTGATTTCCCGTCTTTGGTTTATGTTTCATTATTTAATTACGTCGTTCAAATAGTTTAATTTGCCATTTTTAATTCAACAGTAAACGTAATTCACATGTGAAAATCTTCTATAATAAGACTCCATTACTTCAACTTGGTTAATGCGACAAGCATTTATGTTACTGGCAAATTAACGTACTCATCTAATTGACATCATGCTTCTAGCGTATACCTGTATTTAACTGAGCATATAAAAATTTCATGTGCAAAACAATTAATAAGAATTTAACAGGGTGAGCTAAAATTAAACCATGTACCATTTATATGATGGCTCTCTAGGATTATATAAATTTAAAAAAAAAGAAGAAGAAGAAGAAGATAAAGAAGCTGAAAGTTAACCACTCACAGATATTCTATTTGTTCGGTTATACTATATATTAAATCTTTTCACTTACAATTTCACAAGTACACTTGGTGCATATCAGATTAATTATAGTCGCTTCTACGTAACTTGTGTACATATAGAACTGGAGAACACATAAACGATTTCTAATTGCTTGAAATATTATATCTTAAAAACAAAAACAAAAAAGCATTGTGCTCTTTGATCGCGTGTGATAATATAATAAAGTCAAATCTACACTATGCATACGTAAGTTCGATTAATGTGAAAACGTTCCCTTGTATCGGAAGAAGGAGAGCCGAAGTGACGATAGTCGTTTTACCAGGAAAATAGAAAAGTTGACTACACAGCCAAATTTCAAGACGTGCTTTCAGTTCGTGCTCTCAAATTTCTCCGATACCGAAAGGTTAAAGGTGGAGCCGCCCGTAGTAAACACGTGTGTTGAACATTGATTTTATATTATGAATTTATGATTCTCGGCAGTTACATTAACAAGTGTTTGTTGTCGTTTACAGCGCATAGGGGCGGCGCTGCCTCTCTCTTCCATTCCATCGACTTCCCAGTGGCCTTACCTTTTCCTCAAAGCAACGAGTTTTCTGTATGCAACCATTTGCGATTTATTGATCGATAACCATAAGCGAATATCCTTCTTTACTTTTCAGAAGATAATACAAGTCGCATTTTCTTTTCTTTCCAGAGTTGGACCAAGTTGGCTAATTTTTGTTAAAACCTTATTTTTAAGTAGAGAAACTTTGAGTAATAAAGGAAAAGAAATTACGTCTGCTCCCAAATTTCTATTTGATAATCACTAACTACCCGAAATTTCTGATTTACTAAGGTGGGGAATCAAGATCAGTGTATATAAAGATGTCAGAAATAAGGTACTGGCAATGACAAGATGAAAAATGACCAATGAGATGGATTGCCAGAGAGTTTAGGGAACTTATTCTTCCAATTTATTAAATTCTTTATAATAGTGGAATCCGTAACGACTTTTTTTAGATATGCTTTAAATAAATTATTAGGTGTATATAATAGATCACAAATTACATATTATAAATAAGTCATTTGCCGAGGTACCGACTTGAAATCAAGTGATAAGCTCAATTTAGTTAGTATTAATATGCTCAACTGATCTTTACTCTTGACTTACCATCTTCCAAGACACCAAAGTCAAAAGCAACTAAACACTAATTGCCTTATGAATAATCTAATACAAATTTAAAATTAATGTTGAACTTTATTAGAAATATATATATGGAAACTATAATTAGTTTTGCTCATAATTGCATACACTTTAGTCTTTTGGATAATTTCATTCCTATCCTATTATAAATTAATTATAATAATTTATTGATGATCATCATTAAAATGATTTAGTTAAAAATCTCTAAAGCTTTTCTCATATTTTTATAATGACTTATCAACATTATAAGTTCAATTGTCTACCTAAATAAGATAACTCAAGGTATTAACTTTACCACTTGTATAAAGCATTTCTAATTAATATAAACAAAGTTTTAAAATTAAAAATTTGAATTTGCATAATGTCATTATGATACTTTATTATGAATTATTGTAATATATGTATATGTTTATACTAAAGTGATGTATTGGATACTCTTGATAATTAAAATATTTACAATTTGATTTAGTTATTTTGTCTATTTTTAACTTTTCGTGTTCATATTATGATATTTCAATTAACATTAGTATTAATGATAATAATGCTACCATTAAGATTTTGGATAAGTCAGATTAAAAGAAGTAGAAATAAGTTGTTCGGTACGTTTTAAGGATAGCCAATATTGGTTGAATGCTGCAAAAGGATATTTCTCCTCAACTAATGGATGCAAGTATTGTTGAATAGAAAAATATCCTTATTAGGTGGAAAAGGCCTAATCATTTGACTTTGATTGCTATGAACCACTCAATATCTAAGACCTTCTTAGTAGCCAATTTAAGACATAATATTTGAAACTTTTGACCTATTATAGGAAATGTGTACAAAGTCTTTGACAGGCCAAAAAAAAAAAAGAAGAAGAAGAAGAAGAAGATGGTCTTTAAGGAAAATTTTTTAAATAAGTCTTAGTCAATACACAATGGCTCACAATTTATCATGAAAGTAAGCTTCCTTTAATATTTTCCTTAATCTCTAATCACACTCCTATTATGATACAAAACCTTGTCTCTAATTATAAAAGGAAAAGCTATATCGTATTCAATAATTTCTTAGTTGAAGGAGAGGGCTTTGAAGAAGCAGTTACTAAAGCAAATGATTTGCAAGAGCATAAATTATTCACTTATATAAGAAAAATTCAGAAGGTTAAGGAAGAACTTAAGCTTCCTAATTGCAAAAGGTATAGTAAGACCTATTAGATTATCATTGATACCATGGAGAAGTTGATCAAGGCTCAAACAAACATATACAATTCTCTTTTAGATAAGGATAAATAAGAAGAAGAAAAAATAACTCTAAGATAAAGAAGAAGAAGAAAAAAATAACTCTTCTTAACTACAATCAGGTAGCAAAAGCAAACTTTTTCCCTTTTAAAATAAAGATCAAGTATTTAGTGGCTTAAAAAAGGAGGTAGAAACACCAACTTTTTGCTAAAATCTATTCTCTTAAGGAGAAATCAAAATAAAATTGCCTCACCTAAGAAGGAGAATGGTCTTCAGATTGATTAACAAGCCAACTTATTACAAGAGGCTTTTTCATACTTCTCAAGTACTTAGGACACATACTAACAACTTTTTGTTTGTGTAAGTCCTTCAATCTTTCATTCATAAGCAACTTACTAGTCTAGAGGTTGAACTTTTGGTTAGATTAGTGTTGTGGATAAAGCTCTGTTTAAACTTAAAACTAATAAAGCACGTGGTTTTGATGGCTTAAATTGGTAATTCTTTTAAAACACATGTCTCATACCAAGCTCATGGTCACAAATTAGCCTTAAAGTTCTTCAGTCATGGTAAGAAGTTGAAGGAATTGATAACTTTATTAGCCTCATTTTCAAAGTTCTCAATCCAAAATTTTTGTAGGGATTTAAGATCCATTTCTTATTACAATACAATCTATAAGATCATCTCCCAACTCCTAGCTTCTAAACTTAAGGTTGTACTAGCCTATTATATCAATCTTTTAGAAGGGGCTTTCATTAAAAGAAGGCAAAATAGAGACCACATATTGCTAGCTTAAGAATTATTCAAAAACTACAATATGAGACACTCAAGCAAGAATACTACAATTACGATTAACTTTTATAAGTTTTTGACTCCATTCATTGGAACTTCATCTTGAATACATTAAAGACATGTGGTTTCCTAACAAAATTTATAAGGTGGGATGATGTATCACAATTGTCTTCTATAGTATCCTTATGAATGATGAGAGTAAACTTATCAAGTGTAAGAGACTTGAGGTAAGATTATTCTTTATCCTATATCACATTGCTTTAAGTGTATAATTCCTAACCAGACTTATTAGCTAGGAAAGCAACTAGAAACAGAGTTTTAAGTTCCATAACAAATGTAAAAAACTAAGAATCTACAACTTATCATGTGCAAATGATTTGATTCTTTTCTCAAGAGCTGATGCAAGCTCTATCAATACTCTAATTCTTGCAGTTCATTCTTTTAAAGAGGTTTCAGGTCTTAAAATGAACAAGGATAAGAGCCAACTATTTATCTCTTAAGAGGCTTCACATCTTTTTAGTTCTCTCTAATTTGATAGGTTTTAAGATCAAGAAGACACCCTTTACATATTTAGGCATTCCCATATTCTCTTGAAGACTCACTTACAATGAGTTTCATCCATTTATTAAAAGAGGAATTCCTCATACATCATCACTTGAAGTATGGAAGTGTTAAACAAAATTATTAGCCTAGTAATCAACCAGGAAAGGAGTTTTAAGTTCCATACTAATGTAAAAAACTGAGAATCTGCAATTTATCATTTGTAGATGATTTGATTCTTTTCTCAGGAATTAATGAAAGCTTTATTAGTGTTATAATGTTTGCAATTCATTCTTTTAAAGAGCTTTTAGTCTTGTAATGAACAAAGACAAGAGCCAGATTTTTATCTTTTTAGGGGGCTTCAGATCTTTTTAATTGGCTTTCCATTTTGATAGGTCTTGAAATTATAAAGCCACCCTTTACATATTTAGGCATTCCTATATCCTCTAGAAGATCAATTTATAATGAGTTTCATCCATTAATTGAAAGAATTTAGAGGAGAGTTAGCAATTAGTGTAATAATAGTATGTCATTAGCAAAAAGAATACAACTTATCAACTTAATTCTTAGTAGCCTCCATATGTATTACCCTTCTCATATTATATTTTTCAATTAGCATAGTTAAGAATTTAGAGCAGATTATGAGGATATTGATATGGTCTGGAGATATCTCCAAAAGATCAATAGCTAAATATATATAGAGTGGTGTCTACCTATGAAAAAAGGAGAGGGATTATGCATAACTTCCATCAGAATTACCAACAAGGTCTTCATAATTAGAAAATTACGGAGGATCCTAAATTACAAGTAGGTGCTTTAAGTGAGATAGATCCATGCTCACTATTTAAGGAGAAAAATTTATGGAATATTCATCCTAATTTTAGTTCTTCTTGAACAATGTTGCACATTTTATACTGAGAGAGAAAGTTAGATTGAAATTTAATCATAACCTTGGTAATGGGACTTCTGTATGGATTGGCACAATAATTGGTCTAATATTGGTCTTTTAATTAGGTTAGCTAAGCTTACAACTATCAAAAACTCTATTCTAGATAATGCTTTAGTGAAGGATGTCTTACGTAACAACCAAAGCTTCCAAGATCAGTTACAAAGGATTACAATCACACTTCATCTCAATAACTACAGCTCAACTCTAAAAGAAATGATTCAACTTAATGGAGTTTATATCTTTCAAGAATATTCACAAATGGCTCTTCTAAATTTTTATTGAGAAATCAAGCTTGAAAGGTAAACTAGCAGAAGATTTAGTTGTGGTTTAATCAAGAAAGCCTAAGAATTTCCTTAATTTTATAGCTTATCATAAGGGGGAGGCTAAGCAAAACTAATATACTTACTAGCATAAAAGACTCTTTAGATAATTTCATTTTATACAAACATAAGCCTGAATCTGTTGAGCTTATTTTCTTTCAATGTAGCTTCTCTTTATATGTTTTGGAAAATATATAATAGTTATGTAACTTAAGCTCCCCTCTGATAAGCTAGCAAGGAATGATCAACTGGATATGTCGAAGATGCAATGTTAGTGAAGGAGACTTCCTAAGCTAGAAAATTTCCTTTTGAAATGTAGTATACTTTATATAGATAGAAACAAATTAGAGAATATTTCACAAGAAGGTAATTCAAAAGTAAGGATTCTTGAAAGAGTTAAAATACTACTGATAGTTCATTAAAGTTGATCATAGGTGTAGTGAAGCTGCTAAATGGAGAATTGCCTTGTATTGATTAGTAAGATGAAGCCTAGTATAAGGATATGCCTTAAATCCACAATTTTCTTCTTCTGTTAGATTTCCTTTGAAATTAGTCAATAACCTTAGGGAGAGATGGGGAGCTTTCATTGTTAAATAAGGTTACCCATTTTGTTGCAATGCTAATAAGGAAGCAATAGATATCATATATTTGAAACTTCTAAGTTGTTCAGGGCTCTTAAAACTTCTATAAGCATGAACAATCTTAGTAGAGACAAATAGTGTTAATAGCCTTGAGGTTAGTTTTCTTCTTTGTCTCCATACTAATATAGAGTAATCTCCATTGTTTATCCTTAACCTAGTTAGAAAAGTTGCATATCTACTTTTATGCTTATATCCTAAGAGATAAATCCTTATTCATTAATTCAATCTTTTATTTTCTCAAAAAAAGTTTTCAACAATGTCAAAAGCGGAAATCCTTATAAGTAATCTAATAAATATGAGATATAACAATATAAAAGGGGTTAGATGGTACAATAAAAAGTGGTCCAAATCTAGGCTAAACTAAAAAATGTTTAACTTGTCATTTCTACCATGTTTTTTACCGAGCCCCAGTTTCTTACATATTAAGAGTAGCTAGATCAGAATTGCCTTGCTAACTAATAACCAAGCCTCGAATATGAGTACATGTTATTAAGTATATTGATAAAAAAAGAGGAATTTTAAAAATAAAAGATTGAAGTTTTTTTTCTTATTTCGCAACTTAAATCTTGTTTTCCAAAGAAATGAAAGAACTAAAACAAATCCTATCATCATACTTCTAAATAAATTCAAGACACTAAGAAGCACAATAATAATCATACTTAAAATGTTAAAGGTTCCAAAGGTGCATTTAATAAAAATGTCGAGTGCGTTAAAAAGGCGTAAGAAAAGCAAATAATTGTGTTTTACTACTTGGCTAGAAAACAAGAAGAAAGAAAATAATAATCAGTCATCCCTTATTTATTTTAATTCTAACTTAGATTTTGTTCCTATTAATTACTTATTAGTTAAATTTAGGTCTATTTTTCACATTTTTATTATTTTCTAGGATTATGTGACAAAAAGAAAGTCAAATAAGTGAGAAGCAAGATGAAAATAAAATAATGTTTAGTAGATCTTAAGTTTGCAAGAATATTTAGTCTAAATTTAGTATATAGTAATCAACTAGTTTTGTAATGATGTTTAGTAGATATTGAATTTGCAAAAGTAGTTAGTCTAAATTTGGTATACATTCATCAACTTATCTTGTAATAACCTTTTTGCTACATTTTTATAATTGATTTGAATTCTTTATTAGAAAATTTTAGCTAGTCTCATACATAGTTAAAAAGACTAATGTTTTTGAATCCCCAAATTAATAGTCATTTTCTTCAAATTGATGGTTTTGTATTTTGGTCTCTATAAATGAATGTCTCCTGGAACACCAACATAAATGCTCCTAAAAGACTGATGATGTAGTAAATTTGTCATTTTTGTGAAATAAGTGTGTTTCTGGAAGAATGTGACTAGTATATTTACTAAAAGTTGTATAAAATAAGAATTCTCAGGAGGAAAGATTCCCAAGCATATCTTATAATATGGGAGTAAAACATTCATCTAAGAGGGACTAAAAAACATAAAGTTCTAGTCATAATTTTTAACTTAAAATAACTAGTTTTTTAAAAAACCTATTATGTTATATATTTACAAATTATAAGTTAGATGAGCAAACATTCGTTTGCATACGCTTAATTGAGTGAATTAACAATGTCATATGTTGCTGTCTGGGATAATTGGCAACATTTAACTATGAGACGATCATTTTTTATATTTGTCTCCATAATGAATTTATTAAAGCCTTTCCTCCAAGCTATCTTTATTCCCTCAGGTAGACTTTTGGACACTGTAATTTCTAGGATTTTTTATCTGGTTTTCATACTGAACCTAAGAAAATACTCCTTACAATAGTCCCTGATGGCACCATCTAAACTTATAAACTAGTTAAGAAAGTTATAAGCTACTGGTTCACATATTTAGAGAAATAATACAAATACTAAATTTGGTAAAAAAAAATGGTGATTGTTTCACCTAGAAACAAGGTAGGGGATCTTCATAAATAATTTATGGTGATATAGCCTCTCGATACTTCCTTATAATGGTGTCTAAAAGAAAAGGACAAAATAATGTTTCCCAAATTTATGAAGGTGATGGGAATTTGCAGTCTATAGGTATGGAGATTGAAGAGTTGATAAAAAGTTATTTTCAAAGTTTATTTAATTCTAGAGATATGGTTATGGAGAGTGTTCTTTCTGTGGTCCAACCTATAGTCATACATGATCAGAATATTTTCTTAGAGAAGAATTACCTATAAGGATATTAAGAACATTATCCTTAGAATGTACCCTAACAAATCTCCAAGATTGCTTACCATGTAACTCTCAGAATCTGAAATTCAAAATTTAAAAGATAAGATTGACTAATAAAAGATAGAGGAGGTTGAGGAAACATAAGGAAAAAACCCTATAGTAGCACAAAGCACAAGAAACAATAAAAGAAATCCATTTGGAACAATTTTATGTTGAAGTTTTTAGAGATTTTAAGGATTTCAATCATGTCACTTTTGATTTTCAACTTTTTTCTTTACTTTTGATGTTTTGATTTCTATGATTATAAGATAAAATTATTTTTCGTATCTAGATTAAACGAACCTCAGGTTGGCCTTCGTAGTAAGTTTATTTTATTTTAATTTATTTTTTAGTTTCATTGAGATTTAGTTATGTGTTCTTTTTTATTCTTGAATTAATATTGTCAACATGCTGATTCATTTATGATTTCATATAATTGAGGATGAGAAATCTAATGTATAAATATATCTAGTATAACTAAAAAGAGTTGCATGCAAACTTAAAGAAACGTCGACATAAATCTTCTAGATTATTGTCAAATTTAGTAGTAAAATTCATACATTAATTAATGTGATTATATTAATTAAACATACATTTTAACTAATCATCCTAAAAATAGGTGTTAATAGTATTAAGAAAATATTAGCATAGTTGAGGAATTTTTACGGTCTTATGAACTTGAGATTAACTTGATTAGTTAAATCATGATTATATGAGAAGTCATAAGGGGATTCAAATTCTAGATATCACTGTTTTATTGGTTTATTTTTCATTCTTTTACTATTCTAGTTTATTTTATTATGCTTCCTTGCCATTAGTTTATTTTCTTTTATTTTAAAACTGATTCATCAATATCACCTTGATGGGAGTTTATATAATAGGAAAAGAGCTATTACTAGTAATCATAGTCTTTGCAAGATTAATGGGAGTATAATAGGAAAAAAAATTATTACTAGTACTCGTAGGCTTTGTGAGATTAATGGGAGAGCTTAAAAGTGGTACCAATTATATTTGAAAAACAAAAGTATTCATTACCTAGTTGCTTGGGATGAGATTGTAGTTATTATTAATTAGAGGTTTGATGGAGAGATATTTGAAGATCCTATTAGAGACATAAAAAACAAAAGAAAAGTGTATAATTTAAGACTACCATGCATAATTTAATTATGACTATAATAAACTATCAGTTCCTAGCTAATAATTACTTGGTTGCCTTTTTTAAGAGGCCTAAAACTAGAGTGTGAATTCAAGATAAGTTATTTAATCCTTAAGTTTCTAACAAGCATATGTTCTTGAAAGGAAACCATAGGAAGTGGTAGAACATAACATCAATTTATATCAACTCAAATGGGGAATAAAATCACCTCATATTCTAGGTAACTCAGTCAGTGGATCGATACTCAAAGAGAAATTATAAGGACTAGTTCCCACCAAGTATAACCATGCAAATGGAATCCTACCTACCCTTAAAAGTAAAAGAAATATTACCATAATAAGTTATGATAAATACAAAAGAAAATCAAGAGTATTTTTAGCAAGCATTTAGTAGCAAGGATATTGACAATAAACAAGTAATGGGATTTTGCTTATGATGTTATGACGTATACACTTTATGAAACAATTGTAAAATAAAATTTCATCTTTACATTAGGACATAAATGTAGATACTTAAAGAAGAGGAGCTGAAGATTGATTGATAAAGAGTATTTAAAATGTCTCACTACGGGAATAAGTGATCAAGAGAAATTCAACCATATAGGAGTTACAAGAGTTCATTAGAATAGTCCAATTCACATCTTAATTGATAATAGAAGTAGTGATAAGTTTATAGATTTGTTATTAGTTTAGAAAAGTAACTGATTAAAGAGGTGTATCCTTTTTGAATAAATATATGTGGAGGACTTAAACTAGAATTCCATCATAAATTTCATAATGAATATTCATGGAATGTAGTTTATAATTATGCCTTAATATTGTATTAGGAGGTTGCATATAGTTTTAAGGGTATAATGGTTGATTACCTTGAATGATATCTTATGATAATTCAGATGTTAAGTTACGATATTCAATTGGAAGCCATTTAGTTACATTAACCGAAAATCCAAGTAAGAGATTTTAATAAGGTCATAAGGAATTCCAAATAGAAGAGATTATATATGTTAAAATTTTGATGTATTCTATTGAGTGATAGTTTTAGCAAGCGAACTTAGAATTGGATTTACTAAGTAAATTTGATGAGATCAATAAATTTCTAGTTGAGTTTGAAACCAATTTTAAGGAGTATAATTAACTACCAAACAAAAGAAAAAAGGATCATGGGATTCACTTGAAAAGGGGGATAAAGGTAGTTATTATTATACCTTACAAGTATTCAAGAGAGAAAAATGTTAAGAATGAAAGATCAATGCAAGAATTAATGAAGCAAGGTTTCATCAAACATAGAATTAACATTTATGCATCATAGTTGATCTTAGTCATTTCATCATGTGGTGATAAAATTTTTTATTCTAATTCCAAATAATTCCTCCAATTTGCTATTGGTAACCCTTTATTATTCTTTAAAAAATTATAATCCTTTGAAATTATTATAGAGAACTAAACAAAGATAGTTAACAATAACCCAAATAAATTACTAAGATGATGCCATTGAGGGAGTTCACAAGAAATAGAAAACACACCATTTCAATTAAAATTTTGTGCTTACATATATGGCTAAAGGTTATTGGTATTTATTTATCTCTATCATATATGGACATAACTTAGAGTCCTATAGGTGGTGACCATCCATGATCCATAGCCCAAAAATATAATAAAATTAAAAATCATTATTTGAAACATTATTAATTATTTTTGTAAAATAAAATATATTAGTGATAATAGGATTCAAAAGAACAAAGAGTGCAAAGCCAAGAGGCTATAATATAAAAATTGATTGCGCTTAACTAAGTTGGAGGTAAATAGCCCTAATAAGCTAAACTAGCTAGAAAGAGAAGATTTCACCCCTCCATATAGGCAATTAACTTAACTAAAGACAGGAAAGCCATGTACATAAATCCATATTAGTATTAGTATCAAGGCTCTATTAGATGGGGATTCTTAGCTGTAGGAAGGTTCTAACAAGTAATAAGCCTCCTACTGTAATGAAGATGAATCCAATGTTATGAATACCATATTGGATATGATACTAGATTAGATTCTAGTATGGTATTGTACAGGTACCGGTCAATATCGGATACCGTTTTGAGAAATTTTTTAATTTTATAAAATAGTCCATATTTTTTTAAAAAATTGCAAAATAATCCTTCAATATTGTACTATATAATTTAAACCAACTTTGTCTCAAAAACATAATAATAGAAATTTAAAATAATAATAATATATTTATTTTTCTTAATATTATTTTCACATATAAATAATATCCACAATTAATATGAAAAAGATTATTTTATCATCATAGAAATAAAATTAAGAACAATACAAAGTATTTAAATAATAAATAATAATTTCATCAAAATATCAATTAAAAAAATAAT
>JAOQMP010000001.1:7576633-7595969 GCA_027563575.1 Erythroxylum pedicellare
TGTTTACTATTCCTTTTAAATTTGGTAATATTGAGATTAAACAAGCCATGTTAGATTTAGTATCATCGATTAATGTTATGCCTCGTTCCATATATGCTTCTTTAAATTTAGGGCCATTAAAAGAAAATAGTTTTACCTTATAATTGACTGATCGTTCTAATGCTTACCTAGATAGGGGTGATTGAGGATGTGCTTGTGCAGGTGAATAAGCTAATATTTCTTACTGACTTTTGTGTGGTTGACATGAATGATGAAACTTTCCATAACCCAATACCTATTTTACTAGGGAGGTTGTTTCTCAACATGACCCAAACTAAGATAGATGTTCATGAGGGTACTCTCATGATGGAATTCAATGGGGAAATTACTCATTTCAATCTTTTTTATGTTAATCAACAAGCACTCCTATAATGACCACTATGTTTTGCCAATTAATTTGATTGACCTTTCATTGCAGGAAGATTGTAAACAGAAACATATAAATAAACAAGAAGTAATTTCTACAAAAGAGAAGACCAAAGCTTTTAATGTCTTGCCAAAAAGCTTTATCATTGGTCAAAAAGTGCTTCTTTATTGCGCTAAACATAAATTGCTTCCGCATAAATGTCGTCCTCATTGGTTTGATCCTTTTGTGATAACTAATGTTCTTCCTTGTGGTGTAGTAGAAATCAAAAGTTTAATAATCGGAAAGACATTAAAAGTAAGTGGTCATTGACTCAAGCTTTGCTCGAATGAAGGTTAAGTGGAAAAGGCCAAAGTTGTGATTCCTGGAGATAAAAATTTTGTCACTTGATGAGAGCAATATAGAGTCGAGCCAATGACAATAAACAAAGGCACTGCTTGGGAGGCAACCCAAGGTAAGTCAATTTTCGTTTATTAAAATTTTCGCATTTTCTATTTTGGTTAAATTCTCTATTTCTTGCATTTGATGTTACATTGGGAATAATGTAAGTTTTAAATGTGGGGGTGGAGATCTTAGTTTTTATGCATTTTTTGAGCTTAATTGTTCCTTATGTGGCTTCTTAGGCAGTTTTCAAAATCAAACAATCAAAATAAAAAATTTTCTTATTTTTTATTGCCTTTAAGATTATATAGTCATAATTAGTGTGAACTGACTAGAAAAATTCATGGCAACTTTAGCATATACTTTTTCTTTTGTAATTGGTTAATGTGCATTATCATTATAAGAGTGGTGACTAGTGGTAAGCAAAAACTAGTGAGATTTTGAGTTATATTAGACTGATACATCCATATCAGTCTCACTGTCTTTTGTTATATGTGACCTTCATGACATGTGTATCCTGACTTTGTTTTGATTTTCTATTCAAGACCACATTTTTATCACATGCTTTATCATGAAAATGATTAGGCATTCTTCATTGTTTACGAGCTACATTAGCCAAATAGTCTGCCATTTATATGAATTTTTCTTTGTTAACCCCCTTTGAGCTTTATTAGTCTTTCCTTTTGTATAAACCATATTATATGATTTTAAACCTAACCAAATGTCTTACCCAAGCTTTAAAGCTAGAGGAGCATTTGTTAATTGTTGATGACTATGATTGTACAAAAGCCTAAATGTGAGGTTGTGCATACCTATAGGTTGGATATATTTGTTAAAATGCCATGTTATGAATTCCTATGTTAATGTAGCATCTTTCACCTTTATATTTGAAAAAAAAAGGAAGAAAAAGAGAAAAGAAAAAACATTAAAAATTGTGAGTTTGGATAAAAGTATCAAGGAGGAAATACAATTGATTTGAAAAGTTATTAATTACTGGTTTCTCCTCCTTAAGTTGTATTGAATGGGTGGTTTCAGTATATTGCATATGAGGCAGATGTTGTTTTAGATGGAGCACTCTTTGTGTTATGTTTATGTGGTATGGTGTGAGAGCTTAATTGAGTTGTGAAATATAATTGTTGCATTCACTATAGCTGATGGTACCCAGTTTTGAATGAATGTTAACTTGTTCACTTGATATCTCATCGAGTGTTACTTTTGCTTCATTAGCTTGATGGTTTTTATGCCACATTACCCAAAATACATCTCACCTTACCCTTGCCTATATTACAACCCTAGAAAATTCCGTTGATTCATGATTATCCATGTGACTTTTAGTGGTGGAGAAATGAAATGATATGTAAAGTTGTGGATTGTTACGATCATTAATGGTGTTTGAGTGTACCTGTAGATATATCTTGTTTAAACACATTTTGTCCAAGTCTATCTCTAGATTGCTCAGGTTCTAAAGGTGATGAATGTTGATTGATCATGAGAAAAAGCTTTGAATGTTAAGTCGTTGCTATGTTTTTTTAAAAGTTATTCATCTTTGCTTATGATTATCTATTCTTGGGAAATATGAAAATTGAGTAAGTGTTTTTGTTTTGTGACTTTTATTTTGATGATTTGCTTGAGGAGGGTCAAAAGCTAAGTGTGGGAGAACTTGATATGTGCTTAATTATTGATACATCTAATTCATGGCACTTAGTAATTAGTACCTCAGAAAGCTTAAGACACTCACTTTAGTTCATATTTTATTTTAGGTACAATTTAGAAGCATAATAACTAAAGTGAGCCGAAAGCATACTTATTGAGCCTTCTTCTCGAGATTCATATTCTATTTTCTTCATGGAGCAAGAAGGAGAAGGATTAGAATGAAGATGAAACAAGAAAATGACAAAAAATGAAGAAAGATAAAAATCCGTAATTATTATATTAAGATTTATCTGTAGCAACTAATAGTTTCAAATCATTAGGGATAACCTAACATAGGTTAAATAACCCGAGCTTATGTGGTTGTTGCTTAGATTAGTCTGTTTTCCATATCATAATGCGGATGCCCAATTAAATTTAGAGAGTGTATTCTAAGTTATTCGATAGTTAGGTTTAATTAAGGGATCATATCTTAATTAAACATAACCTAAGGAAAAACCAAGATTGACTGAGCTTGTTGTCAGTCTACGATCAATAGTTCTAGGAGAGATGTGAAAGCATTATAACAATGAAAGATGATTAATCGTGTGTAGGCTGAGATTGATTCGAGAACCAGGTTTCACATATATTCATCACTTTTATCATTTTCGACTGTTTTCTATAATTTGTTCTTATTAGTTTAAGTTTACTTTATTTGCTCAATTGCTTCAAACTCAAAACCTCCTTTTATTTCCTTTGCATTGATTATTTTCATTACGAAAATTAACCAAACATTCCCTATGTATTCGATCCCGACTCACCACATCTACAAGTTTTTAGTATGCAGAGTTAGGTAAATTTTGCAGTCCACTTAATACGCGCTGTCACTGAGGTATTAAACAACAAAATTAAAGAAAAACAAAGATGGACCATGTACTTTCAGGCAAGGAAAAAATGAGTATAGTAAAAACATCTCTTGTTCATGGATGCATGCAAAGAATCGATAGCATCATATAGAGATAAGCAGACTCCTTTACCTTGAAAACACTTTTTGGGAGCAGAGCACCAAAATCCTAATAATACCTAAAGGAAGCTAAAAGCAAACCACCTCTTCTTGAAGTAGATTGGGGAGATTTTCAACTAACATGAGGCTTCCCATTTGTCCTCGTAGTTTTTTATATTTAATGTTGGAACATGTATCCTCGGGCAAGGAAAAAATGAATACAGTAAAAGCATCTCCTATTAATGGATACATGCAAATGCAACGATCCTTCTCAGCATCATATAAATCGTCGGCCTTAGTTTGAGATAAAGGAATCAGAATGTCAATACCCTTCCCATGCCCAGGATGAAAGAACCAACATTCCTAGGATTCTTTCAGTACATTAATGGACTATTCTAGTCAGTGCAAAACCTGTTAAAGGTTCTGACTTTGCAATCCTCGTGCTTTGCTCAAAAAATGATGCAAAGAGAAGTTGAGAACTGAGAAAAGAAGATGGTAAAGTGTAAAGAGTGAAGCGAAAATGGTTTAATAGTTTTGATTTATGAAATTATATAGAATTGACTTGTTTTGATTGATTCACTGGTAAATCGACAAATTCATTAATAAACTGGATGATTTTTTTATATAAATAAGTTATAAAATAAAATTGAACCAAACAATTAGTGGTTCATATTGTTTTTTATCGAACCGATCGATTCAATTTGGTTTTTTAAAATCGATTGAATTTTATGCTCCTTTAAAATTGATTTAGAATACTGACAAGAAACTATATTAGTTTGTTAATACTATTGGTTACCTTCGAACATTTACCATTTTTCCATCAATCTTCTCTCAAACTTACTTATATGGATATGTAAGATTTGTGCTATTTATATTAACATTGCCTCTACTTATTACAAAAGAATCACTAACAACAAATATATTTACTTTTCAAGTAAAAATTAAATAAATTCTAAAAATAATATCAAGTACAAGAAATAAGTTACTAAGTAATACAACTTAAAAATTAAAAAAAAAAAACGCAAGCACACTGGCATTTTTCATTATTTTCTTTCGCTACAAATTTTACGTTTCAGAAACAGAATTTTCTAATCGGGTTTTAAGAAAACGCTCTTAATAACTTTTTGCCCTGACAAACCATTCTACAAATAGCTATTTAGTTAAACTGGGTTAATGAAAGGTGGAAGAAAATTTGTCTCTATCGCTTGCTTTACAATTGTCGAGGAAAGAGACAAATTATAGCATAATTGTATTTTCAATGAAATAAGGGTTATTCTGTTTTTCTATAATCAACTATGGTAATCTGTGGTATTTATGTTAAAATCCAGATGCATCCATGTACCGCACACAACTCGATACGAAATCCGAGTCTGCGCCAAACGGTATTTGTACTAAAACAAACCTTAAAAGCTTCAGTGTTTGCTCACATTGACTTTTTTGTTATAGGAACGAAGAAGAGCAAGAGATGCTTTCTGCTTTTAGCCCAAATCACAGTCAAACATAGAACGAAAGCGTTAAATGCAGAGGAAAGTGGGAATTCTTAAACACCATTTCCACTTATCTAAAGCACAAATATTGGTTGATAAACCAAAGGCTAATGTGAACACAAATCCCGTACCAATTCAATCTTAAGCGATACCCATCTACGAAAGACATCAATCAATATACATAAAGAGTCATAGACAGCTGATGCAACCTCGCTAGCCCCGCCCGCCAAATACAGCTATACAAGCAAACAGAGGATCTGATCCCATACAACATACGAGCCTTGCACGCCATCCAAACTTAACCTAACAGCGTGCACCCCTCTCTCTTTCCCTACCATATATGAGCCTAATCCAATCTGTAATTACCTAAGTGAGTCTGTTTTGTTCCAATTCTGTTGCTGTGAGAAAAAAATGCATGCTTTGGATTTAAAATCGTTGTTAAGTGGCTTTCGAGCTTCTGCGAATTCGTTTCTGTCGGAGTACGAGCCTCTGGCTCTGGTTCTCGCCCCTCTACTCACGTTCTTCTTTGCGCGAGCTTTTCAGTTGCTTATAGCGTTCGTTCATCAAAATGGATTCAAGCCCAGTATTATTGGATTTCTTGCAACCCTTGTCAAGTAAGTATAATCGACGTCCGATTTATTTCTCAAATTTTTTACCAAGCACTTTGTAGATATTTCTAAATATTCATGATGGGCTTTTCTTTGTTTTTCGATATTGAAAGGTTGGTGCCTGGCGCGAATAGCCATATCCAGAAAGAAAAACAGAAGGTGAGGACATTATATATGATAGTTCCTTTTCATTAAAAAAAACATTATTTGTAATTCCTGCAAAGAATTTATATTCTGTTTTTTCTATTTGTGGGTCAGTCCTATGTTATTGCACTGATGTTTACTCGGAGTGCATTTAATGGGCGTAAGCAGTGCTGCAGAGTAGTTGAACAAGGACTGACGAGGGAATTAATTATGAAAAGTAAAACAACATTGAAGTTGAAGTTAGCAATCAATACCCAGTTTGGGATTCAGTTCTTTTGTTTTACTGTACATCAACACATCCTTGTTGAAAGTTTCCAACTGGATTTTATACATATTGCCCAGTTGTTGTCTTACATATGCTTAATGGACGATGTAACTGGCTTGTTACATGGTGAATTACTTGGTGTTAAACTGAAAGTATAAAGTTTGTATATGGGACAGAATTGTTGCCTAGATATCGTATGTCCCTTAAAGGCTGACATTGAGCCGTTGATCATCAAATATGCAAGTGCAGAGAAGATAAAAGAAGTGTTAGTTCGTATGTGATTTTGCAACTTCAGAGTCCGTAAATGATTATAAACAATTAGGACACTTATGAAAGTGGTATTCTAGCCCCAGATACGTCACGACTTATTTGCAGACAGATAACGCTATGCCCCTTGCTCAAAATTCGTTATTGTAATCAGGCTAATGTCTTTCTTGCCTGCTAAACGCGCAGGTAGTGGATCAACTGCAATCTGGCAATAAATCTAAGAGAGAATCATGGAGATCAGAGCTGCCAAGGGAAGGCTTAGGGGTCAGCGTTTTAGAAAAAATGAACGAAGAAAAAAAGAATGATGCAGCTTGGCAAGGAAAATGCTCTGGTGCAGTGTAAGTTTTGCAGTTATTACTTTTGGTTGCATACTTAAATACCGTTTGCTTTCAGATCAATAAAATTCTTTATTTTTATACAGTTTCAGTCGTATACCAATTTTCTCTTTTCCATGTTCTTGGCAGGTACATAGGAGGAAATGAAGCTGAAGGACATTTTTCTCTGATAAATGAGGCATGTTCAATGTTAGTAATGCTTTCTATATACTTATTTTGTCACAAACCACAAAATAGCAGTCTTATGTTTTCTCATTTGGTTGAACCCTAATCTCCCAACATTTTATTGGAATTCTATTCAGGTTTGCACATACCAATCCACTGCATTCGGACATATTCCAAAGTGTAGCACATTTTGAGGCAGAAGTTGTTGCAATGACAGCCTCACTACTTGGTAGCAAGGAAAAGTCTTCTGGAGGAGAAGTATGTGGAAACATGACTTCAGGAGGGACTGAGAGTATATTATTAGCTGTCAAGACATCTCGTGACTACATGAAGGCAAAGAAGGGAATTACAAACCCTGAAATGTATGCTTTTCCCATTTCTCCGTATTTGATTGTTATTTTCGTTGTCCATTTGTCATGATAAAAGTAACTTTAATTGATTTCTTCCCAAGCATAGGATCATACCTGAATCTGGACACTCAGCATATGACAAGGCAGCGCAATATTTTAATATTAAGCTTTGGCGTGTACCAGTGAATAAGGAATTTCTTGCAGATGTGAAAGCGTTAAGGCGACATATTAACAGGAATACAATTTTGGTATGTATCTGGGTTCTTGTTTATTAATTTCATTTTCTTTGTCCTTCAGGTGGGGCTGGCTGCAAGTAAATGGATGGTCATTCAGTGAATGGATGGAGTATTCTTTATTCTTCTTGACAAATAGTTTCCAGATTGGATCAGATTGATGTTATTATCATGGTTTTGCAGATTGTTGGATCTGCACCTGGTTTCCCACATGGTGTAATTGATCCAATTGATGTATGTGAATTCCTTAAGATGAAACATTGGTATTGATTATATGCTAACAACGACATGCATTGAAATTCTTGGTTCTATCCTATTCTTCTAACTCCCAGTTGAAACTTATGAAATTCATTCTGTAGGAGCTTGGGAAGTTGGCTTATAGCTATGGGATATGTTTCCATGTTGACCTTTGCCTTGGGGGATTTGTATTACCTTTTGCCCGTAAGCTTGGGTATGACAGAATTTTAATCTAATGATTGTCCTTTTGGTTCCAAATTTCTTATTTCTGTAATGCACTGAAGTCAATAATCTTTTCTTTTTAGGTACCCTATTCCGCCTTTTGATTTTACTGTTAAAGGAGTAACATCAATATCAGTGGATGTGCATAAATATGGTCTAGCTCCGAAAGGAACCAGTATAGTTCTGTATAGAAATCATGATATTAGAAAGGTATGACTAGTTCTGCTTTTGTTCAAGTTCCTGCAAAGTATATCATTTGTAAATGTGGATATCTCTTTGGTTTCCAATTGGGAGTCCAAAATATATGCTGAAACACGAGAGACATTACACAAACTTTCCTTGACTTTAGAAATTGATTTCCATTTGTCATTCAGCCTGTGATATTGAGCAACTGTTGTTAAATTCATGTTGTCTTGCTCTGTCAATTAATTGGTTGTTTCAGTTTGTTCTATTTCCAATGGTGGTTAGGCTGCTAATTCGTAGAAGACCATGTGCCTAATTAGTATAGTAATCAATGTTTTGAAATCATAGGACTTATGTTTTTTGTAATTTCACATCATTATTTGATGCTTTCTCTTGGAAGTTTTTCTAATGTCAGTTTCTTGTCATGGCATCTTGGGCTTGACATGCTACTCTATGTCTGTGCTTTGTCGCTTCTGTTTTCGAACAGCATCAATTTGTCGCGGGTAAGTTTACTTTTCTTCAACAATGAATTTGTTGAATGATAAAATTAGATGATTGATGTGCGGAACAGAGTTCTGATATCTCTAACAGGGACTACCTGAAATGACTTTGTTTCCTAATCCACTTGATGTGGATATGGATTCCAAGACCTTAGCTTGGTCTGGATTTCTGCTGCAATAGGCATCTTGTGGACTTCCTGATTTTTCAGCTTGTACTTCTGGTTTTCAATTATGTGTTATTCTCTTTGCTGCAGTTACGGAGTGGTCTGGTGGGCTCTATATTTCTCCTACTATTGCTGGAAGCAGGCCTGGAAATCTGATTGCCGGGGCTTGGGCAGCAATGATTTCTTTGGGGGAAGAAGGTGTTGGTTTTTGCCATTCTTGTGTTGCACATCCTGTGGATGCTTAGTGTTTGGGCTAATTGTAGTTTTGTGTGATCTTACAGGGTACTTGGAGAATACAAAAGCAATAATGGAGACGTCAAAGAAGATACAGTATGGGTATGTGTTGCATTTACCGTTTACCTATGCTTTGGGTTTGTATTAATAAATTTGAGCTACTGAAGCTGGTAGTTTAAATTGTTGTTTCAGAATAAAGGAGATACCTGAGTTATTTGTGGTTGGAAAGCCAGAAATGACAATCGTGGCATTTGGATCAAATTCTTTAGACATATTTGAAGTCAACGACGTCATGTCATTCAAAGGCTGGCATTTAAATGCCTTACAGAAACCTAACAGGTCAGTATTTCTGTCCTACAAGAATGTTGTATTCTTGGGAACACATAGAAATATGGATAGTTTAGAAAGTTGACTCTCCACATTCTAGACGTCTGTCAACTTAATTCAGAACATTTATTTTATGAAATTATGTTGTATGCTAAAATATACTAAGCCATGCTAATGTGATGAAATCAGCCTTCACATCTGTGTTACTCTTCAACATGTACCGGTTTTTGAGGCCTTCCTCCAAGATTTAAGGGAATCTGTACAGACTGTAAGTTCTTATCATAGGATATGCCAATAAGCTTGAGATTATTTATTTCTTTTTTTGTCATAATTTTAGTTCATTAAAGTTATGGGACCAAGAGGGGAGGGATTAGGCATTTGTGTGGCATTAGCGTTCGTCTCACTTGTACTTCTTATACATATCTCAGGTGAAAAAGAATCCTGGTCCCATAAGTGGAGGCCTAGCTCCAATTTATGGAGCTGCAGGGAAAATGCCTGATAGAGGGATTGTTAAGGACTTGCTCGTAGACTACATGGACGCTACGTGTTAATTGCCATCGAATCTTCTGTATTTCTTCCCATACGTTCGATTTGTATGAAATAATTTAAATAACATGGAAAATGTAAAATTCTTGACCTACATTTCAATCTAATTTTTTCTTCCTTCTTTTTTCCACATACCGTCTATATTTTTAGAGGATGAGAATTCTTGCAACGTGCATATTATCTTTGAAACATAGACCCAGGTTTAAACCATCTAAAATGATATAACGATGAGTTCTATTTTTTTGAAAAATTTAAAAATTTTCATTGAATATGTTGGAAATACACCAGCTATTCTCATGCAAGTAGCCGCATGGCTACACATCACAAATGGACAAAACAAAGTCTTAATACAATAACTGAAGATAACTTGATAAAACAAAACAAACTTCTCATTTCTCGAATTTTCGAACCTATATCCGTTAGGGTTGGCGATGGCGAGAGGGAGGCCATGCTTTGTCAACGGAGGTATGTCCAATGGCTCTCTGGTGGTGTCCGGAGGTTCTCCTTTCAACTCGCGTCAACAAATCTTGATAGGTATCCTCTTCCTTAAATATTCCATCAAGGGATTGCGTTTTGAATGAATACTAATCCTTTTCTTCTTCCCCAATGGTGAGATGGGTCTTTCTAAATCTTGATCTAGCGTTGTCAGTAGGCTGGAGAGCACCAATTAGGTTAGTTCTTTCTATTTTCATACTCTTTGCTACTCCTTTTGCAATCTATCTCTTCGGACAGATCTATGAAATTAACTTTTGAGTTGCTATTTGCTGGATCTGATGATATCTGGCAGGGAGGAGGCTTACTCTTGAGAGGAGTGTTTTAGGTAGGTCTATTCCTTCTGGAGATTTGATTTTTCCTTTGTTTTCTTTTTTTCTTTTTTCTTTTTAATCTGAACATAATCTTGCGATCTTCCTCTGATCTTCGCAGGGGTCTTCCTTGGAATGGTTGTGGTACAGGAGCAGAGGATCCTTTTCTCCCCTAAATTCACCTAAGTTGCAGCATCGGTAAGTGTTGCCTTCTAAAAGTCTTCTATTGTTAGGGCATTTCCAATTTAACTCTTATTTGATTATAAAACACCTGATCTAGATTTCAGCATTTTTGATAACTACAATGCTTCTTATTCTTTGATTGGATATCTGCATGTGTTGTGCTGTTGAGCTATTGCAAATTCCCGCTTACTGCGAGTAGAGAAGCTTTAGAGAAGTATAGGATGTAGGCTATAATCTCCTACTACAGTATCGGTTAAACTGGTTAATGATCAGTTGTTACCGTATACTTGTAGTGGTGAGGTCAATAATAGAACTTAGAGAAGTAGCCTTATCTCTAAATCTTCTACTATTCCTTTCATTCCAAATGCTCTGAACACATGTAGCAACCAATAGTAATAGGATATCCTTCTCATGTTTAGACTTCTGCAAGTTTGGGATATCCATTAGAATATCTGTAATTTTGTCATAGGAGTAGTCAGGGGAACATAGAATTGAGATCCTTGCCTAAACTTCTTTTGAGAAAGAACACTCAAAAAATAGGTGATCTCTGGATTCATCCTCTTGCTTGCATAGTAAACATATCTTGGAGATGGTGAGGAAGTTCAACCTATCCAAGGTACTTAGTCTGTTCAACATAATGGGTCATAACAAAAAGCTCACATTGGGTCTTAGTACCTTGTTCCAAATCAGTCTATCCCATCCTACAAGATTAGCAGACCTCTCCCTCATACTTCTTACATCTTTTGTAGTAATCTTTGAAACGCAAATAGCCTTCCACAAGTAGATGTCACTTTCCCCTTGACTAGTGAATGGAGGCAGGGATAACATTCTAATCTCAACTGGGAAAGGGTCCAATTTCCATTTCTGATCATATCTTGGAGCTTTGCATCCTTAAGGAATCGGATTAGTAAAGATCTAGCGAACTGATTGTGTATAAGTGGTTCATTCCCTGTCCAATTATCAAACCATAGTGAAATTCTTTCTCTTGTCCTAATCTGACATTGAATTTGCTGAAACATGTCTTCCCTCAATCTGAGGACCTGGTTAAAGAAAAACGTCTAGCTGTTTTTTGGTTTGAGAGCCCACAAACTACCTTCTGTTCATATATAGGAGTGAATCCAAATGGACCACATTGTCTGTTTTTCACTTAGTCATCTCAAAATCCTTTTAGAAGTGACGAGTCTGTTTTTGCTAAATAGAGATTTCAGTCCTAGCCCTCCTTCTTCTCTTGGTTGGAAAACTATCTTCCAACTAACTTTTGCTAATCCTTTGTCTCCATTCCATTTACCCCATAGAAACTGTTTCATCAATTTTTCAATCATTTTGATCAACCCTTTTGATAGAAAGATATAAGAACACCAATAGGTATTTATAGACAGTATCACCAATTTCAGAAGTTGAACTTTTCCACCATAAGAGAGTGCTCTATTTGCCTAATCCCCCAATCTTTTCTGTATCTTTTCAATTAAAGGAATGCATTCACATAATCGTAGTCTTCTGGAAGAGATAGGAATCCCCAAATAGTTCAGGGGAGGATCTTTAGTTTATTTTTCCACCATAAGAGAGTGCTCTATTTGCCTAAGCCCCCAATCTTTTCTGTATCTTTTCAATTAAGGAATGCATTCACATAATCGTAGTCTTCTAGAAGAGATAGGAATCCCCAAATAGTTCAGGGGAGGATCTTTAGTTTCCATTCCTGTAATTCAGTACAAAGAACTTACGAGTTAAGTAGCACTTTTAAAGAGGATGAGAAAGCTTTTGCTCTTATTCACACTTAGGCCCAACATCTCTTTAAAGAAGTTGAGGGATTTCATCAATAGAGTGACTGAGTAGACATGAGCATTGCTTAGGAGAATAAGATCATCTGCAAAATATAAGCTAGTTAGGGAAATTTTTTTACACTTAGAGTGGTATCTGAATTTTGGATTCGAAGAGGTGTTGTGCTTTAGAACTTGAGTAAGAACCTCCATATAAATAAGAAATAGGTAAGGGGATAGACGATCCCCTTGCCTAAGCCCCTTCTTCCCTTTAAACATCTCTGTAGGGCATCCATTAATCAAAATCCCATAGGAAGCAGCTGAGATGCATTCTTGAATCCATTGTATGAACTTTGGGGGAAAATTCATAACCTCCATTGTTTTAATAAGGAAACACCAATTGACACTATCAAAGGCTTTCTTTAAATCAATTTTAGTAGTGCAATTGTAGGGACTTCTCTTCCAATTTTCCTTTTAAGAGTTCCTGCACTATAAGAATATTGTCACCTATGTCTCTGTTGGCCATAAAAGCTCCTTAGTTCTCACTGATTAGGAATTTTAGGACCTCTTTCATTCATTTGGACAGAATTTTAGCAATGATCTTATAAAGGAAGTTGGTGCGTGAAATAGGTCTAAAGTCATTCCAAAAATTTGGGCTAGAATTTTTAGGGTCAAACACATAAATGTCTTGTTTATTTCCTTCAGTAGGACCCCTTTTAGGAAAAATTCATGGATTGCATCGTTAACTGTCTAGCTAGAAAATTGTTGAATCTGAATAGGCGATGCATTCTGGAGTTAGTGACTAAGAAATCAATCCTTATAGCAGTATGATCAGAGATACTAGAATCTAGGAAATTCGCAGTACTTCTTGGGAAGATAGTGAGCCATTCCACATTTACCAAGTCCCTATCTGGTTTTTTCCTGATGTGCCAAATAGAACTTTGCTTATTAGACCATGTAAACATATGTCCTTCCATTTTTAGGTCTAAAAGCTCCACCTCCTACATACATTCATACAAATCAGGGGAATAGTTGAGTAAGTTGCAGTTACCTTCAGCCTCTGACCTGAAAACAGTTGTATTAAAGTCCTCATAGACCATCCAAGTGAAGTTTACTGAAGCCTTAATCCGCCTTAGGTCATTCCATAGTTCAGCCCTTTGGAACTCGTGTTGAAGCCATAGACAAAAGTGGCTAAAACCCGAGAAATTCTCCATTTTAAAGTATAGCAAGGATGTATATGCTGCTATCTAGAATCCAGTACTTCCACTTTCAAAACTTTTGCATCAAAAGATATGATAATCCTACCATAGACATGGCAGTGATGGTTAGTAATAAACTGCCACTTGTTTCCTAAACAGTCCAATTTATTCAAATTAGTTTCTCTAATTTTTGTTTCCAACGTACAAAACACCTTAGGCTTTTCCTTAAGAACAAAATCCTTTAAAGCATTGAGCTTGAAGGGATCATTTATTTCGCGAACATTCCATAGTATCAAGGTTATAATCAAGTAGATTTTCCTTAGGAGCTTTTCCTATTGCTCCTCACACTTTTCCTAGACATGGCCTGTTCAGATTGATCCTCTAAATTACTGCCATTCTGCATATCTGCCCTTGGAATGCTTTGTTCTTCTTGTTGACTAGTGGCAGCACCCTCACTTGGGATAGGATCATTTGCTTCCATCTCATTACCCCTCTTGCTTGTTAAGCTACTGCAGTCTTCAGCTATTTTAGGAGTTTGTTCCTCCCTCTGCTGAGCAGAAACAATGTTATTCTCCACCTGATGTTGTTCTTTTGTTGTTGTAATTTCATTTAATGGATGGATCATCCCAAGGCTTTCCTCTACATGTTCTATCTTCTCTATCTGTTTTTGATCCTCATGCTCATGCTCATTCTTATCCAATCCCATCACTTCCCAATAATCTCCTTTTGAGAAGGTTCGACTCGTAGGTTTCCATTCCTTACCCTGAGCTTGTAGGGATGGTTTCCATTGATAGGTTACTAAAACCTTAGCCTCTCTAAGAGAATTTTCATCAGCTAGTCTTAGGATAGGGATACAATCTTTCACTTCCTTAGTAATGTCCATGCTGATACATAATCTAGCAAAACCTACTCTTTTCCTTAAAGTTGTATTCTCATCCATGCAAATAGGCTTCCCTAGATAGCTTGCCAACATACTCAACCCCTTAGTGGTCCAGTATTCCAAATGAATATTGTGGTTGTTAACCCATAGAGGAATACTCTTCTTCCTAATTTTCTCTAGCTCCATTCTAGGCTACCAATTTTGTAGGAATAAAGGGAGCTGTGATATATGCCAAGGACTTTCTTCAATTACCTTTAGGGCTTCCGATTTGGAAGAAAAAGTAAAGATGATATTATCCTCCTCAGATAACATTACCTTCATTAGCCCTCTTCCTTTCCAATTCCTTGTAGCCCATGCTTGTATGATAGGAAAAGCAGGCCTTCTATCCATGAAGAATCCAACAAGTGTAACTTCCCAAGTCTTGGCTCCTTGTTGTAGAATGTCTAGGCTAGGAGCAACCATTAGCTTCCCTTCAAATTCAACAGGAGGGCTAAACATCAGTGGGGAATCTGAGTCATCACCCACAACTTGTTTCTAGGTTCTCCTAGTGCTTCCTACCCTGTTTCCAGCAGCAGTAGCTGCAGACCCCTTGGGATCAACTTCTGTGGAATGTTTAGGAGTGGTTTTGGCAGGGGGCTATAGTATTAGAGGAGGATGGGTTGGTAGATTTAAGGTTAGGGTTAGGGTTAGGGTTAGGGTTAGGAAATATGGATAATAGAGGTGGAAAATCTAAGTTCATATTTTTTTTCCAGGTCAGATCTGAGTAAGCTAAAGATCAGGGAAAGAAAGTCGAGAAGGAAAGGGAAACAGGTAAGGGGGAGTTAGAGGAAGATGTGAATTTGGTTTGAGATTGAGTTTCTGCTTGCAGGTCTAAAAAGGGGAGCTGAGAAATGGATGTGAAAGAGACTAAAAAAGGGTAGGAGGGAGGATAATGCAAGTTGTTAGAGGCTAAGGAGGAGTTTTTGGTTGAAGTTTTGTGACTGCTGGTAGGTTTGAGAATGAGTGTTGCTTGCTTGGTAGCACTAGAAGAGAAGAGTAGAAAAGGCAGAATGAGGGTAAGAGTGGAGGTGAAGCTAAGGAGAGAGGAAGATAGGTTAGAGATAGAGGAAATGAAGGTGGGAAGAGGAGATCGGCAGGGAACTCAAGTCGTGCCGGCCTCGAACTTTCCTCTCTCTAGAAAATAACGGTCCAACTTATTAACGATGAGTTTTACTAAACTTCAAATTGTAGTATGCCTTTCACAGGTGTGTATATGAATATCCAAGATATTGGTCATCCCTTCTAGAACTAGAATGGTAACTGAATTGTTAATAAACTAGAACTCTCAAACTTTGGAGCATAAATTTAGGGACGACTAATCTTTTGAGATTTTTTAATTTAGTATCTAAATTTTTAAAATTTTCTATTAAGTAACTAATCTTTCAAAACTTAGCAATTCAGTTCAAAACTTTTTTCTTGTTGACAAAGTTAGTAGTTGAACATCCTTATGACATTTAGCAAATATGACCACATATAAGACTAGGATTTTAGATGTGTTTTCACATGATGCCTGTGCCATCTAGTTTACTAGCAAAATAGCATATGATAAGGGGAAAAAAAACAAATTTAATTTAAAAATGCACTTAACCTCTTAACCTAAAATTTAACCAAATAAGCCTCTTTATTTTAACACGTCGACCAGAAAAGTGGGCATGTAAATAAATTCCAAATAGAAAATGAGTGAGAAGAAAAAACTAGCCTGTTATATAGCACGTATTTACAACAGACAATTATGATGATCTCATTTAACTAAAAATTCCTAATCCTCACTCTTTGTAAAGCATTACTTCAAACAAAAAACACAATCCTTAACTCAAAATTTCTCACAATTCCTATGTTTGAGCCATAACACTGGTGGTGAAGTGAGATGAGAAGCGCACTAGTGGTGGTAATGGTGAACATCAATATTAGGTCTCCTTTTCTTAAATGTGCGACAAGTGATGTACTTTGCATTCTATATTTGCTTAGTTAGCCTTCCGGCTTATAAAATAAAGAAATATTTACATAATGTTTGTATTGACTAGATGCTCCATTATTTATATGGGATGTTATCGAGACACTTCTCAATGTATATTCTTTTCACAACTTTGTGTAATTTTTTCATCCTATGATTATGTGAAGGGAAGAAAATAATTATATTCAAAGGTATTAATCTTGACAAAATATGTTGGTGAAAAGATAAACATTCGTTTTCAATAGTACAAGAGATTGGATAAGGTAATATTGGAAGTTAGGCAAAATATGTATAATGTTTAAATTGAAATAGATAATGATGATATGACAAATGATATTAAAAGTTTGGTCAGTAAATATGGTTGGGTTGAGTGGTTAAATGAAGGTGTATTTAACTCGAATAAAGCGAAAGGAGGAAGTTGGAATAAGTACTTACTAACCCACCTATTGTAGAATAATTGTCATACATAAAGAATGAGCTAAAGGTTGTGGGTGTCAAAGATGCTAAAAGTAATAAGAAAATTAAAAAGAATGTGCCAAAAAAAAGTGATGGTGGTTGGGGAAAAGGAACAAAAAATGATGGGATTAATATGACAAATTCATGCTAAACCCTTAACATTTTGCTAGGTATTGGTTAGTCTTAGATAATGTCTGACAAGGATTAGGCATGGGGAAATATGCTAAAAGAATCAAAGTGAATTAACTAGGTGGGATCAAGCATAATTTGAGTTTTGACTAGCTTTGATGGATTGTAGGAAATTAATCGGCTTAGCTTGAGTGAGTTAGACTTGCCTTGGATGTTTTGGTTAGATTAGGGATGAATTTATGCTTAAACCATGGACCATTGACGAATAGACTAGACCATAGGCCTAAATCTATCAAATCATATGCAGATTAGCTTTGAACTTGGCAAACTTTCACTTTTAGATGAAGACCAATACTAATATGGAAGGACATGGCAAAAAACATGAGTGATGTGTCTCACATTCATTTATCACATGTATCTTTTACTTATAAATGAATTAGTAAAAAGTTATATAAACCACTAACTTAAGTAATGCCTAAAGTAGTTGAGAATGTCAACCACCAACCAAGTTAGTGGCTTAGTGGCTTATGCCATAAGCTTTTCCAACAAGTGTCTAAATGCCTATAAATAGCTCATTTAAGCAAAGGTTCCATTCATTGAGAGAGTTAGAGCTTTTATACCCTTTGTATCTATTGTGAGAAATATAAAGGTTAGCACTTTTATTGTAAAGCTTTGTGCAATTTTTTATTCCTATTATTCTCCATTTTATTTTGTGGGCTTAATGAATTATGTTGGTTTGCTTTATCCTTTGTGAGAAAAACATGAGAGAATTAGTAAGGTTAAGTTGAATTGTGGAATTTCAACAACATACCTAGATTTCGACACATTTTGGTATGAACTTAAGTCCATTACAAAATCTACATAACAACTAGTATTACAGTTATGTTGATGATTCAATGGCAAATGGTAGCAATCTAAATAAGTGTGTTACATTGGTGAAAATGCTTGTTCTTCCTTACCTACGGATGAAAAGGAAGTCCCGTCTTATACATCTTATTTTGAAGTATTGGAAAAGCTGATCCAAGTATTGTAAAATCAAGTTGTAGGGTTAATAAAGGCATAAAAGCTAGTTTCGAGACAAAAATCCTCAAGAGTATAGTTGCTAATTGGGATATGGGATGTGTTGAAAACACCATGCTAAGTTGCAAGAACTCAAACGATTTGAGGGCATTTAGAATGATAAGGAACTCAAGAACTTCTTATATGATATGAAGCACTATTTTACATATGTTAAGGTGTTGGGATATAAAAACGGTGAACTTTTCGACAATATATCTCAATGGAGATACAAAATTATGGTAAAGAATATCGGCTTTTAATGAAATTAGTGTTAGACATCTGCCTATGGACACTTGGAAGATGATGAAGGACTTAAAGGATCAATTCCTTCCAAACAACTCTTTTTGGCTTATCAAAGATACATTAAAGAGATTAAAACAAAATGGTTTAGTATGGGAATTTGTTAAGCCATTCATTTCTTTAAATTCTTTAAAAAAATAATCCTTCTTTTTGAGGTAATGCTTGATAATGAGAATATGTCAGATGAGGACAAGTTATTTAACTTCATATCTAGGTTATAATATTGGGTGCAAATTGTAACATCTCGTTTTTCCCATGTTAAAGGTTAGAACCTTGAATATGAGAGATAATATTAAGAAACTAGGACATGCATTTGATGCTTGTGGACCATTTAGCATACATATACTTGAATTTGATAATTGCACACATTACAATGACTGTACATGCATTCATTTAATATTTATCGGGTATAGTTGATCTTAATTGATTTATAAATGTGGTTATATTGTGAATTGTGGATATTATATGTCTTGAAAATTGATTTAGTGAGTAAAATTATTGATATAGAATTTTTGGTAAAATTTAGGAAATTTTGATGAATTTTGGACTAGGAAAAATGTCAAATGGTAAGACAATTGATAAATGGTAATAGAAATGAGTGACAAATGGTAATAGAAATATTGAAAAGTGGTATAGAAAATTGGGTGACAAATGGTTTGGAGATTTGGAGACAAATGGACTAGACGTTAAGAGACATTAGTTAGCTCAAGAAAATGACTTATTAAATTGGTTATTTAAGTGGTAAGTGTCATGAGATATGTCATGACACTCACCAAGCATTTTGTTACCTTGCTTTTAAACCCATCTCATGATATTTACATTTTGAAAGACCATCTTTATTTTTGTCTTTCACTTTTGCCATATGCTCTCTTCTTCATCTTTTTCATTTTCTTC
>JAOQMP010000001.1:7625791-7647149 GCA_027563575.1 Erythroxylum pedicellare
AGCTGTCTAAAAGATTTAAGATGAAGGATTTGGATGTGACAAAGCAGATACTCTGCATAAGAATTTTTGAAGTCAGGTTAGCTGAATGTTAAAGTTATCTTAAGAACATTATATTAAGCAGGTGTTAAGTAGATTTCATCATGATGATGCTAAGCTTAAGAACACTTATTGACAAGTCATCTCAAATTATCCAAGTAGTAGTCATTTAAAAATTCAAAGAAGGGAGAATATATGTCAAATGTATTGTACATTTTTGCAGTTGGTAACTTAATGTATACTATAGTTTATATTAGATAAGACACAACATATGTAGTTGAAGTTTTGTGCAAGTTTATGTTAAATACTAGAAAAATGCGTTGGGAAGCTGTAAATGATATTAAGGTACTTAAAGTGTACATTAGGTATGACACTTTGCTTTAACAAAAGCAAAGTGAAGCTGGAAGTGTTCAATGATGATGATTTTAGTGGAGATTTTGAAACTAGTAAGAGTAATTTGAGGTATATCTTCACTATAGATAGTTCAATTGTAAGTTGGATGTCTAAACTCCAAAAGTGTGTTTCCATGTCAACTATAGAGGTAGAGTATATGGCTATGTCTGAAGCTGGCAAGGAGATTGAAGAAGATAGATAAGAACTAACACGAAAATGTGCTCTATATTTATGGTTAGAGTGCTTTACAACTTGTAAAGAATCCAGTGTTTCATTTTATGAGCAAATACATAGGTATCAATTCACTCATAATTTGGTTTAAGAGGGAGTGTTGTGTTTGGAGAAGATTATGGGTTTGAAGAATCTAGTAGATATGTTCACTAAGCGTGTTGATGTTAGAGCATTGATATTATGCAAAATCTCAGTTGTGACAATGGAGGTGTTGCCACGTTAGGTGCTCAAAGGTCATTCAAGGTGTATAGCTAGGACATTGTTTTCTTAGTTCGAGTATTAGTCTCCAAGTGGAGATTGTTGGGATGTAGAGCGTAACGAGAATATTTAGTTTCCTTATATTGTTAAGAGTTTTATTTTATTTCTAGAGGAAAGAATAAGAGATATGAAAAGTTAATTAGTATCCTAGTTTGAGTAGAATTTTATTTCCATAGTCTATTGTAGTCTCAATAGGATTATACTCCATATTCTATTTTAGATTCTCAATATGTAAAGAGCGTCTGGGTAGGATTATACTCCATATTTTATTTTAGGTTCTTAGGATGTAAGGAGCCTTAGTATTCTATCATTATTATACTGCAAGACAAGAGGGAATAAAATTCCTAATGTGTCCATAGACATTGGCATATTACTGAACCTTGTAAAAAATTGTGCCATTTAATTTTCTTTCCTAAAAATTTATTATTAATATGTGTTTATGGTTGTCAATCTTAACATTTCTTAAATTCTTTTCTAAAATTGTATTAATCTTTATTACTATCTCCTATTTCAATTGGCTTTATCCAATATGTTTAATTCCATTTCAATCTCTTTTATGTTTGTGATATATATAACAATGTTAGGTCTCTCGCTATGGTCTCTGATTCTAGTTGTTAATTACGTGGAGTGACAAAAGTGGTGGATTGGAGAGGAAAGAAAGAACCTTTTTAAAGTATGCAATTTGTTAGGTCTCTCACTAATGCCTCTATTTTGGTTGGCTACATAAAGTGTGTTTTAATTTTCTTTCTTACTCTAGATATGTTGAGTCACCTTTCTTTATAAACTATTGAATGTTGAACTATTATTAATAAAAGTTGAATTAGTAAAATACAATTCCTTCACTTTTTATCTTCTTCTTTCTTTTTTTATGTTACATAGTCTTACTTTTTCCAAGGAATTATGAAGAAGAAGGCATCGAACTCAAGCTTATATCTTATCTTAATTTTGTTCAGTAGATATATTATCATTAAGATTTTTTATTTGACTAAATTATTTTCTATTTTTCTAAGTTTGTTGTTCTTCAATTTCAGTTTAGATTTCTTTCAGCTTTAGCAGATATGAAAAATTTTCATGAACTAAAGCTAATGGTTGTTTATTCTACTTTTTCTTTTTCATATGGTCTTAGTTTGATAATGAATCTTGTCAACTTTAGTAGAATAATAGAAGGCCTTGATATAAAAAATTAATTTTTATTAAGAAAAACCTTCTCTAATAAATGGATAAAATTAGGGTGATAAACATAAAAAATAATAAGCCACTAGTTTATTCTTAGGAGGTGTTTGCTTATTGGTAGTAACCATTGAATAACCTAACCCTATCAAAACATGCCTGAACATTTTTTCGAAAGATAATAACAAAGGTAATTTTAGTGATGATGAAGATGTGGCTAGTACTAGTAAAAGAGTATAAATATCAATATTGAAGTTAGGAGTTGGAAAAAACACAAGAGAAATTAAGGTAGAGCACTTAAATGTACCATTCTTACTAGTCATTCCTCAACTTAATTGACTTGCTTCTCAACTCTCATTGTTGACTTCAATCTTAACTCTTGAACTTTTTAATTAGTTGTTTATTTCCTTTTTCTACCAATAAAATATACTCTTAATAAACCCTCTTAGGTTGTAATTCTATCTTGATTCTTGAATATGTCTTCAGTGTCTTAAATAAAATTACATTTTGATTTTGGTTTATCACCCTAAAAGTATCTATGGCCGATTTAGCTAATGTAGATTGTAAAGCATTAAGGTGGCTTTTAGAGGCTGGTATTATATTTGACTCTGTTAGGCTCTATGTTTCATCATTCTAGGCATTGAAAAAGAATATGAAATGGAGAATATAAGAATAGATATTGACTATATACTCTAGATAAAGACATTTAAGCTTTTTCTACTAAAGCAATTACAATTATTCTATAATAGATACAAGATGTTTTTCATGTGCTTCACTTTCTTTTATGCTCAGGAAATTATTGCTCCATTTATTCCACCCTAACTTTATTATTTCATAGTATGTTTATGATTATAAGCTATATATAATGGTTTTTATTCCATGGATATCTCAACTTTATTTCTTGCCTTTTCTACTATTGCTTCCATTTCACATCAAATCATATGGTTACAGTAACATTTCTTTAAAGGCATCTCTCATTACTTCTTTAAATGATAGCTCTAGTTGTTGTCTCCATCTAGTGATTTGCTCTTGGATTCTAAAAAATAAAACATGATGGTTTCTTGTTAGCTTCAAATTATCTTTTTCGGATGATCTTTTATTTTATGGTGCTAACTCTAATTTAGTAATTTGCCTTGTCAATGTTTTAAATTTGTTTGACAATTTTTTTTGGTTAAACATCAATAAGGAGAAGATATATATGATGTTCTCATCTGATGTTGAAATGTGTTCTCAGGAACTAGATGATATTTCAAGTTTAAATGTTAACCTCCTCTAATTATGTATTTTGGCATTCCAATCACTTTTAAAAGAATCATTAATATAGAATGTCAGCTTCTCTTTGACATGGTAAGTAGAAGACTAGGATATTAGAGTAACAAATGCCTTATATTTGCTGGCAGATTATAGCTAACAATTTTAATGCTAGGTGATATGTATGTTTGGTCCTCTCACTTATCTCTTCTTAAGAACATATGTAGGGATATGGAGAAGCTTATTAGGAACTTCTTATAGATAGGGGATCGCTATAAGAAATCTTATGCTAAGATCAGTTGGAAAAGCAATGGTTTGCTTAAGGAAGAGAGACATTTGGGCATCCATTCAATGACGGTGGTTAACAAGGTTTTATTAGCCAAAAAGGTCTAAAGAATAGTAACTGACAAATAGACATTATAGGTAAAATGGCTCCATAGGCATTACTTGGAAGGGAGGAGCTTCATCCTTAAGCCTAAGACGGATTCATCATAGAGCATGATAAAAATACTGAATTTATAATCCTCATTCAAAATCAAGATATATAATGGTAAAGGTATGTGGCTTTGGTTTGATAATTGGAGTGAACTATGCCTTTTATATCTTCTCCCCAATTTCTAAAACTTGAGACTGATGTATCCAAAGAATGTTATAGAAAAATAGTGATGAATGACAACAACTAAGCATATGGTAAAGAAAAAAGGCAGAGAGCTCTTATTTAGAAGCTTCCCTCTTTATCAACCCAATCAAGGCCTGATGAATAATAGGGCTTCTTGACTTATACTTGTCAATAACAATTACTGTTTCGGATAATTTTTTAAAAATTACAAAATAGTCTCTAAATTTTATGAAATTACAAAATAATTCATCAATAAACTATTTTATATAATTTTTTTTACTTTACTTCAACCATGTCCCAAGAAACCATAATAATCTAAATTTAAGATAACTATTTTTATTTTCATCTTTATTAACATTAGTTTATACGCATTTCTCATATCAACAATAACTACAACAGTTAAGATAAGAAAAAGATCGTTTAACTTTCGTATAGATATAAAATTAAGAATAAATCAAAGTAAAGAATAAGCATTTATAATAAGTGCATTTAATGTTATCCTTATATATTTCAAATGTTATTGTAATAGTTTTTCACATGTATGTGGTAAAAAGTATATACATTGTCAATATGAAATGTATCTTTTATTAAAATATTTATTTAAATTGTATTTAACTAAAATATTTAGTTATATAATCTATAATCACTTTGTATAAATCTAACTACATATAAAACTTTATTTACTACACTCTTGTTTATATCTTTATTATTTATCAAATAAATTAAAATCAATTTGATAAAGTCATTCATTTTTTATATGTAGGTATTTATTATTTTATTTAGGAAAATTTTTTATGTGTTTTCAATTTAGTACTAGAACTTTTTAAAATTACAATTTTGACTAATATTTGACTAGAGAGCCGAAACACATCATAGTCTTATAAAACTTTTTATTTGGAACCAAATTTTGGCTGATACAGCCTGTACATTATTAAATAATAATTAAAATATAAATAAACTTCATATGCATTTTTCGAAAAAGTTTTGAAGAGGCAAAACAATGATGAACAATAGACAACTAAGGCACGAACTGAAAAGGACATGCAAGGATTTTTAAGGTTGCAGTCAATTTAGCACCAATTAAAGAAAGAAATAGAAACTCATCTGCTTCAAAAAATCATCCTCAAAGTTGCCATCCATGAAAGATTGATGAAGAGTCTCAATACAATTCCAAGAAGAGAACATGAAATGTTTGGAGAAATCTACTTAGGAATAATTGAGGAGCACGATAATTTGAGAGGGGAGCTGTCTTAATCATCCAAGAGCCGATAGAAAAATCCGACAATGGTAGATTGTGCACTAGCCAAATAAGCTACAATTTTTTTAAAGACACAGTAAACAGGACTTGATGAAAAATACATGCTTAAGAAAATCCACATGTATTCTATAGATTTAATTAATCTTTTAATTTATTCATTATAATAAAACATTTTAATGCAGTTCTCTACCTATTTAGAAATAAAATTAAATTATTTTCTCAACTAGAAGCGAAAAGAAATTAGGATAAGATAATATATGATTTCTTCAAACAACACACTGTTAGCTGCATGCCCCTTTTCTCTTCGAGAATCATCTTGTATAAAGAAGTCATTTCTTCTTTTTAATTGAAAGCAAATAATAGATTTGATAATCAATAGCCAAGCTACTGCAAAATTACACAAGTAAGTCAATCATCAACTTACATAGGAAATCCTATCTAAGCATTAGCTATATAGAAACTCACTAAGGGACTTGCTTAGATTTACAAGCGGGCAACTTACTCACTTTGGAGATGCCATTTGGTTTGCATAAATGGGGAAATTTGATCTTCAACCCCTTTCGCCGGTAGAATCTCAAGGATGCAGTTTAGTACCTTGTCAACCAGCTGATACTTTTCTATAGCAACGTTTCAATAGATACAATAATTCCTCTCCTTCTAAATCATGTAAATAGTGGTGATAAAGGCGACTTTGAGAAGAACGACATTAACTTTCTCGGAGTTGGAGTGAATAATAAACTATTTTAAAGTAAGTTCCCACTCATACACGTTGTTCACAACGTCAGATCGACTCCAAGTAACTTTTTGTCTGTAGTTCAATCATAAGAGAAGTCTCTTTTTTGTTATCTCTGTCGTCCAATCGTCCAATATCTGCCCCTCTGCTCGTACCATTCTTTACCTTTCCCTATGGTTTAGCGGAAACTAAACATTTTTGGTGATATCTTTCTTCTGGCTCTTAGTCCCACCCAAACTTTTTGAATCGAAAAATGGAGAGAAATAAATGAAGTCCTCTCAAAAGAATAGTCTTGTCGTAAAATTAGTCTAATACGCGTATGGCTTTTTTTTTTTTTTGGGTCAAAATTTACCAATTTTTCCTCTCAAAATAAACCGCAGTCTCCAAATGACCTGGAAAACTTTACATGATGTTTGGAATGGTATGAATTAAATTCAATTGAAGTATTAAATTTCATTTAAGTGTTTGAAAAAAAAAGATGAGTTCAATTCAAACATAAATTAAACCCTATCAAATTTTATAAATTGAATTCACCCGAAAAAGTATCAAAATTGAATTAAAAATTTGGACTTCAGGTTTTTTTTTTTTGAACATTGAAAATATCCTTCCAATAATACCTATCTAATCCTACCATATATCTCTTTATCTCAAGCAGCCCCTCCTACCTCAAACCGCCCCTCCCACCAAAAAACGGAACAACAACACCTTCTCTATAAATCAACACCTTCTACCATATCTAGGTTTTCCATTTTCCTTGTTCATGGGTGTCTTTTCCTTTTTCGTCTTTTTGTCTTTGATTTATCGTTTTCAAATCCATCGTTCGATTTAGCTTCTCCTTTCAAACTTGTTATGATATTATGTAATTTGGAGTGAAATTTCAAAAATTGATAATGACTTGTAGTTGTCAACGCAAAAGAACTATCACTCGTTCATGCATTTTTAAGATTTCAAATTATAATAATTTTTTATTATCTTCATAGTTCGGTTTAGCCTAATGTCATTTGCAATCAATTTTTTTTTCATTTTAATAATGAACTTTTTTTATGATATCACTTATAATGAAATTGATATTTATAACTTACTTTATGTAAGTGTGAATGTTTATTATTTAATAAGATTATTTTTTAATCAAAGATAAAAATGTCATATGAAATAATTGAATTCATGGTAATAATGTTTCAAACAGTGTAATTGAATTCAATTATAATATTACTGGGCTTGTTCCAAACAGTATAAATTGAATTCAATTCAATCTTATTAATGTAATTGAATCCAATTCGTAAATAAATTCAATTCAAAGATTTTCAAACATCTTGTTAATATCGTGATCCTTTTCTAAATAGAAGATCAACAATCATCCGAAGGCATACCACAAATTTCTTGCGGGGATTGGCACTGCTGGACAAGAAGTTGCTCGTCCCATTAAGAGTTGGAGACATGAAGAATAAATAAGTCACAAGATATAACATCAGCAGAATTCTCTTTTTGTTGTGTTTTTACAAAGCACTCGATAAGATTCTTCACCTAGTCCTCCACCCCTCAGCAATCAAAGAATCGAAGAAAATTACTTAGAATTGACAAGGAAATCATGTTTTCCAAGCCAAGTTATTAAGACATCCCAACACACTCGAAAATAATCAGCAACGAGAATATCCTTGGAGAAGCAAAACAGAGAACATCAGGCCTTGTTGCCAAGAATGCTCCTTTTAAGCAAAAGGATGGACAATAAAAGATATTTGGCATAGGTTGCGACATTCAACAAGTATTGCTCAATATACTCAACGCATAGGATCCCAACATTTTACGTCAAAAAAGACTACCAAACTGAAAAAGAAGAAAAGAAAACAGATCTGTCTGCCACAATGGAATAAATATAATCTTGCAAAAAAGAAACATGCAATTGAACTAGTCGTCTTTTTTGTCTGTGGGTTGGGATTGGGATTTGTTTGCAGCTGCAGAACGCTTGTCCTCGTCCATCTTGGAGTGAACTTCATCTCTTTCTTTAAAATACCTCTCAAAGGATTGCGGAAGGAATTTTGGGATCAGAAAACCAAAGAGATTAATTGAGAAGTACATCAAATTAGCAACTGACAGGATCCTGCCAAACCAATACCATGCTATGTCCTGTAATGCCAATTGAAAATTCGTAAACAAAGTTTCCATTAAAATGCAAGGTTGAACACAGGACTAAAGAATGTACCTTGATTGGTGCATTTCCAGGCAGAGTTTTCATAAGCCACACGTCACTCATCCAATCAATTATAACGAAGATTCTCCTGACAGTATAAAGCATAGGAACTAATGCCCTCACCGGTGGCGAAAACAACGACAGCCCGCTTATTATGTTCTCAGTAAGTATCTGAAACGACAGAAGAAACAGGTGCGGTGTTGCTGAACGCACTGCATGGTCATCTCCTCTTGCAAACCCACCCAATACGTATGCCAGTGGCAAGAACAATCCCACAGTTGTTCCTAGGAAAACATAAAATCTGAAGAATTTGCCTGCTTGGAAAGTATCACAAGAATCCGCGGTTCCATTTGAAGGGAATACGAATCGCGAAAGGGCCAGTATATAAGCAGACGCAAACGCTGGGAAGACTAGATCAAGAAGTGGGACAAGGCCACTGGCTGAGAAAACCATTATGAAAGCTACTAGCTGCAGTTCAATCACACGCAATGACCCCATTATACCTCCCACCATTGATTGTTGTGGAAGTTGCTTATTCACGGGTTTTTCCATGGGTTTTGCCGCTGGAGTAGAGGCCTCATCTGGCTGACCTCTAGCCAAAAGGCTCACACCTGACATGTCTGCTACAGCTTGGGAATAAAAATATTTTTCTTTGTTTAATAAGGTCAGGTTCTGAAATCAACAAGCTAAAGATGTGAATGGCGGTTGTTTAGGACTAGACTGCCTGAAAGAAAACGACAGCTTGTAAGGCATCACTAGGGAGCGAACTAGAATGGAAACGGGAAACATGTAACATATACGAGTGCGTAGCTAATATGCAGATGCAACAAGCTTGCAGTTATACAACTTTATTGAAACTATTGGCAAAAAATATGCTATAATCAGAAGGATAGGGCTACTTGCACATACATATTTTCACAAGCAAACAACACGGAAGAAGTCTTCAATGTTATTAACTGCTGTCCCTGAATGATAACAATAATCATATGAACAAGACAACTCAACAGCAGAGGATTAAGGAAATATTGACGCCATCATGAGTTGCTGGGAAACCAAAAGTTATATTATGAGGGTGGACGGGATAATTAGCATCCCACATAAATGAAACCATTTTCATTAATATATGGCAAAACAACACATAAGAAATGCATGAGAGCTACCAACCCAGTGATGAAGGAGGAGAACAGATCTTACAAAGTGGACCCAATGATCGTTTCAAAGTAAGAACTCCGAATGGAAAGGATCACAGACTCGAGATTTTGCGAAAAATGGTTAGAGCGCGGTGGCTACGCTGTGACATGGCATTGTTTGTATCTGCCACGTGCTTACTACTAAACGTGGAGTGTTTTGGTGCATCACACGTGCGATCGACTCGTTTGAGCTTATCGGGTAGAGAAATGACTTTGGGCTCCTTTTTTTTTTGAAAAAAGGTAAATGAATAGTTTTAATACATAAAGATTTGTACATAGATGCTCAAGCCCCACTTAAAAGGTCCAATACAGTCTCTCATGAGTTTACACGTAGGCGTCAGTCATAAGAATAAAAACCAAAAAGTACACGTGTTTCACATCCCGCGAAAACTTCTTTGGGGTTACGGTGAAAGAACTTTCTGAGGCCAGAGTACCAAAGGTGATGAGGTCTAACGACTTTATTGATCCTGAGTTGATCTGCTCCTCTCTTCCTTTCAAGATATATTTTTCCTTAGGATTACATGCATACTATAAAATTCCTAGCAAAAGAGTCAATTTTTATCATAATTTTAACACCTAACTACAAATTTAATTTTTAAGTTTTAGAGTGTATAAATAAAACCATAACATTAAAAATTTTTTTAAATATAACTCAGAATTCACGGAAAAATTGACAACTATATGATGCCATCAATGTTGAATCTCAAACTTTTCTTAAAAGTTAGCACTATTGAATGAAAAATTGACGGCGATTAGTCATGTGTAAAGACAAAAGGAGAATTCTTGAATTTGAAATGAAATAAAAAAGATGGTTTAAGTACAAGATGAGTTATATGTGAAATGTTGGAAGTTAAAAGCTGAAAAATGTAGTTGAAACATGTTCATTGAGTATACTTCAGTGTTTTAGCCATAACCTTTTCTCCTCTAATTATCCAAATAGAATGATTTTTGATTTAGAGTAAACTAGAGACATAGAGCTACAAATTGTCTGATGAAATCAAGTTTTAATTCAATCTTTAAAAATTTCAATTTTTGGATGGAAATTGAGCATAGAATATTGTTTCAGCATAAGAATAGTCCAAAAATATTTGGGGTATAACTTTTGAATTTCTAAATCAAATTGAATAATTTTGGTGTCGTTAGAAACTTAAGACAATGAGGAACATTTTTTTAGAAGTAAGTATTATTAAATTCCTTCAATTATCTATCAGAATGATCATGAAAAAATTAACCCGAAGGTCTGAAACTTTGGAAGGATTTAGTTAAGGAGTTAGAAGTATAGTACGTTAGTTTTAATAGACATGAGGGGTAAAATGAGAAGGGCAAAGTAAATGAAGGGTAAAATGGGAAAAAGACAAAATAAATGGTCTTGAAGTAAGAAAGAAAGAAGAGAAATCGTGGAAAGAAAGAGAGAAAAGAGAGAAAATTGTGGAGAGAAGAAAAGAGAAGAGAAGAGTGTGTGGAGTGTTGGAGAAGAAGGAAAGAAGAATAAAAGAGGAAGAATCAACTTGTTAAGGTATCATCTTTCCTTCTTACTTGAAAAACAAAACGGATTAGAGAGAGTGGGTTTGTGTTGGACAAAAGAAAGGAACCCATTTTTGATTTTTTTGTGGGTCTTTGGACTAGGTTTTAGTCTTTTTAACCTAGATAGACTACGGGTAGGTTACATTTAAATTCAATTTTAGCATTTTGTGATTTTGAAGCTTTTTGAATTTTTTTGAATTTGGATTGAATGGAAAATTGGTTTGTTTTAGGAAACCAAGAGAACCCTATTCAAAAGCAAGAGGAAAGACAAGCTTGGCTTAGATTTTTGCATGTCAATTAGGTGAGTAATATATTTATAGTTGTTGTGTAATATGAGCAAATTATCTTGCTTGTATATTGTGTGTTAAATTGCTAAATTATGAATTGTTGTGATGTGGAAAATGATTTATGATGTGTTTTATGTCCTGCGTTGAAAGATGTATGACATTTTGATATAATTGAATTGCACTTATGACCATGTTATGCCTTGGAATGTGTCATGACAATTTGTATAAATGAAAAGAAGAAAAAGTAAAAGAAGCATGAGAATATGAATTTATGATTGAATGAATTGAGCATAAATTTGCTTATGATTGGGCAAGAGAGGAACCCGTTTCGTTAGTCACGTGCACGTTGACTTATAACCTTCTCCTGGCTGCCCACTTGAGACATACGAGATCTTGAGAATCGGACTCATTTTATTCACGGTGTAAACTTCGATTTCTCCATTTCATTCCATGAAACTCTCGAACCATTTGTTGTGCATTTCATCACTGATTTATCTAGTATAATGCATAATTGAGTGTTATGCTTTGATGGATAATTACATGATATGTTTTAGGTGATGACATCTTGTTAACTATGAGTTGTGAGTTCGGATTGTTGAGTATTGAATTGCTAGATATATATGTACATATGCTTGAATGTGTGGCTCGTTACCAATGACTATCAATATATTAGTCGTTGAGTTGTGTAGCTCACCCCACTATTCCCTCCTCAGGTGTAGAACGAGAAGGTTAGCGATCCTTACAAGGTAATTGGACAAACTCCAAGATAGTTAGCATTTTCGTACTAAGTTAGTTCGATAACTTTTAATTAGCTTTAGCAGCATATCGAACATAAGCATCCTTATGTATTTTGTGTTAAGCTAAGGATGTAGTGTAGATATATAACTAAAGCTACATTCAAACACTATTTTGTTTTAGCAATAAGATTGAGTATTGAAGAAGTTATTTTGTCATGATGATAATGAAATATGATTGTGTTTTGCTCGTGATTCTCAAAGTTGGTATATTGCATTTTTTCAAGCTTTCATAAGGGTAAAATGTGTAATCTGACTTCAGGGGAAGAACTATATTAATTTAGGCTGAATTAGATAAAGTTGTCTCTTGGAAGTTGTAGATTATCTTTCTAGCTTTCTAACGATATAAAGTTTGAAGCTTTTGGATATCGAAGTTAAGAGAGATGATTATTTTAAGTTAGTGATGCTACATATGATGTATATACAGAACAATTATAGTAAATGAAGTGATATCATACTATGAGAGTTGAATTTGGAAAGAATATGAGTGAAAGTGGTGTTAGAATGGATGTAGGATCCATTAGAGATGTCTTGGGGAGAGAGATTTCAGTAAAAATCTGAGGAGTACATGGTCAGGCCATGTAAATTAATAATAACCGTGTCTTTCAAGAACGAAAAAGCCATCAGACCTGAGGAATACACGGTCTGCCCGTGTATTTCTACATGGCCCATGTATTAACCCTCTAAATGGAAACATCTCTCTTTGGAGTCTTCATGGAAGTTTTAGATATAGAAGTCCTATTTGAAACCGTCCTAAGACGACCTTAATCTGATATCTCTAGTGAAAATTATGTCATTTGTCCCAAGATAGGTACAATATAATTGTGGACATAATCATGTTTGACTCTTTTGGACATAACTTCATCATCCGACCTCTAAATGAAGTGATCATTGAACCAATAGATTCCTAACACACTTTTCTATCTCTTTATAAAATTAGGAGCCCTTGGTGTTGATTTGAAAAGATTGATGGAAAGAAAGTGAGGGAATCGGTTAAAGGAGCCTGACTTGGTTATGACCATAATTTGGCTCTTTAACCATATCTTGATCTATATTGATCAAATAGGAAATTTTTAGGAAGTTATAAGAATGAAGATGAACTGGTGTTGGCTAGGAAGATTAAATGGAAACAACCTTATAGGATAATACGCTCACGTCCTATGATATTCCGGATACTTGGGCTCCAGAAATGAGGTCTAACAATCAATTTCCTACTAGGTCAGTGATAATATAACAATTTTAATATTAGTTTATTATTTTGTAGATCCCACCTTATCATGCGCTTTGATTATTTGTAAGACCCACCCTATTTAATTAACCCTAATTTTTATTAACGTAACTAATTAATTTGTTAAGTTAATAGATTATTTAACCTTAACTTGTATTAACCTAACAATTAAATTAACTAAAAAACTTATTAAGTAAATCAATTATAATTATCTCGTAACCTAACAATTAAATTATCTATGACAGAGTTAACTCTAATATAGTTTAAATCTCTAAAGTCAAAATTCCCAAAATTTCACTGAAATTTCCCCTCCTTCGTCACTAGAGAAGTTGTCACCAATCATCATACAAAGTTATCACCGATCGCCCTACATGTTCATTAAAAATTGCCCAACGATGTTGTCATCATTTTTAACTTAACATCGTGTTAAGTTTACTAAGGTAAAGAATTTACGTCTTGAGTGTATTATTGTCTATCTACTTTGTCTATTAGATTTTGTCGTGTGTTTGGCTACTTTCTTTTTGTGGGATGCATATGAGAGGCAATCTCATGTTGGGACATATATATGTTAGGTTGCCTCTGATATGGTCTCATCTTGATTTTATTATTTCTACTTTGTTAGATTATGTTGTGTGTTTTGGCTACTTTTTTCTTGTGGTCTGCACATGGGAGGTAATCCCATGTGGGAACATATTTGTTTTGGCTGGTTTCCTTATTTATCCCAATTTGTACATATTATTCTTGAATATTTGTTTCTTTAATTGTTGACAATAGTGTTTTCCCAGTACATATTGTCTATCATTATTTGAATTTTTTTTGTATGGTCCATCCATTTTGATCTAGTCACATTTATTTTAGAATGCATTAATGTTGATTTTAAATTTTACTTAGATGTATCACTTAAGAATGGTTGACTAATAACTGTTATTTAAAATTTAAGTGGTGACCCAATTCATATAGTTAAGAGTTTGTAATATGGGTTATCTATGTTGCTTAGTTTTTAGAATATAATACTCATTTCATTCCATTTTTATTTTAAATTGCGTGTATTCTTGTATTTATCTCCTACGATCAATGAGTTCTAACATTTTATTATCTAGCCTTTCAGTGATTTGGCTTAAACTATGTGTTTACACTATTTCAAATAAACTCACATTATAGTACTTGCTTATGAAAATGTTGTTGTGTTTGGATCTTTAATGTCGATGAAATTATATTTCAATGGTTTCTTTACAAGTTTTAATGGATTAATATGGAAATATAAGACTTTTTCATAGTGGATATTTCATGTTGGAGCCTAAATTTAGATATGCTGGACCCTAAATTTAGATATGCTGGTGAGGATATTGGTACATTTGATAATGTTGACATTGACTATGTTAGTAATAGAAAAATCTATGAGATGGGATTGGAGTTGGGGTATGATCAAATTGATAAGGCATATTATAAAGTACTTGGATTTAACTTTAAGGAGTCACTAAGAGTTATAAAGTAAAATGAAAGTTGTATTAGGCTAGCAAACCTTATGTAAATACATGACATTGTTATTGTATATGTAACTCATCATGTAGAAACACCTATCCATGCTCCTAACATATTACATATTAGTGGAGGAGAGGCCTATGATGATGATGAATAGGGTGTTAATATTGGATGAGAATATGGAGGGATAGGGTGCACAAATGGATGAGAATTTAGAGGAATAGGGTGCACAAATGGAGTGAATTATTCATTGTCTATTGATTTTATATAGTAGTATTCTTTTTTCTTCATTACATAATTCATATATAAATTTCAAAATCAAAATTTTCATAATATAGTTGAAATTAAAATTAACCATTACATTGTTGAAATTCAATATAATATCCCCATAACATAAGTACAAATAAAAAGTACTAGAACTATAATAAATCCTATTATAATGTTCTTTAACACAAACTTAATTTCTTTTTTTTCTTTTCTCAATAAAATTTTTTCATCCTTTAAAAGCATCATTTCTTTCTTCAAACTCCTTAGTTATGCTTATTTCAACCTGCTTCTTTAACATTGATAATTCATTCCTTAATTTTTTAATCACTTGGGTGACTCTCTTGGTAAAATCTTCATCTTGCCATTTGAAAAAATTACATCTCCTAGCCTACAACATTCAATTTTATTAAATAAACCTTAAACACAAGTTTAACATTCAATTTCATTAATTAAATAATAATAAATTCTCACTAGATAATTGGGGCATCCATAAAGTCTCTGGTCAGGATTATGATCACTCTATGAAGTCTTTAATGGGACCTTTAAACCACAATATCAAACCACATTACCTAAATTTGAAGTCACTCTTGTATTAATTGAAGATGTTGATTCCATTTGCATACTAAAGAAAATCACAATGAAACTTTGCCTACAAAGACAACAACAATGCCAAATATAAGATAATATTTGCTAGGTGATGAATATAATTCCTAACTACCCTTACTTTTCCAATATAGCGTCACCTAAGTCACTTTAATATTATTTGATTGTATTTGGTAGATAATAATGCTTTTAGATACGAGAAAGATCTATATAAAGATCAATTAATAGTACACTCAACGGATCAATGACTCTATTGTGTCTAAAACTGAAATACATGAAAGCAATGCTAGAATATCCTAAATGTCCTCAGTCATAACTTGGTAGAAATAACCTAATAATAAGTATCATGGGCTAAACTATGTTAAAGGGAAAGCAAACTCTTATACGCTAGAATGTCTACTAGATGAAATATAGAAAGCCTAATAAAATCAGGAAATAGATTCCAATCAGAACATTGAAGTCAATGTCAATGCTCTTATAAGTTTGTCTACATCCATTATTATTACTCAAGCTCCTACCTCAAATTTATATTCCACTCATATTACCACTTCAGATTAAATAAGGAGAATTATTTGTGTTAATCTCAATCTATGCACATTTATATTCATAACAGGGAAAAAATTGGTTACTACACTAAGTGATCTAACTTATCTAATATGGGATGTAAAGAACTCAGATAGTGATGATGTGATTAGTGAACTTGATGGAGGAGGACATAAGGTCCAACTATAGCTATAGGAAAATATCAATTAATCATACTCAAATTTAGGAAATTAATCTTAAAGTATATGAGTAAACCTTTAGGCATGGTGAACTCCATTAAAGTGAGGATAATGCCATTATGTATTTTTAATTCTTTAAATCATCTTTAACTAGATTTGAATCTTTTCAATAATTATAAGCAAAACATCTAGAATAAAAAGAGATACGACCAATATTTCCTACAAAATATAATAAACAACTTCTCATTTATTTAAGGAGGAAATATCAACAAAGGGTAAGAAGGCTACCACTCTTTTAGTACCAGTGAATTAGCCTTGTAGAAAAGCTCATTTATGAGCCAACATTTAGATAAAGATGCTTGTTGGGGCTACTTTTGGAATCTAGTAACTTGGAACTTAGAATGAGGGCGATTGAGGGATTCCACATAGTAAGAAAAATTGATGAATAAGAGAGACTAAAGGATTCCATGAACAAAGAAAAACCCACGAATGAGGGATTCTAGACTATTATTGAGGTGATAGGGATTCCAACTAGCTTTCGACAACTCTAGGGATTCCAGAAGATGATTGAGAACTTTGGGGGTTCTAGAGAACAGAGAAATGAGGGATGATAAGGATCGTTTTGGTGAGGTTAATTAATTATTTTATTGATTAGTTAGTTAATATGTTTTGTCTAAGTTAAGAAATTTGTTGGTGTCACAATCATGACACTAGAAAACAAGGACTTCTGTCATAATCGTGATATAGAGCTCATGATCTTGACCCAGTGTGAAGATTTTCTATCATGACCATGACACTTTTGTCATTATCGTGACCTTGCCTTTTAGTTTGAGCTTTCTCCAACTTCCTTCAATCTTCATTCATTTGAGTTCATACACTAATAAACACATCGAAACATCTAACACACACAAAATTAAGGTCCAAAATAATGTTGTAAACCACTTAATACTAAAAATCATAAACACAAAAATCACATTAATATAATTCTAAGCCTAAACATGCAAAAATCATCAAATTAACACCTACAAACATACTAAATCACCTACCAAAACATAATGTAAACTATAACTATCAACCTGCCTTAGTTTTAGGCTCACAAACATCCACCCACTTAACTTTAGCATAAATGCTTCCTAATATAGAACTTCTTTATGAAAAATCCCTTATCAACTTCTCTTGTACTTTAATGACCCCTTTAGCCATATCAAACTTGAAGACTAGTATACATGCATTGAGTTTAAGATGGAAATAATCAACTATAACCTTCCTTCAAAGGATAAGAATTTGTTAGTCCAAGAATCGAGTCTCTTATGAACTCTTTCAATTAGAGGGTAGCATTCATTAAACATGATCCTTCTAGTGGTAGTAGGTAGGCCTAGGTAGCAAAGAAGGTTTTACTTTCTACTCATCTTAGTTATGGTAAAGAATATATTCTTCAAAGACTTAGCAATAGTAGATAATAGGAAGTGAGTTTTATTATGATTAACTTCAAGCCCATATAGCCGCTTAAATTGATCTAAGTTGGACATTGGGATTTCAATTAACTTGCAGTAAGCTTTATAGAAAAGAAAGAGATCATACTCAAAGAATAAATTAACCAAGGAAACATTCTTCATTTAGTGTAATATTTGAAATCCCTACCATTATTTATCTTGTTCCTCAAAAGTTAGGTGAAAACCTCCATACAAAGGATAAAGAGATTAGGAGACATGGGGTCACCTTGTCTTAGTCCCCTAGATTCTTTGAAGATTCTTATAGGAGTACCATTAACTAGAACAAAAAAAAAGGAGGTAGTATTTATGCCAATCTTTATCCACATAATGAGATCAACATTAATTGAGAAGTTAGGAGGTGATCTCTTCTTAGAGTAACCTTTTAAGAACTCATGGACTATTGAAATATTATCACCAATCATCCTACCTTGTATAAATGCACTTTGTTTATCACTGAATAAAGTCCCTAAGACAAAATTAAGTCATACAACAATAATCTTTAAGATAATTTTATAAAGAAAATTTGTACTAGCAATTAGTCTAAATTCATCAAAAGAAGTAGGACTACTCGATTGGGTATCAAGCATATAAAAGTCTTATTGATCTCCTTTAAAAATCGTAAAGAAAAGAATTCCCTACTATTGCTTTCATTATAGGACCAATTAAAGACCAACATTTCCAGAAGAAGAAATTGCAAAACCATCAGGACCTGGGGCTTTGTTAGGTCTCATTTGGAAAAATACCCTTTCAATTTCATTTTCCTCCACTTGTTTAATCAGGGAACCAATCTGAATAGTAGTCAACCTTTTCTTAATAATGGAGTATAGAAATAGAGAAAAGGCAATGCTACTTTTAGAGGAATCATATAAAGATCTAAAATACTTTTCAACTTACTCTAAGAGATCCTTTTATTGATAGAGGGTATTATCATACGGAGAATTTAGTGCTGAAACCCTATTAAGATTCCTTTTTACTAAGATTGAATTAAAAAAGAACTTAGTGAATCTTTCCCCTTGCTTTAACCAAGTCTACCTTTCTCTTTGCTTAAGTAGACTAGGGTGATTTTTTAAGGCTTGCAAATGCTTATTCAAGATAATTTTCTCATTTTTAATATAGAGTTATCACTAAGATACAGTTGCAAGTTAGTTTGAATGGAGACTAGCTTTGCTTTAGCTGTGTTGACTGCAAGGAGAGCATCAGATCCTTTGTGTGCTTTGAGTAACTTAAGTTCATACTTAATGGCTTTAAGTTTTTGCACATAGATAAATTGGGATGTTCTAAAAACTTGCATATGTAATCCACTTTTAGCCAATCCTTGTAAATCTTCATCATAAAAAAAATAGTTATTAAACCCGAAGGGACATTTTTGTTTTATTTGTAAGAACATATCTGTTCACACAATAAGATTATGATAAAAAATGAGTGGAACTAAAAAGGAGGCCTTAGATTTAGGAAACTACTTTAGCCATTATGGATTAACCATATCCCTATCCATCTTCTTCTTTAGAAATCAATCAGAAGATTGCTTGTTAAGCTAAATGAAAAAGTGTCCTTAGGAATTTAAGTCAACCACTCCCATATTTTTTGCATAATCTTTAAAATCATAAAGAAATTTTAGGGAGAAATGACCTTTAGATTTTGTTATGTATAAGGTGGAGTTGAAGTATCCACAAATGAACTGGGGACCATCCACTCTGCCTTGAAAACATAGAAAACTTTTCTATAACTCTTTCCTTTGGAATGTACAGCTTATGCCATAGAATACAAAGGAATAAAGAGTAATGCTTTCCTTAATTAATTTCCATTTCATATGGATAACTTGTGCATAAGCTTCAGTATGATCTACATCATCAAACTCAAGATCATGTATAATTATTGGTCTACCTGCAAAATGAAATAGGCTGTTAGTGAACGCTCTCCACTTATAACCCAAAATTATGAGATTCATAGGATTTTCTTGTCAAATTTTAGTTTCCAAAATAACAAAAATACATGGATTCATATTGTAGACAAAATCCCTTAAAGCCATTAGCTTTTTAGGGAAATTTAAGCCCCTGATATTCCATATGAATTCAAAGACTTATCCTTGGAGTTTTTGCCTTTACTACTCCTAGTGGGCTTTTTTCTTGTAACATTCTGAAATCGCCCTTTAGATTCATTACTTGACCCATTATTAGTAGTGTGAATAGGAGACTGAGAGAGTATTTTTGTTTCACTTTTATGTAAGGTATCTTACAAGATTCCAGTCTCCTTAATAGTCCTTGCATCATTCTCTTCAATCTTTCTTATCTGGGGAAGATCATATAAATGTAAGTCTTGGGATGGACCCAGATTTTTTAATGGCACATCATCAATTCCCTAGGACATACCAATATTTCTAAAAGTACTAACAAGGCTAGATTTAGCCTCCATCCGTTCCTTTTCCTCATTAACACTTATTAATTCAAGATAGTCTCCTTTTTTGAAGGTTTTCCTCTTAAGTCTCTAGACCTTTCCTTATAGCTTTAAAGAGGGCTTATAATGATAGTAAATAGACACATAATCTTCATGGAGTTTCCTATTAGGCCCTAACCTCATTGAAGGTATTTGATCTGGTAGCTCCTTTGAGATGCCTATTAAAGAAGCTTCCCAAGACTTCATACCAGCTTGCAAGATGTCTATCTCAAGAGCTATAATGAGTCTGCCTCTATTCTCTCTTAGAGGGGACTGACAAAGGGAACGGTCTTCATCCTCACTAAGAACCTACTTCTAGCTTCTCTTTATTACTAGGGAAGAACAAGATGATGATTTTTGTTAGAGGGGATTGAATGGTAGGGGTGGAGATGAGTGTGGATGAGAAGCAGGGACTGAAGATGTTTTAGAGTGTAAGGGAGGGAATTTAGAAGGGGTGTTAGGTTTCTTTATAGCTAAGGTAATGGCTATCTTCTTTATAGCTAAGGTAGTGGCTATCCTATTCTAATTAGGAAAAAGAACAAAGGTAGAAAAGTTTGTTTTCATTAATAAGAATTTAGTTAGAGGGCAGGAAGAAGATGGGACTAGTGGATAGACCTTAAAGGAAAATCCAATAGCACTAAGAGAAATGGGAAGGTTTGGGGGGCGGGGGAGCAAAAAATTGGAAAGAAAGGGAACAAAGGAAATGATGCAAGCATGGAAGGAGGAGATAAATAACAACTTATAGTTTAAGTAGAAACAATAAGGGATTTTGGTAGAAGACCAACTCAAAACTAAGGATAGAGAGAGGGTGAAGCTTCTTCTCTCTCATCTTCTCTCTCATTAATTATTATAGTTGGGCTCTTTTAAGCACAAAATAAGGACCACTTAAGTTGCAACCATTGTTGGGTTTTAATCTTGCATCACATAAATTAAAAATAGAAAATAGCATCGGAAATAAAAAACAAAACCCAAAAGGCCAAGAACTTTCAAGTGCCATCAGATGTAACTTTAACAAACCATGAACTTAATATGCGTACCTTACAATTTCCTTCATTCTTCATTGTCTTCACCTCTTCGGGTTATCGTAAACCATAACGACCAAAGGAGAACATCTTTAATGATATCCATATGAAGAGAAAAGCCTGAAACCTCTTAGGAAGAATGGCTAGAACACACACAAAGTGCTAGCTTTGTGATG
>JAOQMP010000001.1:7647249-7666608 GCA_027563575.1 Erythroxylum pedicellare
ATCATATCTTTAGTAACATAGGCTGTCATAGCATACTCATTAGTGTTACCATTCATATTTAATAGCACTTATCACCTATTAGCATGTCATTTTTGTTGGAGTGAATGATTGGCTATGATTAAGGCCAATATCTAAACTAACAGTAAGTGCATGGTATAACTATAGCTTGCACAAGTAAGTACTGGTCAATCCCACAAAGACAGTGATTACTAGTAGTTACCTTTCTCTTATTGTCTAACCTACGAATTGGATATTTGAATTTTAATTAAAAACAAAAACAATAAAAATAAAATAGGAAACAATAACAATTATAGAAAACTAAGGAAATTACTTGGAAGACTCAATATCAAAGATTAGTGTCTAAGTGATGAATTCTCTTAAAAATCATTAAATAATTAACCTTTTATTGTGGAATTATTTTGTTGACTATTAGATCGTAAAAATTCCTATGTTATGTTGATAACTCTCTCGAGACTACTAATAACTAATCCACAGGGTTATTAACTGAAATATTTCTAGTTAAATCTCTTAGGATTGCATTATCAATTTATGAATTTTGCTATTAAGTTCGACCTTAATTTAGAGAATTTATGTCGATCTATATCTACGTTTACAATCAACTCCTTTCAATTATGATAAATCTATTTACACAAAAGATTTCTCAATCTCTATTATATGAAATCAGATTATGCACTAATATTCTAGATTTATAAGAACATAGATAAAACACATAATTGACAATAGATCAATCAAAATAATTACATTAAAAAAGAGAATCAAAACATATTGTTATTTCAACTAGGGTCATCACACTTAGACACCAAAAAGCATTTAGTTACCCATAATAGAAAACAAAATAAAAGATAAACAGGAAGAAAAACCAATAGAAAATAAAGAAATCAGAATTTCAATTCTTCCTTTATCTTCTATTGAATGTTCTTGCAAGTTTGAGGTTTGATGTTGTAATCTATTGAATCTCTTGATAATTTCTTCACATTCTCCATGTCTCTTAATTAATATTGTCCCTTCTACATGTTCTCCACATCTAGAATCTATTCCTAAAGTTTGATCTTTTCAATTTGCCTCCACTCATATCCTTTTATAGTCTAGGATATACATGGTTTGATACATGGGCATGTGAGAGACCGTGTATATTAAAAAAAATCTAGAATTCACAATTTTACACAGGCTTTGAGACTTACACAAGCATAGACACGACCATGTATCTCTAATTTACTTCATAACTTTGTTTTATATTGCATTTTCATTTGAATTCGTCTTCTTTTGTTCCATCATCAAACATTCCCACATTTAAGCCTTTGCTTATCCTCAAGCTAACCATAATCTAAATTATTAACTTCACAACATCTATCATTTATTAATCTTAACTTGTTCATTCATACTTTAAATCATCATGTCATATTAATCAAATTAACATACAAGTAGAATCAAATTATCCTAAACTAACTTCATAAGTCAATATTAATAATAATCACATTAATAATCATATTGAAATCAAAAGCATAAACCTTTACACTCCTGCCAAGATTTTGCTCAATACACTCAAGTATCAAAATCTCAAATCAATGAATAATAAAACTCTTACCATAGGCTTGCAATACTATCCCGTCTCCACCACATATATGTAAAGTAGAAACAAAAATAAAAAAGTCTTTATACGAGTTGTAATGCGGTTTAGGTACAGTGTGATTGGGATAAATAAAAGGGTTGATTGAAGGAAATTTAATAAAAAGTCATTAGAAGAAAATTGTTGACAATTTGCATAGGTTTATTTGTTGCAACTTTGTTGGTATCACTCACTTTTTTTTTTAATTTGAGCATGTACCACTATTGAAGAAATATTGAACCTTTCAAAATTTCAAGTTTCAATCAAGTAAGAAATGTAAATAACCTTCAAGGTTCAAAACAATAAAAAGGCTTCAAAGAAAAATAAGATAAAGGTTAATAATTAAGGTTATAAACAATAAAAAAGACTAAGGCTCAAACTTCATTATGCCTAAAGATAAGTTATAGGTAAGGTAATTATCAAGAAAATAGGCGAAAACATGTTGTTAAATCTAAGTGCCTTCATCAATTCAATGTTTTAAATTTAATAAAATATGATCTCAATATATATAATAAAAGCAAATTTTAGAATTATTCCATTATGTATGATAACATACATGCAAGGATAAAAAGAGCTTTTTTTTAAAAAATTGCTCTTAGGCTCAAAAGCTCAAGAAAACAAGGTCTATATATGTGTGTAAATAATATGCAATTTTCATTCAACTTGATTATCTCAATGAATGCTAAAAATATGACTTATAAGAGCAATATCATCCTTTTACATATCAATTCAAAACAAAATTCAATAATGGAATACAACAGTGATGGACAAATTTACACTAATTTAGGATATCGGTTCATAAAATTTACTAATAAAGATTATAATAAGCTTAAAGAAATCATTAAAATCATTAACCCCTTCATTACACATAAATTGTGCATTCTCCCTAATATATCTTATATAAGCTTATTAAAATAAAAATTGAGAAAGGTGAGTTGGCACTTTCCTAAGTAAGACGATTTCTAGTTTTGCGAGACTATCCATCCAATATTAGATACACTACTCCTGAAAAAATACAAAGAAAAAGGGATAAAAAGATAAAATAAAAATAACAATGACAATGACAAAAAATAACTAAGAAACATGAAAAAAAAATCTATCATAATTCTTGAGTAGCCTTCCAAGTAGCGCTTGTTTACATCGGTAGCTTGACGTATCCTACACATTACCCTTATCCTAAATCTATAATTAGTGACTTACTTCCACCCTTTTCTCCACTAAGAGATTTTATAGCATATAAACAAGTCACATATTGCAAGATGATCATAAGGACATAATGTATTAAATTAATAAAACTAATTAACACAATAGTGCCCTTTTCAATGACAAATTGTTAATAAAATAAGGGATAACAAAATTCCCTAAATTGTCGATTGGCTCAAGCAATTTATTTTAGAGGACCTGGGAATCTCTGTACTTAAGGTGGCTACCAATGATTCATTGGTTGTTTCCTTATATGGTTCCTTTATCAGTTCTTCCTCAACTACCTTTGCCCACACTTCTTCTTTCTCTTCACAGACAAAGGATTATGGTTCATCTTCTTCTTCAATTATTGTTTGTCACTACTTTACTTCCTCTTTTTGGATCGAGACTTCCTCATCTTTTGTATTTGCTACCTCTTTCATATCTTTATGCTCCTCTACACTAGTAGCAATTACCTCATCGTCTTCTTGGAATGCCACTTTATCCATAAAGTCAACCTTTTTCTTTCTTCACTCTACTGTATTAATAGGCTTAAAAATATAGGTAGGTGAAGAAAATCTTTCTTCGAATTCACGTCTGCTAGCTTTAAGTTCAACAAGGCATTCCATTATATCTTTGTTAGCTAATTGATCCAATTTACTATATTTTGTATAGAAGTCTCTATTTCTTGATGCCTCATGTTTAGTTCTTGATCAAAATTGATCATCATATCTTTCAAAGTTGGCTCCTTAACTTGAGATGCTTGGTACTATAAATATCCAGATGGAGTATAATCATTCTATCTATAAGTGTAAGAGTTGCTCCATTCTGAATTGTAATTGCTCTTCCATAGTACACCTTGAGGTTGATTGTACATGTTTGATTGTTCCCACATATAGGTTATTGCTTGACATTCATGATTGTAATGGTTACTACCACAATCGTTGCAACATGGCATGGATGTCGATTGATCATCCGAAAATATATGAGAAAACATACCTTTCCTATATTTTGATGTTACGTATTACAAAGACATATCGTAGCTCCAACTATCTACTCCATCCTTCCATTGTGAGTTTTGCTGATGACATAAATCTTAATCCTTAAAATAAATCACAAAATAAGCCAAAAATACAATTAGATATAATGTAATAAAATAAATACAAAAATAATGGTTAGATTAATATAATATGGGCTTTCTTAATATTACCATCCCCATGAAGACAGTGATTACTAGTAATTATCTTTCTCCTATTATCTTGCCTACGAAATAGATAATTGAATTTTAATTAAAACTAAAACTTAAACAATTAAAATAAAATAGGAAACAATAACGATTGTAGACGGCTAAAGAAATTTTTTGGAAAACTCAATCTCAAAAATTGGTGTCTAGGTGATGAATCCCCCTAAAAATCATTAAATAATTAACTTTTTATCATGAAATTATTTTATTGACTGTTAGATCGTGAAAATTCCTATCTTATATTAATAACTCTCTTAAGACTACTAACATCTAATCTGTATGGTTATTAACTGAAATCTTCCTAGTTAGAGTTAACAAGATTTCATTATTCATTTATGAATTTCACTATCAGGTTTGACCCTAATTAAGAGGATTTATATTGATCTATCTTCATGTTTGCAATCAACTCCTTTCAATTATGATAGGTGTATTCACACATAGGATTGCGCAATCTCCATAATATGAAATCTAATTATGTATTAATATTCCGGATTTATTAGAACATATATAAAATACATGATTGAATCATAAAAGATTAATCAAAACAATTGCATTAAATAAAAGAATCAAAACATATTGTTATCCCAAATAGGGTTCACCACACCCAGACATAAAAAACCATTTAGTTACACATAATAGAAAACAAATTAAATCGAAGATAAAGAGGAAGAAAAATAGAAAGAAAACAAATGAACCATAGTTCTAAATCTCCTTTCCTCTTTTATTGAATGTTCTTGCAAGTTTGAGGTTTGATGTTGTAATCTATTGGATCTCTTGATGCTTTCGTTGCTTTCTCCAAGTCTCTGAATCAATATCATCCCTTCTGTATGTTCTCCACATCTTGAATCTGCACCAAAAGTCTGCTCTTTTCAATTTGCCTTTGCTAATGTCCTTTTATGGTAAAATTTAGGATTCTGAGACATACAAAGTCTAATATATAAGAGTGTGAGAGAACGTCTATATTCCAAAACTCCATAATTTGTGATTTTACAAGGGCTTTGAGACTTACAAGTGCACAGACACAATAGTGTATCTCTAATTTGTTTCACAATTTTATTTTATGTCTCGTTTTTATCTAAATTCTTCTCCTTTTGTTTCATAAAGGCAGTTATAACTTATAAAAGCACTTAGAGCCAATTAAGTATCAAATATTCAATAAAATTACAAAATATGAAGAAAAATATGTCAAATATAAGGTATAAATATAGTCAAATATGCATATATCATTAAATAATACCCATATTTGCGTGGAGCTTCAAATCCCTAACCCAAGCACTACCCAAAACTTTATACCTATATCTTGTTGTAATGTTATATATGAGATAATTTCCTAGATTATTGCTAATAGACCACATCTAATATGGTTTTATGCAAGAAAGAAAAATGGGAGATAACATGTCGATTGCTCAAGATCTATTCAAGGATTACACTTAAAGAAAAGGGATTAGAAGTTGCATATTATAGAATTCAAGAAGGCTTTTGACCTAATGGATTGGGATTTTTTTTACAGTCTTAATGCATTTGGATTTCCAAACTAGGTTATTTGATGGATTGAGCAATCTATCTTATTAGTTTCTTATAACATATTATTCAATAAGGAGCCAACAACGAGATTTAATATACTAAAGGACTCAAACAATGAGATCCACATCTTCATAGCTGTTCTCTATTTGCATGAATGTATTGCATAGGCTTTTGAGAGATATAATTGACAAAGACAATGATTCCATATGCCACTGTCAATATGGGCAGCTGTAGCTAATTATTCTTTTTTCTACTAACGATGTTCTCTTGTTATGTTTTACTTATCCTCATTTATTCATCCTAATGATGAATTCTCCTAAAAATTGTCTGTTTTTTGGCCTATCTATTTACCATACAAAGAGCTATATTATTATCTCAGCTTCAAATGCCTAGTAATAGATTTAACACCTTCATATTAGAAACTTTAACAGCCTGTTTGGTTAACTACTACTATTACGACGACGATGACTACTACTATTACTACGACTACTACTACAGTAATTATTATTATTATTATTATTATTATTATTATTACTACTACTGATATTTATTATTATTATTATTATTATTATTATTAGTTTAATTTATTATTATTATTAATTATTCTTATTCTTATTAATTATTATTATAAATTTTCTACTTATTATTAGTCTTATTATTATTAATTTTATCAATTATATTTAATTTAATTTTTGTTATTATTATTATTATTATTTATTTGTTATTATTATTATTATTATTATTATTATTAATTATTAATTATTTTATGAAATTAATTTTCTTCTTCTACTTATTATTTGAACTTATAAAATTTTATTTTCACTGGAGCACCAAATAACTCTAGAGTTTGATCACACGTCGACTTGTACCAATCGAAACGATATGATTTTTTACCAAAATCTAGAGGAAAAGATATCTTATTTTTATCAATTGGACTTGGATTGTGTGAAAGGAAATTGTATATATTTGAGTTGTTAATTATTTATGGATACTCTAGACTTCGATTTTGTTTCTTATATATGAAATTAACATTGAAGTTACAATATGAGAAGCTTCCTATACACAATGTCTAATGGTAAAATAAAAAACCAAAAGTAAGAACACAACATTACAAACACGTTAATAAGATTATGATTAACATGATTCATTTACAAATGCTTAATTGGATAAAAATCGAGACTTTTTAGAAGCAAGCAAAAGATGTGAATCCTCCCATAATCCTCCATTTCCACTTTTCTGATTTTGCCACAAAGTTCAAGATCAGATTCAAATCTTTTACTAACCAACACTAAGCCAGAATCTGATCCCATGTTCCTGTCTGAAATACCAATCCAAAAACTCCACTCGGCAACAATTCTTAATTTAGAGAAATTCCCATACATGTAAAGTCGTTCAACTTCAGCAATGTCCAGCAAGTTGAGGGACAACACAACTTAATCTGTGGATTTACTCAACTAATCTCGAAGCTTAAAAGTCCAACTCTAATGGGGGCCTAGGGGGTCTGAAAATCCACAGATTAAATGTGAATTTGGCAATACATCATCACCATCTTCCCCCAATATTAACGAAGAAAATTTGGAAAAAAAAAACAACGTTATCAGAAAGTTCTTTCCTTTCTGGTTAGCAATCATAGACTCATAGTTCCAACAGTATGGGAACTTACACATTCAAAGGCTACAAACTAGAAGTAAAGGAAAAGCAGTAGAAGACTGTTATTTTTTTTTCTCTTTACAGGTCCTTCATTTACTAACAAGGAGGTGTAAAACAAAAATAACCACTAAAGGGAGTAGTCAACACAGGAAAAGAAAATAACTGTAATCATTCTGAAACCATAAAAAGATGATATTGTTCAAAAAGGAAAATAAATACTCAAATGCTATCTCCTTACAAGAATCCAAGAAAAAGGATCAAACAAAGCACAGAAAAATACCAGTAGAATGGAGTGCAGAAATATGAGTGATATGGAAGATGGTTTCCAGGGGTGGAGTTAAATAGGAAGTAAGTAAGATGAGTATTTTTAACTATCAAAGCTCACTTCTTTTTGCTTTTTAGGAAAAAGAAATCCCATTTTCCATTTTTAGGGTTGGAAAGGTTTGTGTTGATAACGGAAAAGGATAAAAAGGACAGGCCTGTTTGTTCCTATCAACTTTTATCCATGAGCCAAGAGAAGGAAAAACAGAAGGGAAAAGCGACACAGAACAACAACAACATTTTCCAGTACAGGGGATTTACCTTAAACGCAGATCTCCTTAAACATGATTTTTTTCCAACAGGAACAACAAAAAAACCCTGCGATAGAGAAAACAACCAATAGGAATCCACATCAGAAAACAACTAAATGCACAATAACCTCAACCCATGATCAAAATCCGAATAAAAACCAGAGATTAGGGAAAAGAAAGGCACAACAAAAATGTGTAATATTACAAGATCGAGGAACTAACCCACGATACTGGAGAAGAAACTTTAAGAGGGAGGCTCGAAGAAGTGGAAGATGTCGAAGAAGGAAAGAGTTTCGGGAGGGTTAAACTTGAGAAGATAAAATTTGTCTTCGAATTTCTATTCAAAGAATAGATAAAGATAGCTACATATGGGTTTTAGGTATTTTGTAAATTTTAATAATAATAATTCTGGATGAATCTTTATTCTGTGTATGATTTGTAACCAAACAAAGGTTTATTAATAGGTTAGGAATAAGGTGGGAATAGAATACCTATTCCCTTGTACCAAACATCCCGTAAAGGGACATTGTGGAAATTAATAAACAGAGATATATATTTTTATTATGGACTTATCAATCTCCATTCTTGACCTCCATTTTGGAATGAACATTGGCTAGGCATTAATACACCAAGGACTAGAAGGCATAACCTCATTTAAACGATCCTTGCTTGTAAACCTGAAAATAAAAAATCATTTTTAGTAAGGAGAATTTTATAAAGGGCTTCGTTACTCTAATTGATCTCTAACCATTCTTGAACCTAAAGATAAGAAGACCTTTTGTTGAGGAAAAAGCCAACGAGTGTACTGAACAAGCTCTAACACTAGCTTGAAACATTTCTAGAAGAGGAGTAATCACACCGTTGAATACTATAGATTAAAAATGAGTAGGTTTTCCAATCGATAAGGATGGAGCGACTACATTCCTCCAAGTTTTGTTAATAAGGCCATTAGACTTTCCACTCTCCTTAGAGTTTGAGCTAGCTTACATAGATTATTATAGGGATGGAAAATGCATTTCTATGATAGCAGGAGCTTTTAAGAAAGCATCAGTCCTCAATATGTGTAGGGAAGCTTATAGGGGAGGATGAGACTTCCTTCTCCAATAGCTTCCATTGCAACCTTCAAAAACTAGTAAGAAAAACTCAGAGAGGCAAGGAGTGAACCACCTCAAAATAGTTAAAAACAAGCTGATTTTAGCGGTCGGACTAACTTTTTAGTAGAGAGAAGATAGAGCTCATCCTAAAATGACTAAAAACTTGGTGGGCACTAACGTCAATATTTTAGTTTGTAGGTTATAACTCACATGACTTCCAAATCAATTTTATTTACTTTTTCAACCACCCCATTTCACTCCTTAGGCTCACCTCTTACCTTTTTCAAATAACATAAATGCTAATATATTAAGAAAATACTTACAAATTTGTGTACCATTTATCCAGTATCTTTAGTGTTCTTTAGTGTCTTTATGTAAAACATAATCACTTTTTTATAACATTTTTCAGCCTATACGAAGCATTTTGACCGATACTAACTGATACGGTACAACATTTAACACTTTTCTTGAAATGATTCTTATAACCTAAATCAATATTATAAAAAGATGGATGAGCATATGGTAAATTAGCACACATTAAGAAAACAAAAATAACTAAAACCTTAAATTTATATTGATCACTAATCTAAAAGCATTCCATAATGAGGTGAATAGATATTCATACATTGAAAAGACTTTTCATATTCATACAAAATGAACAATTACTATCGAGAAGCAAAGAAACTATTATATAATATAATGTGAAATATAGAATAAAACATCATAATCATGTATACCAACTATTTGGGTTAGTGACCGCATGTAAAAACAAGTCCTCCTATAACACATCAAAGTATTTTTTTTCAAGAGATAAATATCAAAAGCAATTACAAGAAAGCGAATCAAATTAGATAATTGAAACCATCATTAAGAACACCTTAGCATGAATTCATCTTTTCATATCAATGTCATTTTTGTTATTTTGAGGATGGTTATATGCTAAATACTTTTATAACTACATTACAAAAAAAAAACCTAATGGATTCTACTTTGATTTAAAATTTTTAATAAAGGCTTCTATGTTTGATATGTATATGTGTTAATACAAATGTTGAATTACATATAAGGAATAGCTTAGGTATGCTTCTATATATCGAATATACATATACATACATACATACATACATATATATATATATAGACTGACATATATACATATATCAAGGATTGAAAAGGTATCTGGACATTAGGATAACCTTTTATAATGTTTCAAAAAACTGAATGCAGTTTAAAGAGTATTTAATTAGTTAGATATATTGGTTAATCAATTAAGGAATAGTTAATTGTATGTTAATAAATGACATATCACTACACTAGAAAACCTTACGGGTCCAAATGATTAAATCCTTATAATTGAATCAAGATGCAAGATGAAGTTTATGGAAACTCCAATATTAATATTCATTAATATTGATCATTCTATTGATTATTATTAAGTGTTCTGGTGGTGATTCGAGTTGGTTGGCAATTTAGTATAATTTTCACCAAATCAATTAAAATCTATTTATTATTTATTATAAAATAATAGGAAGATTAAACTTGGTAGTTATAGGAATAACTTTATTTTATTTTAATCTCTCTATAGACTTTTTATTATTTGACTTCTCTTATAGGAGTTTACTCTTTTACCCTTAAATTTTGTCTTTCTTTCCTTCTTTTGATAACTTCCCACATAAGATGTCTGGTTTCTTTCCATTTTATGAAACTCCCTAACAAGAGCAACCTTGATGGAAGGCCAGGGAGCTTCAAAACGTTCTCTTATAAAGACCTTGAACCCTTCTTGCTCTCCTAATAAAGGTAGTGATCTCTAGCTGGATAGGGATATAGCAAATCTAGTTGAAGAGGATTTCTTGACCCTTCAAAATGTGCTGAAGGCTTCTAATGGAGCTGAAGCTTAGTCACTGAAAGGGGATAGGCTACTAGTATGACAACCTTGCATAAAGCTTATCTACCTCCAACAAGGCCTAGAGTGACACAATAGCACCATTTTCCTCAAAGTGCAAGCTCACACACTTTTATGATGTTTTAATGGATAGATTACTCTCTCCTCTGGTGGAATTACTTCAAAGCAAGGCTAGTGCTTGGTCTTCATAGGATACTTCATAGGCAAAAGGCCATCATTTCCTCTAGTCAACGCTTGGGACATAAAGAACTAGGGTAAAAAGGGTTGTAGAAGACCTTACTCATAGAACAGGACCCTTTTGTCTTTAAATTTTCCAATGATAGAGGTTTACTGGAAATTTTAGGGCAAAGATTGCTATTCAACCAATATTCTTGCTCAAATGGATACAAGGGCTAGAGTTAGATAGAGGTAAGATTGACTTCATACCATTATGGATAAACTTCAACAATGTCCTTTTAGAGTGCTAAATAATGGAGGGATTTAGCTTCTAGGCAAGTGATGTGTGCTTAATTATTTATATATTCACTTCTTAACACTTAGTGATTATTGTTGTAAAATGCTTAAGATACTCATTTTAGTTTATATTTAATTTTAGGTACAATCTAGAAGTATAAAAGCTAAAATGATTTAAGAGCATATTCATTAAGCCAACATTTTGATGTTCAAACTCAATTACTATTATGGAGTAAGAAGGAAATGGATTAGGATAAGGATTGGACAAGAAATCATAAGAAGAACAACAATTTAGAAAAACATGGGAGCTACATGATCGTATATATACTTATATTGTCATGTATGCATTCGTAAGATAAATTTTTAGCTTACACAGTTGGATACACAGCTTACAAGTTTCACATTTTTTAACTTATAAGGTTTGATACACGGTGGTGTATCAAACAATGTATATGCTCAGAAACCTAAGTTTTCATATAAATAGAATATTTTGACCGCAAATGAAGGGGGAATCATTTTGTACTTTTTAAAGGGGCAGAGCACTTACTCTTCGAAGACCTATAAAGGGCTAAGCTTCCCTATTCCAGTTCTGAGGTGAAATTGACAAATAGGATCACATTTAAGCATATCATCATCATTTATTATTGTTCTTTCTCTTTTTAAGAATTGTTTACGCTATTCGATATATATTGTTTTAGGTATTCATGTTGTTAAGAAAGTTTTAATCTTATAAAACCCTCAATATTTCACAAGTTCATGGATTATAAGTGCAATATATGAGGTATTGATCCCATGAGAAATTAGTGAACTAATCTAATACTAATTTTTCTAAGGCCTAAAAGTGTAATTAAAATGAAAATAAAAATGAGCAGGAAATTAAGAAATTGAATATGGATTGATTGAAAATGAAATTGTAAAATTAACACAAAGAAATCAAAAATTGAGCATAACCAATTAAGAATTCACACAAGGAAGATTAACCAATTATAAGAGAAGGGGATTTATCCCATCATCTAATGCTAACTTAATCACTTTTGAGTTAATTTGGCATTGATCTTAGAATTTCAAAGCGTGGATTACTATCTCTTGAGTTATAACCGTTTAACCCTAAATAATAAATCCTAATTGAATTTAATTAAGGGATTTGCAATCTCTCAATTAGCAGACAACCCATACATCCAAATAGATCTTAAACGCTATAATATACAAGCAAGTCTTCACGCGCTCTCTTCATATAAATTATCGAGTTAATTGTTTGTGTGATCTGTTAGATTGTTTAACTCTCATTATCCAATATAATCATTTTGCTATCGGTTCTCTCTCTCGATTTATTATTGAAGCATGCAAATACAACAAGTAATCATAACACCTAACTCACTAACATCAAAAGCAATCAAATTAACATTAATTAAAGAATAACTCCCTAAAAGAGTTTAGAACATCCTTAAATCGAAATTCATCATCATCAAATCCATCTTATGCATCAAAATTAAATAAATAACAAGATGGAAAGAGAAATATAACTTGGAGTGGACTAGGAATGGAAGTAGTAGCCCCCTCTTCCTCTCTCCTTTTCTCTCTTTTTCTCCTTTCTTCCTTAGCTTCTTTCCAAACGTAGCAAAAATGAAGGCTCCTTTTAGGGTTTCTTTCTTTTCCTTTTTATATACCTTTTCCGTTTAGAGTAAAAATTAGGATTTACCCAGGCCCAAATGTCTGAAATGACCCTCAAAAAGTTAAGTTTGGAAGCAATCCTTGTGTCTATTATTGAGCCTACCATGATCTTGGCCAATGAGTCACAATCGTGGTGTTTAAAATTTAGCTTCTGTCACAATTGTGGCCAATGAGTCATAATCTTAGCCTTTGCTAGGTTGCTTTTGTCACGATCGTGGCCTTAGCTCCTCCTTCGAGCTTTCTCCAATTCTTCTCCGGTCTTCTTTAGCTAATCTTAAATACTAACAAACTCATCAAAACACCTCAAATACACAAAATTAAAGTATGATGACATGTTCTAAACCACATAACACTCAAAAACACAAACACAATTCTAAACCTAAACACGCAAAAATCATCAAATTAATATCTAAAAACATACTAAATTACCCACTAAAACATAACGCAACCTATAACTATCACATGTTTGGATAATCATTATTCTCGTTCTTGTTAGAATGTTTATGTATGAACCCATTGCTAGAATCTTAAATACAGTATGTAATCGTTGTGTTTTAAATTGATTTGTGGCAACTAATGGTATTAAATCATTAGGGATAACATAACATAGGTTAAATTACTCGAACTTGTGTGGTCATTGCCTAAATTGATCTATTTTCCTTATTTATAACGCGATTGTCTGATTAAATCTAGAGAGCTTGTTGTAGATTGTTCGATAGTTAGATTTAGTTAAAAAGGTTGTTTTAATAAAATATGATATAAGGGAAAACCAAGGTTAACAGAGCTTCTTGTTAATCTACAATAAATAGTTCTAAGAGAGGTGTGATAACAATATGACAATGATGTATGTTTAATTGTGTGTAGGCTGAAATTGAACTAAGAACCGGATCTTAAACGCATTCAACACTTTCACCATTTTTAGCTGTTTGTTTTAATTTACTTTCGTTAGTTTAATTTCATTTTATTTTGTTATTCGAAACCAAACTAACCCCCTTAACCTCAAAACCAATTTCTTTCATTACAAAAGCTTTACACACACACTTTGTTAGATCGACCTAGACTTATCACTAACAATTGTTTTAAGTTTAGTTATTTTGTGTAGTGTTACAACACACTACGAAATTTGGAATTGTTGCTGGGGAGTGTGGTGCTTTAGTTTTAGTTTTTGATTTTAGTTGGTGTTTTGTATATACTTGTTTATAATTAGTTTTAACATTTATTTCTTCATCTTTTCACATTTGTTTGTGTTTGTATATAAAAAGGACAAAGTGAAGGTAGTATGTCACTGCTAGATATTATCAATGCTATTGGTGAAAATTCTTCCTATAACTCATATTCTCAATCCTATAACCAAGTTTTGAGTGATCATACGTGTAATAACCGATTTCCATACTAAGGGATTAAAATATTAGATTACTGAGCCTCATGAGTTGCATGATCATAAAATGTATTTGGTACATTGAGAACATGATTTCATGATTTCATTCATATTCATAATAATAGCATATACACATGATTTGTGATTTTGAAAAACATTTCAAAAATGGTATATGCACTCAATTGACATGTTTTGGGGTATGAAAGTTTCAAAATAATTGTGATAAGATTGTGCATTTCTAATGTCTTGTATTTTGATTTACAAATAAAAGTAATTGATGGATTACAATTAGGAATTTGGAGTTTATTTGTCATTATTAGATGATTGATGGATTAAAATATACATTTAGACTAGGAAAAATTTCAAGTAGCAAGACAAGTTGACATGTCAAAATTTAGGATGACTAAGCCTATAAAATAAGTGACAAATAGCTCAGAGAATTAAGTGAGAAATGGCTTAGGAATTTAGTGACATTTGTCAGCCAAAAAGGAGGAAATATGTCTTGCTTAAATACGTGACAAGTGTCTTTAAAGAAAGAACACTCATCCTACACTACGTGACCAACACATTCAGCTTCTTTTGTCATGTTTCTGCTGTATACTCTCTCCTTCTTCTCCCTCTCACTATTAAAACCCACCCATAACCCACATCTTTGAGTTTCTGCCCTATTTCTGTACATAAGCAACCAAAACCCATGCAAAATCCTTCATAAAGATAGCTATAGAGGCAGAACATTATGACATATACTTTTATTTTTTTCTGGTCATGGCTGAACCAGCATACTCCTTCAAATGTTCTTGCGTGCATGTGAGGCTAAGCAAGCTTGACATTTGGAGGTGGCATTCAAGCTACTCAAGTAAGTGAAATGCTGACCTATTGTGGTATATATTACCAGAATTTTTATTACGACTAAATAGATATAGATTGAACATGGAATTGGTGTTGAAGATGTGCTAGAAAATGGAGAATGAATGGGTACTTTTCTATTCTATTTTTGCATGTACGAAAATAGTAGTTTATGGGTTTTTGTATGGATGATTTAAGTTAGGATTTGAAGTATAATTGATGAGGAATTCATGTTAAAGATAGGTGTTATTAAGGTGTTTTCGAATCTGGAAAATTAGAGTTGTAGGTGTGTTTGTAAAAAAGTGACTGTTAATGACATAAAGTGAGCAAAATTTTGTAAGCCTTAGAGTAAGCAATATGGAAGTTAAATTAACCTGAAATGAAGTAAGCTTAAAGTACATGAAATTTGGAAAATTTCAGGTGTAATTGATGTCTCTAAGCTTGTAAAATTCGTGAAGTATTGAAGGTAGTAAAGTTACACACATTAGTGATGCTGATGACAAATTTTGGAATTTTAATTTCAGCCTTGTGTACATGCCGAACCAGCTGAGAAATTTCACTCTAAATTGGTATATTTGGACTTGATTAAGGCTAGGAATGAGTCTAGATTGTTGCTTGATTAATTGGATAAGAGCTTGATAAGTTTATGTAGTTAAATTGATGTCATAACCTAAAGAATGGACTGTTTTGATGTGGTTGTGTTCAAATATGGAAATTACGATTTGTTAAAGGAATAAATGAGTTCTTTTAATGAAAACATGATCTTAAGGACATGGGTAATGTGTATAAGGTATGGATGAATGATCATTGAGGAACATAGGGTAATTATGAATGAGAATTGGGTAAATGTATGAATATATATTGCTAGAAAAAGTTTAGTGGATGTATAGATCTAGCTTGCTGAAATTCCAGATTTGAAGTAACAATTGTGTGTGTGTTATAAGAGGCTTTTTGATCATGAAAATGTTCAAGGATAAGTGTAATGTATGGTTGATGAATTTAGAGTAAATCAAGATAACTTAAAGGTACAAACAAGATTGCAAAATGTTAGTATACAAGATATAATGTTTGAATGATCTTAGGGTGTATAAGCACAAATTGGATAGTCAAGATCTATGCATAAGAATACATACCTGGAAAGTCAATTGAGTATGCATTGAAATATAACACATATACAAGTGTATGATTGTATATTCATTTGATTAAATAACTGAGTGATTTGCAAATTATTTGTGTATTATATGACAATAGACGTGCGAAATGATTGTCAATATGCAAACATTATCGAATCATCAAGGCAATAGCTTTTCTGAAGCATACGGTGAGTTAACCTAGATGTTTCTTACTATGATTGATTTATTTTTGGTTAAATTTCAGTTATTGAAATGTTATTTAAATGATTTTTATAATTCCAGACAATGTTGGTTCGAGGAGTTTGATATTTCGGGACTGTATATGGAAGTGTTTTTCCATTAAATGTTTATTTGATTCAAATTGAATGTGAATTTTGGATAATCAATTACGCTGATGAAAGCAAATGATGTCTGAGATGATTCATATCATTGCATTTGACATTCATGATCAATTAAAGGAGTTGTGACTAGAGTGACTAATGTGAGAAAAGAGCTTTAAGCTTATAATGATGAAAGGAGCCTTAGGCTCAGTAACATAGACTCGAAATCCACAATAGATTTAGGTCAAAAATGAGCTCGATATCCACAACAGATACGAGATAGTAAAATGGGCTGAAAGGTGCTCGACCATAACAAAGAAAAATAAGAATGGAGTCACATGTGCATTTGCAAATACAACTTTACATGTATCATATGAATGATTGAGATGAATTATTGAATTGTTTTGAAATAGTGATATGCAATGTTTGTGTACATGTTGTACTTGTTGAAACATGATAAAATGTGATCTATTATTCAATATTGGATGATGTAATATACTTGTTGACTTGGGTTATAATTTATCTTGATGTTCTAACTTGAGTGAACACATCAATGATGGTTCACTTACTAAGTTCACAAACTCATCAAAATTGTAACGTTATTTTTCAGGTTCAAAGGATTTCTAAATACTAAGGTGTTATAGTAGAAGTCTAGTACTTGCATTTTATGAATGAGAATGACTTAATGGTCTAATCAGTTGAATCTAAGGAGTCTAGTTAGAATGTTTTAATCTAGCACCCCATTTCATATTAAACATTTTGTATGGAGTATTAAACTCTCAAATGTTATGTAATGTGTATACATAGATTATGAGGTGTAATGACACTATGTAATTTTATTTTTGGTGAATGAAATGGGGTTGACCTTTTTGAATGCTTGTGATATATGTGATGCCATAAATAAGTTAATGGGATTGCTCTAACGTGCCATTCTCATAGGGTATATTCTCGAATGTCCTCTAGTATGTTCGGGCATATGCTTTATGGAAGTGGTATGTTACAATACGAACTTTAGTTTAGGGGATAACCAATAAGACTACTTCTTAAATGAGCTATAGGATGCACAACAATTCTCGTATAGACCAGAAGCCTCTAATTCCAACATAGTTACATCTCTAGAAGACTTAGTTAATGTTATTTCCACTAATACTCTACATTTCCAATAGGATTTAATAAATTTTTTTCAAGATATAAGGTCTAGCATCCAAAATTTAGAGAGCCAGCAAAACTCAGGTACATCTTTGGAAGATTTAGTTAATGTTATTATTGTTAATACTCTGCAATTTTATCAAGATGTAAAATAGTTCTAGCAAGATGCAATGTCTTGATTCCCAACCTCGGTAAGTCAGATGGGTCAGATGGTAGGAGCTATCAACCACATGGAATCACAAAGTGAAGAGAAGGAGCCATCTCAACCTTGGGTGTGCTTAAGGAATGTTAGTATGGAAACCTTACAGAGTGGAAAGAAGCTTAGAAATCTAGAGAGGACTACTCAAGGGTTTACTTGTGAAGAAGAAGTTAAAAAGGAGCTCGAAGGAGAAAAGGATATATCATTTACCTCAAAGGTGAGTACTAAATCCCTAATTATTATTAAGACTAACCCTTCACCTATTCCTAACAGGTTAGAGAAATTAAACAAGGAAGAAAAGGGTTAAAAGATATTCCAAGAGTGTAGGGACTCAACAGAGATTAAGAGTCTAAAGATAGAGAAGACGCTAAATGTGAATGCTCATTAACTAAGATCCTATCCTGAAGAACCTAGAGTGCAGAAAACATAAGTTATGACACTTGAAGATCATAACTTTATCACGCGATGACGAAAATAAGGAGTCGAGCTAGCGATAATAAATAAAGACGCTTCTTGGGTGGCAATCCAAGGGAAATTTATTTCTTTTCCTTTATATTTTCTCATTTTTTAGGATATGCATGTGTGTTTTTAAGTTTGTTTGTTTCTTACGTGTTTTTAAGTTTTCAAACAAAAAGAGAGAGAATTAATACAGATAAATAAGCATTTTCTTTCTTTCTATTGCTTCTAAGACTATACAGTCATAATTACAGAGTAAATTGACTAGAAAAATTCATGGCAACTTGATCATATGTTTTTACTCTTATGATTGGTCAATATACATTATCTTTAGAACAGTAGTGATTAATGGTAGACACAAGCTAATGAGATTTTTGAGCCTTTATAGACTAACAAATCTATATTAGTCTCATTATCTTTTATATATGGGTGACCTTCAAAACATGTACATCCTAACCTTGCTTTGATTTTCTATTTGAGTCCATATTTTTATCATATGTGTTAACATGGAAATGATATAGGCATTCATTGTTTTATAAGCTACATTAGCCAAATAGCCTACTTATTAACATGATTTTTTCTTTTAATAAGCCCCTTTGAGCTTTATTTGCCTTTTGTTTTTGTATTAACCACATTATATGCCTTAAACCTAACCAAATGTCCTACCTAAGCCTTAAACTAGTGGATCATTTGTTAATTGTTGATGTTTATGGATGTATAAAAGTGTAAATGTAGGGGTATGCATATGTGTGGGTTAGTTATAATTGTTGGAATTTCATTTTATGTAACACCCCATTATCCTAGGGTACGCATCGGGATGCCCGTAGGTCATTCCGATACATAGCCTAAGATAAGGGAGTGCTACGTGCGATCACTACAGAGCTCCACATGGCATCACATACATGTAAATAATAAAAACTGTAACTGTAAATTACAAGATTTTTCAAATCAAATTTCTC
>JAOQMP010000001.1:7683762-7698306 GCA_027563575.1 Erythroxylum pedicellare
TTGACATCTAATTAATCGGGATTTGTACAAATTAATTTCAATTATGCTAGTCCACAATAATGATAAAATTCTATCAAGGGAAATATGAATGTACACCTAAATTTTATCGATAAACATCCAATGACGTGAGAGATTCATTGGAATGTGAGGTATGGCCGTAGGAGATTCCTAAATTTCATTAATGAGATAGGCACTACATATGCTTTAGTGAAGCTAAGTACATACCGTTCTATTGCCAGGGTCTAAGGCTTCAATTCGAATGCAAAAAACATTTTAACTTTGAATTTGAGCTTAAACTCAAATTTTAATATAATTAAGTTTAGATTAAATTATGAATTTTAAATTATTTCATAAAAATTCAATTAATTTATTGTAACTAATTGAATTTAATTCAAAATATTAAATTTAAATTCAAAATTAAACCTAGTTCACCATTTTGCGATTCAATTTAAAATAATTTGTCATTGGAAGTCACCTCTGCTTCATGCATCCAACCACAAGACAAACATCCGGTAGGTCCGCCTTATACGTTGCATGTTAGGACGAGAACAGAAAATCTGCATGCAAATCATTTGCTTATAGAATACATGAATTTTTACAGGGTAATTACTATAAAAATCTAAACTTTTGTCAATTTTTTAATTATAACCTAAACTTTAAAAAGTAGCAATGAAATGTTTAAATTTTCAATTATAGTCCAAAATTTAAAAAGTGACAATAAAATATTCAAAATTTTCAATTTTCTTTCATTCCAGCCCGACTTTATCTGTTGTTCTCTTAATATCTTCAACCTTTTATTTTATGTTTGTTCTTCTGACGCCCCAAACTACTCTTGCATTACAGGATACTGCACCAATAAGCTTATAGTTTTTAGTTCGTTCTCTTGACGTCCTTAATGTGAGGGCGTCGAGACTGTGTAATATGAAAATCGAATGGTGAGAGCATTGAAAGAACAAACTGAAAACGAAGAAAAAAATTGTAATTAAAACATAAGGTTGTCAGGGTTGCATAATCTGATTTAGGTCATTTTTAAACAATGACGTCATTTCATTAATCTTTATCTATTGTGTTAATTTTGGCTAAAGTGTATTAATAGTTAAAGTTTCTGAAACACGTGACAAGCTACGTCAGCGTAGTTAATGGAAACACTAACGTCGGGCTAGAATTGAAAAAAATTGAAAGTTTGATCATTTTATTACTACTTTTTAAAGTTCAAACTATAATTAAAAATTTGATAAAAGTTCGGACATTTTTTGGTAAATAACCCATTTATATATTAACTTTTTTTTTCCTGGAACACAAAATAGTTAGGAAATGGCGTTTAATACTTCTTTTATCCCACATGTTTAGAGGATTATGAATAAACTTTAGTATTTGAAGCCGATTGTTACACACGGGAGGTTGTTTCTTTAAAGTCGTGGAAGCTACCAATCCAACATGGATTTCACTGAATGGATATTTAAAATGCTTTTTGTTATTTGTTAGTTTCCTTTATGATGGGTCGTGTCTGTTCATTTTGAAACCTCAAGTTCTTCCACTGTGAACCATCATGTCCTTCTGTTGTTTTGATAGAAAACATCAAGGAATATAAGAACATTGGGTCCCTAGGCTTAGCATCAATATGGATACACCATCTCTTGCATTTGCTTAAAGCTTAGAAAAGCCCTATCATATTTGTCTGAAATCTCTCAACATCAATGGCAATAGGTATGTAATAACATTCCGCATTTCCATTTTTCTATAATAGACATGTATATAGATTATTATCATGCCTAACAGTTAGTATCAAAGCAAAATTTACCACTATCTTGATTTAGTTAATTTTCTGCAATTATATACGTGACTGGGTGTGTTGTCTATTGCATATATTGATAATATGAGAATTGTACTTCTATGATTGTGTTTTGATTTCTTTGAAGATGTGATAGTTGATTAACAGCGGTTTGTCTCCATTTAAACTTGATTTCTTATTCTCGAGTTTTTGACTAGAGATTTTCTTTTTGTTTATTGGAAAAGCTCTTTGTTAATAAAGACAAGGCTATGTGTGTTATGGGGCCTTCTTAAAAATTCTGTAACTTGCGGTACTTCATCTTGGTAGAGATGATGATGATGAAGTGTCAACAGTTTTTTCTACTGTCATCCTTGTTTTGGTTCACAAAACACTATCAATTTGCCATGAATTCTAGACAAATCATTCTTTTCATGGGATCTACGGTTATAAGCATTAATAGGTGTTTGCTTTAATTGTTTCATGCCTTTCCATGCAAACTTCTGACAATATCAAAACTTTTTCACATGGGCCATTGTTTGGGAAAGGATGCAGAAACATTTGTTTTCCGTAGGCCTTATTGCAACCTTTAGTTATATAGCATTAATATAATTTTTGTACCTCACAAAGCTTCTCATAGGGTCCACTATTTTCTTTTATTGTTGTATGAGTCTTGACAACCGTGAACTCTGGAAAAGTTGTACATGAATTTGTACATGATTTGAAGCTTACATGTTGTAGGGCTTCATTGAAAATATACTGTATATATATTATGATTCATATTTATTTTATATTTATATATAGAAGTTATAAATATTTCAGTTTTGATAACTTCGCTCAATTTTATTAAATTACATGATTTAAATCATTGTTTGATTTGAAATTCACGCATATATATTTATTTTATGCAAAGATATGATATTTATTCATTATAGTAAGTTGTAAAGCATTATGTAAAACCTTTATTGTTCATAGTTTTGCATAAAATGAGGTGTCATATGATCAATAAAATTTTAATTAGTTGAAGATTAGCCACATCATCTTTGGTTAATTAGAAATACATATTATATGTTATGGATCACATCTAGTAAAATGACACAAATTGTAATTAATCACATTTAAATATAACAAATTTTATCCCACAGGAAGATTTATTATATTTGCATGATTAATTAGGATGGAATAGTAAATTGTCTTTTTCTTAATTTACCCACAGGTATTAAGAAAAAGAATATAATTTGATAGTTTCATTTTAAAGAGTATGTATGAATCTTTTAATTAAAGCTTAGCCCATAGGCATATTTAATTGTTATATGATTCATATATGAAATATGATTGCATGTTTTAACATTGGTAAAACATGATACATATTTCTTTGCTTTAACAAATTTAGTGACATAAGCATAGATTTTGAATTTTTTTGCAGTTATTCAATCTATTAAATTTTCTAATATTCAATGTGATATTCCCGAATTAAATGGTGATAACTATAAAATATGGAAAGAGAGGATTCTCCTCCAATTAGGCTGTATGGACATTGATTATGCTATCTGAAAAAATGAACCACCTGTACCTACTAAAACTAGCACTCAGGCTGAAATTGCTCTTTATGAACGTTGGGATCGATCTAATTGCCTCAACATGATGTACATAAAGACTAAAATTCACCATAGTATTCGTGGTTCTATTGGAGAGTGTGATCATGTTAGGAATATATTGAAGGCTATTGATGAACAATTTGAGTCTTCAAATAAGGCCCTAGCTTGCACCTTAATGACTAAGTTATCATCCATGAAGTTCACAAGTATTGGAGGTGTGTGTGAGCACATCATGCGAATGAGAGACATTGCAGCTCAACTGAGGTCTCTTGAGGTTGAAATAACCGAGTCTTTCCTTATGCATTACATACTTCATTCTCTTTCACCACATTGTGGACCCTTTAAAATCTCTTACAACACACATAAGGATAAATGGTCTATCATTGGACTTCTGACCATGTGTGTTCAAGAGGAAGGGAGGTTAGTGATGGAACTGAGTGAAGGTGCACATATGGCAATAGAAGGAAGGAATAGAGGGCAAGCCAAACAAAAAGGAAAGGGTTAAATACCGGTCCGTACTGATATTAAAAAGGATTTCAATCCCAAGTGTCGCTTCTGCAAAAAAAAGGGCACATAAAGAAAGATTGTGTCAAATTTAAGGCTTGGCTTATAATGAAAGGTGTTTCAATCTCACTTGTTTGTTATGAATCTAATATGGTTGATGTTTGTCAGAACACTTGATGGATTGATTCTGGTTCTACAATCCATATTTCCAATACCTTGCAGGGTTTTCTAAACCACAGGAAGCCAGTAGGCAGTGAGTGATGCATCTATTCAGGCAACAAGATGCGTTCACATGTGGAAACTGTTGGGACATGCAAATTAGTTTTAAATTCTGGTTTTGTTTTGACTTTGGAAAGAACATTTTATATTCCAAGTTTCTCAAGAAATTTGATTTCAATTTCAAGACTTGTACATATGGGATATTCCTTTAACTTTTCAAATACATCAATTGGTTTGTATCATGAATCTAAGCTTGTTGGGAACGGTACAATGATTGATTTTCTTTTCTGAATTAATTTTCAAGAAAATGTTTTTCACAATACAATGCATGTCCATAGTAATGTTGGCATTAAAAGATGTGTTATGAATGAACAATCCTCTATATTGTGGCACCGAAGATTGGGACATATTTCCCTTGAGAGAATTTTAAAAAACTAGTGAATGATAGAGTACTTAATACTCTAGATTTTACTGATTTTGATGTTTGTGTGGACTGTATAAAGGGAAAGCAGACCAACATGAAAAAGAAAGGTGCTAAGAGGACTTCAGACATATTAGAAATTATACATACAGACATTTATAGTCCAGAAATGGACTTGTATGGTCAGAAATACTTCATCTCATTTATAGATGATTACTCGCAATATATATATATATATATATATATATATATATATTTGCTTCATAACAAAAATGAAGCATTAGATTCCTTTAAGGTATTTAAAATGAAAGTAGAGAAATAATGTAGTAAGCAAATAAAGTTCGTGAGATCAAATAGAGGTGGAGAATTTTATGGTAGATACACTTCGGTGGACAAGCACCTGGTCCATTTGCGAAATTTCTTCAAGAGCATGGGATAACAGCTCAATACACCATGCCTGGGTCTCCGAACCAAAATGATGTAGCAAAAAGAAGAAACTAAACATTATTAGACATGGTGCGAAGTATGTTTAGCAGCTCTAAACTTCCTAAATCCTTGTGGACTGAAGCTCTTAAAACAGCAGTGTATATATTAAATCGAGTTCCAACCAAAGTTATTTCTAAAACATCTTTTGAGTTATAGAAATGTTGGAAACCGAGTTTGCAACATATACACATTTGGGAATGCCCTTCTGAAGTAAGAGTTTATAATCCATAAGAAAAGAAACTGGATCCAAGGACTATAAATGGGTATTTTATTGGATATGCTGAAAGGTCCAAAGGATATATATTTTATTGTCCATCTCATAGTACTAGGTTTGTGGGATCAAGAAATGCAAAGTTTCTTGAAAATGACTTAATTAGTGGGAGTGATCAATCTCGGGACTTAGTTCTTGAGAAGGATCATTATGAAATACAAACTCCTACTTCAAGTAATAGATTGATTATCATTCATAGCATCCCTCAAATTCAAATGGGAGGTGAACAACCAATCATTGAAGTTCCACAAGTTGCTAATGACAATCTAGTAGATCCGATTGTTCAGCAATCACCATAGGTTGTTAAGTAATAAGTTGTATAAGCTCCTCCTCAGGAGGGTGCTAATACAATATTAAGAAGATCAACTAGAGATAGGAAATTAGAAATACCTAGTGATTACATTGTGTATTTACAAGAAGTTGACTATAACATTGGAGTTGAAAATGATCTGAAACGTTTTCACAAGCTATGAGTTACAATGAATCTCAATTGTGGTACAATGCTATGGTAGATGAGATGAATTCTGTGGCATCTAACAAAGTCTGGGATCTTGTTAATTTGCCTAATGGTACAAAAGCCATTGGATGTAAACGGGTCTTTAAGACAAAAAAGAACTCATTAGGCAACGTTGAAAGATATAAAGCTAGACTTGTTGCCAAAAGATTTACTCAAAAAGAAGGAATCGATTACACAGAGACCTTTTCTCCTATATCTAAAAAGGATTCCTTACAAGTGATTATGGCATTGGTTGCCCATTTTGAAATGGAACTACATCAAATGGATGTGAAAACAGCGTTCCTAAATGGAGAACTAGAGGAAGAAGTTTATATGAAACAACCAGAAGGATTCTCCTCTAGTGATGGTGAGCATTTGGTGTGTAAGCTTAAGAAATCTATATATGGACAGAAATAAGCCTCCCATCAATGGTATTTGAAATTCCATGATATCATCTCTTCATATGGTTTTGTAGAAAATATTATGGATCAATGTATATATCTGAAAGTTAGTGGGAGTAAAATTTGTTTCCTTATTCTATATGTGGATGATATTTTACTCGCCACAAATGACAAAGGTTTGCTATATGAGGTGAAACAGTTCCTTTCTTAGAATTTTGATATGAAGGATATAGGTGAGGCATTTTATGTCATTGGCATTACGATCCATAGGGACAGATCTCAATACATTTTAGGTCTACCCCAAGAAACCTATATCAATAAGGTCTTAGAAAGATTTCGGATGAAAGATTGTTCATCGAGTATAGCACCTATTGTGAAGGGTGATAAGTTCAATTTAAACTAGTGCCTAAAAAATGAGATTGAAAGGGAACAAATGAAAAATATTCCATATGCTTCTACAGTAGGGAGCCTAATGTATGCTCAGGTTTGTACAAGACTTAACATTGCATTTGTTGTTGGAATGTTGAGAAGATATTAGAGTAACCCAAGTATAAATCACTAAAGAGCTACCAAAAAGATGATGAGGTACCTTCAAGGAATAAAAGATTACATGCTTATGTATAGATGAACTGAAAATCTCGAAGTAGTTGGCTACTCAGATTTAGACTTTGCTGGTTGTGTTGATTCACAAAAATCAACATCCGGATATGTGTTTATGTTTGCCAGTGGAGCAATATCTTGGAGGAGTTCAAAGCAGACTTTGACTGCTACTTCTACCATGGAGGCTGAGTTTATTTCTTGTTTTGAGGCTACATCACATGGTGTATGGTTGAAGAGTTTTATATTTGGACTTAGAATTGTGGATTCTATTTCTAAGCCATTAAGAATGTACTGTGAGTGGTAGTCGAAGTAAACATATCGACATTAAGCATTTTGCCATTAAGGGATATGTCAATGAGAATAAAGTGATCATTCAACACATTTGCACTAAATTAATGATTGTCGATCCTTTAACAAAAGGCATGCCACCAACGAGTTTTAAGGATCATATTGATAGAATAGGACTTGGTTCCATTATGTGATCTATGTATGTACTTTCACGAAACTCTTATTAATTAGTTGTTTTTTCTCATTGTAGTGTACACATTTTATTTTTTAGAATTACAACTATTACGGACCTAAAATAAACATAAAGGTTTATTCATTTATTTACAATGGCATAAGAAATAAAGATGCATCGTGATACATGGAAGATAATACTCACATTTAGAGGACTTATCACCATGATTTGTGTATTTGTTTTTTTTAATTAAGTGGAGGTTTTATGACTTTTAACTTACATCTACGACCCAAGTGGGAGACTGTTATCCATTAGTTTCATTTCTGATGGGTCGTGTCTTTTCCTTTTGAAAAGTCATGCCCTTCCACTTGAACCTTCATGTCCTTCTATTGTTTTGATGGAAGACAACAAGGAATATAAGATGATTGGGTCCCTAGGCTTAGCATGATTCTGCATACACCATCTTTTGCATTTGCTAAAAGCTTAAAAGTGCCCTCTCATATTTATCCGACATCTCTCAACATTAATGGCAAGAGGTATGTAATAACATTCCACATTTTCATTTTTCTATAATAGACATGTATATAGATTATTATCATGTCTAACATGACAAGCTAAATGTTTTAAGACATGATTGATTATGAGAGATGCATTCCATACATGAATGCATAATCAGATAATGAGAGTTGTGACCTGAGTAGCCACAAAAACCCAGCTTAAAGCTCTAAATGTGAATAAGAGCCAAAGGCTCACTATGTAAAATGAGCCTTGTATCCCCAATGAATAAGAGACAGTATGAATGAGCTCGGTATCCACAATATATACGGGATAGTTTAGGCATTTGTTCACAACAAAATAATAATCGGAAAAGGGTCACATGAGCATTTCATATGCATTTTATTAAGCTTTTTGGATTGATTTAAATGCAAAATTGTCTAATCTTGAGTGAGAATGTGATATGTGTTGAATTATGCAAAATTGTGAATTATATGTTATATGTATTGATGTGATGCATAAAGTGAGTGAACAATCGATGATGGTTACCTCATTGAGTTTGCAAAACTCATCAAAATTGCAACGTTAACTTTTCAGGACCGAGAGATGACTTTAGCTACTGAGGGACTCTACAAGCAGTGTAGACTTGTACTTTTAGTGAAAGAGAAGAAATGGCTCAAAGGTCAGTTAGCTGGATATAGAGAGATTAGATAGATTTTATGTATTTTCCTCTTTCATGTAGCACATTTTCTTATTAGGCTATGATGTTGTATAAGTATAGATGTTGAAAGATATACTGTAGACATTCGATTTTTATGAAATAAAAAAAGGAAATTGTGGTTTTAAAATATTGTGAATTTCTTGATGATGTATCATAAGAGAATAAAGATAGATGACGTCATGTTAAGTGAATGTTGTAATTGATCATATCACACCATTATCATAGGTTATGTACTGGAATGTCCGTAGGGCATCCCGGTATGTATCCTAGGGTAAGGGGCGCTACAGTATGAGTGTACCCATTACTTATGGGATGATTCGATCTTATTTCAGACATGTGCTAATGGAATAATAAGAAGGTATATTTCAAAGAAGGAAATGTCAGACATATTAATGCAGTGTCAAAAAGCTTTGTATGCTAGACATTATGGCACGAACAAGACGTTAGCTTTAGTACTTGAATGTGGATTCTATTGGCCACATCTATTTAAAGATGCTCAGGCATTAGTGGCATAGTGTGATAGGTGTCAAAGAGTGGGCAAAATCTTAAAAAGAGATGAGATATCCTTATCCAACATCTTGGAAGTTGAAGTCTTCGATGTGTGGGGACTTGACTTCATGGGTCCTTTCCCATCCTCTATAGGGAACATATACATTTTGGTAGGAGTGGACTACGTATCAAGATGGGATGAAGTTGTAGCAACTCCCTCAAATGATGGAAAAGTTGTTTAGAAATTCATTAAACGGTTATTCAACATATTTGGAGTGCCAAAGATAATTATAAGTTATAAAGAAGCCTATTTCTGTAATAAATCTTTTGATGCTCTCCTTAAAAGATACATAGTCCACCTTCATGTTGCCACCCCATACCAACCATAAATAAGTGACCAAGTGGAGGTCATCAACTGTGAGCTTAAACGATTATTGAAGAAGACAGTGAATGGTTCAAGAAAGGATTAGGATTTAAAGCTGAATGGCCCCTTATAGGCTTATCAAATCACCTTTAAAACTCCAATTGAGATGACTCCATTTAGACTGGTATATGGTAAAGTTTTTCATTTTCCTATGGAACTCAAGTACAAAGCATACTGAGAAAAAAAAGCTTTAAATTTTGATTGGAAGTGAGAGGGTGAGAGAAGACTCTTGCAACTAAACAAACTCGAGGAGTTTCACTTCAATGCGTATGAGAAAGTGAATTGATGGCATGATTCTCATCTTAAGAAGAAAGAGTTCAAGGTAGAAGATGCAGTGTTGTTGTACAATTCGATATTGAATTTATTTTCGAGAAAGCTCAAATCAAGATGGAGTGGATCTTTTACGATAACTCACATATTCGCACATAGAGCTCTCAAATTAGACATTTTGAATAAGGAAACCTTCAAAGTAAATGGTCATGGATGCAAACCATAATTTTGAGAAGGATTCTCATAGGAAAGGGAAGTAATTTCCTTCCTTTCAAATGTTTAAAAATGATGTAATCGATAAAAGGTTAAGCTAATAACCATAACTTAGCATGTTCGGTAGTTAAATAGAAAATGTTATATAGTAAGTTTGTTTTCAATTATAGAATTAGGTTTTTCTTTCTTACTTACAATGATTTGGAATGGTGTAGATGGATAAACTATGTGGGTTAAGGATAAATAGGTTAGGAAAGAAAGCTCGTAGGTTACACTAAGAAAGAATGACAAACAGGATAAAGGTAAAAAAAATTCCAATGTCACGATCATGCATGGGTAAAATACCCATGGTCACGATCGTGACCCAGGTAAAATGCCCACTGTCATAATCATGACCTAAGTATAATGCCCACTATCACGATTGTGACACCCCTGTCACAATCGTGACAGATGTCCTGGTACCCCTTTTTTCTTCACCCTAACCCTTATATTTATCATTCTTCCCATTTTACTCACATCCACTTCTCTCTCTAGGTTTAGTTTAGCCATCACCAAATCTGTCTCACTTCTCTATACACTCATCTTAAATCTTCTTTGTTCCTCTTACATTTTTCACCAAAATCTACCCCTCTCTACCTATATTTCGGATTTTACACAAACTTCTCACATTCTTTTGGATGATTCCCATAAATTTTGGTGTGATTTTATTCACTCACATTTTTGGGTAGTATTAGTGTGTTTTGTTGTGTATTTTATCAATTTTGTAGATTTTCACATTCAAAATGGGTCTAAGAATCAAGTAGATCATTAAATGATCATAACCTTAAGGAAAGGCACAAGTATCCGGGTGTGGTGCATGGAATAAAGTGACGGACTTTGGAGCACCTTTTTTTATATATTTGGAAGGTGAAGGTATTAAATTCCAAAATCTTCATTCTAGAAATGTATGTGTGCCTAAGTACTTTGATTTTGATATCTTGGATAGTCTTGGGTTGAAAGAAAAGGATGAGAATTTATGTAGTAAAATTCAATGGGATAGATTCATTAATTTTACCTTTGTTATGTATGAGAAATTGACCCATGAATTCTTTACTTCTCTTCAATTTAAAATGAGTAACCCTACTAAATTTTGGTTTCAGTTTTAAGGTCAACCATACCAATTAAATTATGAGATTATGAAATTGGTGGATTCCAATAATCAAACATTATTGATATGCATGATAACTTTTATGCCAAGAGGTATTGAACCCAGTTGATTGGGTTGGAAGACTTAATGCTTGAAATGCACATAACAATGTTATTCGTAGTCCTAAACATTTGTTACTCCACAAATTTATATGCCAAACTATTTTTAATAAATCCAAGAGTAAACAAGTTTTATTTTAAAGAACTGTCCATTTTATGGTGTATGGATCATAACATTAACGTTTGCACAACCACTCACATATTTAATACCATAATTGTTACTCTTAAAAAGAGTAGTAATGTTGGCATGGGTTATCTGGTTATTGCTATTGTTGATTATTATGGTGTAGATGTTGAGGGACTAACTGTTATTATGTCTTAGTTTCTTAATCATCATCATCTAAGCTAAGATCTTGGAGGTCCAACATTTGGAACTCCGAGATGCCAGCTTTAAAACACATGTCAAACACAGGGTAGGGTAGGCTAGTTCATTCAAATTCAGTACCACCTTAGTAGGAAGTTGAAGACTTAACCACTAACGAAACTAACGATGAGGAAGCAACGTGATGGGAGAAGGTGTTTAATGTAGTTTTAGACAATAACAAAGTATCAAAGGAGATGGCAAAAGAACAACGATGGTAGCACTACGACATCAAAAGGATCTATAAATACTTTGCTGCTCAAGGCATTCTGATCCCTTCTCTAACACCATCACCACCTTAATCATTATGACAGGTTTCATGCTCTAACTCCTCTTTTTCTTTTTCTTTTTCTTTTTGTTTTTGTTTTTCTTCTCAATTTTTAGTTTCCTTTATGTGATGTTGTTTCTCCTCACATTAAGGACAATGTGTTGTCCAAGTATAAGGAGGGTTGCATTGTTATTGCCATCATGAGTGTGAATTTTTCACGTCATATTGTTAGTTTTTGCTTAGGTTGACATGGTGTGTAGCATAGTGTGAATTGTGTCAATGACTATAACTTGACGAAAATAGTTTAGCTTTGAACATATTCATTGAAGTTGTGAAGACATTTTAGCTTGTGAAATTAGTGTTCTTAGTATCTTTGGTTAAATATGCATGTTAATTAGGATATGATGTCATTTCATTCACCTTAGGAAATTTGCTACATACATTTATAATTATAAGTCAATTAAATAAGTAGCATCATTAATAATCTTTCATGAGAACAATTAGGTAAAAAGAAATAAGATAGGCTATATGAATTATGATAAAAAAATGTCTTAAGTAAATAATTGTTATACTGGCCTTCGGGTTATGAATAAAGCTAATAGCCAATTGAGAATGTGATATAGCTAAGTAATCAGGGACATTCAGGACAAAATGTTTTTCTTTGCATTAAAAGGATAAAATGGCATTCCAACTAAGCTAATTAATAAAACATGGCCTAATTAAGTAACTAAGAGACATTCACGACAAAATGTTTGCCTTTCTATCAAAAGACTAGGTTAACGTTATAAAAATGATGTTTCGAAAAATAAATCCTACCGATCTTTGAAAATAGATAGACTTTTCATAAAAAGTTACTTAATGATAGTTACAATTTTGATTGACTACTAATTATCAATGTGTGTGTATAAGTGTTTTAGGTGAATGAATGTGTTATATATTCAATCCAATGTGTTTAGCCATAAATTACACAGGTTACTATGTTGGAACAACTTGAATGATTATTGTTTGAGGTCAAATTGGTTTCGTTAAGTTAGATGTCATTATATCATTATTGCATATGCATGAATGTATGTGTTCTTATTTGGTTTGTTTGAGTTTGAGTTTACTTTTTGTTTTTGTTTTTATTTTTTCTTGAGGACAAGTAAAATTTCAAATGTGGGGATGTAAACATATTATGTTTTTCTAGATGTTCTAGTGTGTTTATAAGGGTTGATTAGATGATTACTACATGTTTAGGTTTAGAATTATGTTAATGTGATTGTTTGTTTACGTTTTTAAGTGTTGTGTGGTTTAGGGCATGATTTTAGACCTTAATCTTGTGTTCTTGAGGTGTTTTTATGTGTTTCTTAGTGAATGAACCCAGATAAATAAAGATTGAAGGAAGTTGGAGCATGCTTGGGCTAAAAGGCAAGGTCACGATCGTGTATGGAGTGTTATGGTCGAGATAGAAGACTCCTCCACAATTTCACGATCGTGACATAAGGGTTTTATCCTAAGTCACGATTATGCATGGAGTGTAATGATCGTGACAGAAGGTTTTTATGTTGTGACATGATCGTGACATAAGGTTTTTATGCTATGTCATAATTGTGACACCCCTGTCACGATCATGACAGACACTCGCCAAACACATGGTTTTCCATATGTTTTGATGTTTGGAGGGCATTCTTGGGACAATTCAACCTGGATAAGCCCTAAAGTTAACCTTAAACCACTCATTTACTATAAATGAACATTAAGAGACCCAAAAAGAGGTAGCCACCATCTTACCAATTTGGGGAAAAGGCAAGGAAGATCAAGCAGGGAACAAGAAGATAAGCAACTGTCCAGCAACTCCAAACTAGTCCAACTCAAGTTTTTCTTCTTAACCTTGATGATGTTCTAATTTCATATTAGGATTTGTCCTTGACTTATTTTGTGACTTGAACACTTTTGATTTCATTACAATGTTTTGGGTGTTGTGATATTTGTGTTTGCTTATACTTTGAAAATAAATTGAGAGAGTGAATCGAAAGTAATTTGATTAGGTTGGGTAATAAGTGTTAATGACCTAATAATTCACGCAAATATCAAATTGATAATCATATGAAAAGAGATCTTGTTTAAGAATTTGATTATCTAATAGATTGCTTAAAAACTAGTTGAAAATGTTATGTTGTTTATGTTCATCAATAGATTGCAAAAATGAAATTTTGTTATCAATTAGGAATAATTAATTGGAGTTAAATGATTGGGTCTTTAGAGAGAATAATAAAACCTTCAAAAATCTAAGATCGACACTAAATTGAATCAAAAGTAGTTAAAAGGAGCAAAATAACGATAGAATGAATCTAAGACTTTCATTCTTGATCATTCTTGTTTACTATGGTAGCTCATTTATTAAGTGCTCAATTTAATTTGATAATGATAATTTCTGAATTTATTTTCACTCAACACATATTTGATTGCTTAATTTTTTATTATTTTTATTTTCATTCAATTCATTTGTTACATCCTTAGACAAAGTTCTAGTTTTAGCTAATTCCTTGTGGGATCGATACCTCAATTACTATAAGTTTACAATCTGTATACTTGAAGATAACGAGGGTTTTACGTTAGGTAAAACTTGCTCAACAATTACAATTATATTATTATCTATTTCAATTGAGATTACTTGATTAGATTGCGAACGATGGTAATAAAATCTTAGGATATCTAGGAGCAAGAATAATTGGATAAACAAGAATAAAGGAAGACAAGATAAGAATAGGATAATTCATAAGTTTCTAGCTTTAATCAACTCTATTTTTATTGGCTACTTGCCTCATTTTATTAGTTATTTAAAATTTAGTAAT
>JAOQMP010000001.1:7698406-7713837 GCA_027563575.1 Erythroxylum pedicellare
GATCTGATAATTCATAAGTTTCTAGCTTTAATCAACTCTATTTTTATTGGCTACTTCCTCATTTTATTAGTTATTTAAAATTTAGTAATTATTTTAATTCAATCAACCTTTTAATATCTTAAATAAAGTTTTATTCAAGTTGTTAGGTGTCTAATTAACTTGTTGATAAGTTTTATAAAAAAAACTTTCAATCAAGTATACAAATCGTAACTTATAGTAAAAAAGATATCATTCCCACGAGGATTAATTAGACACTAACAATTCGAATAAAACTTTATCTAAGGTACTAAATATTGATTTAAATAAAAATAAATTACTAAAATTGAAATAACTAATAAAAAAACAATTGAATAATTGAACTGCCAATAAGAATGAATATGATCAAAGCTGCAAACTTAGGAATTATTCTATCCTTGTTTTGTCTCATCTTATTCTTATTAATCTAATTATGCTTGATCCTAGATATCCTAAGGTTTTGATCACCCTCTCTCAAGATCTAATGAAAAATCCCAATTGAACTCAATAATAACATAATTGTAACATCTCGATTCACAAAACTACTCCTAACTATTCAATTGAATTTAAAGCAATCCTAAGGATAATTAATTGACAATTAAGATTTTTCTTTAATTGTTAATTAATCTAATAATTTTAGGTATATTAAGCTACTAACTCTAGTTACACACCTTAACATAAATAACTTGATCCATTCTCTCTATTTATACCAAGTATAAACATATCAATTATCATTAAGCATTCATAGATGTATTAAATTCAACAAGAATAAAGTTTAACAAAATAGATCTCTAATATGAATTTAGAAACTCATAATTCATGTTTAACATCGTAATAATTCAAATAAACATCCAGGAAAATGAAATAACTAAAGGAAAAAAAGAAAGAAAAACTAGTTTGGAGTCTTGACCTGGAATCTGGAATTTTTGGAGCTTCACTTGATGTCTCCTCTTGATCTTCTTTTAATTTGGTGATTGTTGCCTTTTCATGTTTTTCTTGTCTTTACATAGTTCTTGAGGCTTCTAGGATTGTTTTTAGAATTTTCTCACTTAATTTGGTTCCAAAAAAACTCCTAAAAGATCAAAAGTACAAGAAAACTCATGTGTTGAAAAAATTGAAATTTGCTATCCGTCACGCTTGTCACAATCATGGCCTGCGTTGTTTCATGCTTCCAATTCTTCTCTTTTCTTCAGTCTCCTGCTTCCATTCACTCAAAAACACATAAAACACCCTTTAAAACATAAAAGTAAGATCAAATTATTGCTTTAAACCAATCAAACACTTAAAACGTTAATACTAACACAATTCTAAGTTTATACATATGATAATCCTCTAAGAAAATACTTAAAAACACATTTAAACACTTAGAAAAACATATTATAATATACACCTATCATTATCAACTTTTAATTGCATAATTCCATTGCACTCTTCACTTTCAATGGTTAAAATATTATAAGATAAAAAAGGTGATTTCCCTCAAAACTATGAAAAAAACTTGTAGTAATGAAGGTACGAAAGTAGTTAGGGAACTTTCTAGTGTTCAGTCATAAAAAATGTTTAAGCTTTTAAACTTGTTTTCGTATTTATATCATCATAGTTATCAAAAGAAGGGAGAAATTAAGGAAATAAAGTTTTATTAAAAATCAAAATCATCAAAGGAAAAAAGGTTCAAAGTGCTACATAAGAGCAAAAGGAAAAGAAAGAACATGAGCACAATTGGGATAAAGTTGATATTGGAGTATATATGCTCTACAATTCAACATGTTTTTCATTCAACATCTCTTAAAATAGCTTTTAAAGATTGCGTCGTCTTTTCATTAAGAATATGAATCTTATCAACTCGAGAAAGCTCATCTTAAATATTCAAAGTTGTTGTACACTGTTTTCATCAGTATTGAAGATCTTTTTTATTTCTCCTTGTAAATGCGGTACAAAATTGCTTAAGAACCTTCATAAGCTTTCTTTGAAGATTCCCTGCAAAGATTTGATCACATTACAAATAGCATATTTAGCATAGTACTGAGAAGCATATGAAGTTATAAAACAACGGCTCACTGAAAAATAGGTCGCCTGTGAAAGACTATATTCTCTTTAGAATCACCCTAGGTGGTTGTATGAATAAAGTTTTTTGTGTAATAACCCCATCATCTAGTTGAAAAATTTTATCCCTCGATCCTATTTATTGATCCAAGTCTTGGTCATCATAAGAAAATAAAATAAAAGGAAATGGAGCTCAAGTATGTAATATCAAACTCATATGAAAGTCATTTGGAGATTCATCTCTAAAATTCACCTTTTCCATCCTCTATACGTACATGATAGAAATTCTTCAGGAGCTTGCTCACATTTGCTATTACGGTCACTATCCTCTAACATAGTTATGGGTTCATTAGCTAGACCTGAACCAAGGTCAGCTGTCAGCCCACCAGCACTCATCGAACGAGTAAAGCCCATTTTTCTTGAAGACCATCTTCTTTTTTATCAGATTCCATGTTAGTTTGATATTTTTCATAAATCATTTAAATGATTTCTTCTTTATCATATGTGATTACTTAAAAATTTTAACAATTTACTCTTTTTAATACCCTAAGCATTCAATTTATTATTCAAATTTATGAGTCATGCAACTTGAGGGACAAATTAATTTTAATTGTGATAAACAGAAGAACCTATTGAACTTTTAGAATTTAATTGAATCTTTAAAAAATGCAAGATTAGGGAATTTTCGTTTATAAACTCTCAACATGTTGAATACTAATTTGAAATAAAAAATGCCAAGAAGTTCAAAACATAATAGCAATGGAAATAAATACTATTATTATATTTTCTCTATTCTTTTATTTGTTTTGCAAGTGCCAGAGAATGGGTAACTGGAGACCAATTGGCAGAGAAATGCAGCCTTGAACACGTAGATTTATGAATTAGTTAATTCTCCATGTTAAATGACCGAGTGAGTCTATACAGAAGCTTTACCTCGTAACTGTACCCTGCCAACGCTTAAATCTCCAGCGTCTTTATCCGGCAAAATATTTTCACCATTCTCCTCCAAGGCAACATAAAATGGCCTAAGTGGGGGGGTAGAGGAAAATGCGAAGAAGAAACGAAAACAATTATTCTATACAACTTGTGCGAAATGGCGATGTACAAAGAAAAAGCACAAACTCAGGCTTATTCAATCCTCTACCCGTTGAATTTCACCCATCATGATGCGATTGCTAGTAACCTTAAAACCAAGGAGAGCAGGATCAATTTGCCTCCCTTTCTTTCCTTTCTTTTTACTGCTTCGGGCTCCTTGTGCCCCATCTGATGACTCTGAAAATCCAGCCGAATAAACTTCCGGTGCTGCACTCTTCTTAGTATTACTTTTTAGCATGTCAATAAATGATGGCTCTGATACATCAGCATCACTACAAGATGACGTCCGTCGAAAACGCAACTCTCTTTTGCTGTCATTAGCTTGGTTTATGGGGTTCCCAGCTGAGGAGATGAATACTATTGCTCAGTAAATAGCAATAACCCAAGACAAAAACACTCAGCAGTCAGGCATCCAAATTGATTATGTGACCCATTAACTACGGCAGTCATGCCAGCTGCTGAGACCACATATGTCAAGATCAACATCACAAGGAGAGCAATTAAAAATTACCATCAGTACTGTTCAAAGAAGTTTTCCCCCTTGATGTTGTATCCAAGACTAGCTCAGCTAACCCTTCTTGGGATGATGAGGCACGAGAAACAGGTGGACGCCTTGGTAAAATATTCTCTTGCACTTTCAGGGCCACCCTACTAAGAGAAGTATTAAAATTCATAATGACTTGAAAAATAACCTAAAGCTTAATGCAACCATACAATCATTCACAGTAAACTAGAAGCCTGTAAGCAAACTCTTTCTAGGGTAACGTCTAGATGTTAGCTTTCCTACGTCAGAAGAAAGATTTCAAAAAGGGACCATAATAGCTTTCTGGGAATATTATTATTTTTCTGTTTCAACTCAGCATGATGTCATTTCACCAAAGAATTAAAATAGTCGTAATTCAAAAAGTAGTCGATGACATTAAAGACATCACAAGGTACAATTAGTAATGTCTAGGTAGCATAGTTTGATATTTCACACAATTTACGGAAAGTGTATCAACTAACGTCCATTTATTGTGTCTCTGAACTACAGATGCATGCAGTAAAATGAGTCTTCAAGAATTATTAGGAATTCACTACCAACCACCTAGCTATGGCTTTGAGTGAATATAACAAGTTATTGCAATCAATAGCAACTCCATTAGTTAATGGAAAACTTACTGATTTATGGAAATATCTTCAGCTGAAGAATTTTGTACTACCTTGTCATTGTAAAAGCCTGCATTGTCACCTGGCAGAATATTTACAACATGAAAAAAACAAACATAGATGAATAAAATTCCACTGGAAATCAATGTACACTTACCAGCAATACCATGAGAAGCCTGCCGGCTAATTGCGTTAACAGGAAGCTCTCCATGATCTGTAGAAGCCAGCCTTACTTTCCCGGCTATGCCATCATGAATCTCAGAAACTGAGTTGTTCGTCAAACCCAGATTTTTGGATCCATGCCTCCTCCCTTCCACCGCTAAGTAATCCTGGTTGATTAACAGCTTATTACTAACATGGGAATCTGTTAAAACCACCTGAGTGGTACCACCAGCTCCAGACACAAAAGAATGTCCTTCGGGTTTCACTCTGGAATCAGATCTAAATGGAAAACTTTCTTTGCTTTCTATAAAATTTACCTGCTCATCAGCTGTACCGAGATCTGCACGTTCAGACATGTTCGAACCATAAGAACCCACAGAAAATGAGTTGTTTAGGGTAGTTCCTTGGCCTGGACTAGGACTGAATGGGTGATCTAAAGAACTTGATCCAGAATAAAGGCCACATGGCACCCTTCGCTCGAAAGATATTCCATCATTAACCTGCAGTAAATCAGCAGATTGATGGCCTGATTTCTGATGGAGTAATTCCATTAACAATCGCCTTGACTTATCATTTGATCCATCTGACATCCATGAACTTTGATCTTCAGAAGCTACTTTAACTTCTGATTCCCTTTTTGGCTGCTCAGAATTGATGTTAAATTGCTGAAATTGAGAATCCATCCAGTCATTTGTTACCTTCCCATTGCTTTCTGACCAGTGGCCATCAATTGCTTCCAAATTAGAAGCATGGAATTGATTTGGAACCATAGGATGATGACTGTGAGATGGTATGCCGGTAGAAAACGTGACAACTTGACCAGAAGATTGAATCTGTGTGTTCAACTCAAGAATATTTAAACCATGAGCATGAACCATAGCATGCACTGCATCCATATTCATACCCGGTGCACCAGCAGGTAAGGACAGAGACCGATCAAATGGCAATGCAGCAGGCTCAAACAGCTCTTGCTGATGCCTGTCTTGAGTCGAAAGAGTCCTCTGTAGTTGAGCCAGCTGGTCATCATGGGATTGCATCTGCAGTTGTTGAAAAAAATCTAGTGGGCTAATCCCTGAAGTGTGAGCTCTATGGTTACCGGCAATATTCCCCAGGAAATTATCATTTTCATTGATAGGCCAGACAGGATCAATCCGTCTTTCTTCTTCCATATTTCTTCGTTGTCTCAATGCCATCGACAACTGTCTTGCATGTAGCTGCTCTTGTAGAATCTTATGCTCTAAAGATTGTACTTGTCCATGATGTCCACGAGATAATAGTTCAAATAAATCTCTTTGCTGCTCTCGCTGTGGCACTAGACCAAATTTTGATTGTGTGAGCTGTTCTACCTGTGGAATAAAATGCCTTACAGGATGATGGGAGCGCTGATGCATCTCCTGCAAGAGTTGCTGCTCTAATAAAACCTGATCAAGACCACTGTTTGCTCTAATAGGATCAATATGTGAGTGCGGAAGGCCAGGATCAGGAATCTGGGCATGCATCAACTGTTCAAAAAGCGCATATCTTACTTGAGATTGTTGTTGCTCCTCTAAAAGCTTTTGCTGATTAAAGTATTGCTGCTGCTGCAATTGATGCTGCTGCTGCAACTGAAGCTGCTGCTGCTGTTGCCTCCTTAGCGCCAAAAGATGTTCCATATCGCTAGCAGTATGGTTGGCAAGCTGTTGATGGCGAATTGGATTCTGACTTGGAACATTTTCAAGAAATGATTCATTCATGCGTGAGTGAGATGACAGCATATTTCTCTGTTGCAGCTGTTGCTGCTGCTGAAATTGTAAGGACATAAGCTGCTCTGTTAGATCAAAATTATTACGCTCTTGTTCGTTAAGTGACAAATGACATGCAGCAAAGGCATCTTGAATTGAGTCAGATGCAGAAAGTGTCTCTGGTCTAAAATCATCTGTCCACTTTTCAACAGCAGAAGCTGTATCATTTAAACCACCATAGGAGACTGCTCTTCCCACATTGACAGGAACATCTGATGTCTCACTAGGTCTAGTATGAGAACCTTCAAGCTCTGACCAGAGCAAGCCAAAAGGATGCAACTTAGTATCTTTCTGATATGGCAGACCTGATTCAACCAATTCATCTGGGAGAAGAGTTTGAGTACTAGCAGTTGCCAAGAGATCATGTATGTTCCCATCTGATTTCACATTTGGATAACTAATACTACTAGGTCTCCCTGGAAAGACAATTTCTGTAAAAATAATCAGGCATCAAAAAAAGTAGATGTTAGGACAAATGCTTTCTGGTAATATAAGATTCACAAATGAAGGGCTTAACAAACAAAAAGGACCTTCATCTTGAGCAACAAAGTCATGGAAGCTTTGACAATCAGTTTGTGGCAGCTTCAATGAAGCTTCAGGCTTAGATATCCTTGATAGTGCAGGCTGCTGAGATGCAAGGCTGTTGAGATCTGAAAATGACTGGGACAAACCAATTGATGCAGATGAATTAGTACTCTCAAGTATAGGTACGCTGGGGTCTGACTTCACTGAAGGAACAGACTTTTCCACCTCTTTGCTGAAAGTTTCTCCTCTCAGTTTTAGATGTGGCATGACATCACCCAAATTATGGAAAGGTGTTCCTTCCGGAGCATCTGATAGGCGTACTGGCAACTCTGTCCCAAAGTAACCTTCTTCAAACCACAAGATTATGTCAGCCCCAAGAAATGGTCCCTGAGTGTTACCACTAGGATCGATGTAGAAGAAATATAAATCCTCAGAAGCAGCAACCCCGTCGAGATCTTTTAACTCATTGTCAGTCCCTAAGTGAGAATGAGTGTCAATCTGAGTATGTTCTGAAGAGGTTAAACCAAATAGAGTGCTTGAATCATCAGGGAGCTTAGATTTGACATCCAATGAGGTACCAGGCTCAGTACATTCAGTAAAAGTAGACTCGAGCATTTGCCAACTTTCAACAACATCAACATGAGTAGCAACTTGTTTGGCACGGTAGACACCATCAGTTTGTAACATTTTTGCAGTCAATCTATTAACATTTTCACTTTCCCCTATGTACTCAACTTCTTTCTCTGCATTAACAAATGCATTCATCACATTTATTAGTTCATTTATGAACTATTGATATACTTAGCAAAAGCACAATAGTCCTCACCATTTAAAGCTTTGGTGTTTGAAAAATGACTCCATGAGGAATCAGTTTGTGGCACTTCCTCATCTGCCAGTTCATGAAAGGTATCAGCAGTCTCTTCAGCCATACCCTGTTTTCCCCCAGCGACTTCATACTCACCAACATCTAGACGTAGATAAGGAACATCATGAGAAGGAATACTATCACATGCACAAATGTTGAAAGTCTTAATCCCAAACTACCTGATATGTTTTCAGTTGACCTGCCCTTTTTGGATGCATTGTATACAATGCCACTACTTGTGAGTTTTCCCTTCCATATGTCAGTAAGAATGGCCTATTCGCATCTCACGCCAAACCATTTCAACAGAGTTAGGGGGAAAAAACAAATAAAAATCATTTTGTGAATTAGAAATTGTGGGAGGACAATTGCTTACCTCCTCTTCAGTGCCAGGAGTAACAAAAGCCAAAGGTTCAACAAAGCCAAGTTGAGTTATAGGTGGACATTCATCCATCTTCTCTGGCATAATACCAAAATATGGATCAAGCTTATGGGAACGATAAATGTCAAGGAGCTTACCCCTCGGGTAGCAGAATGTGTCAGTTGGGAGATTTAGTTTCCCAATAGAACTTCCATTTTTGTATGGGTGAGCAGCACTACTAATTGTTGCTGAGGAAGCTCTACCAACGGCATTTGACCTCCCACGTCCAAGTGTAAACCCCAAATTTGAACCTTCTGTCCGTCCTCTCTCAAGACCAAATCCAGGAGCAGCACGATAAGAACTGGAACCAGAAGAATGAATCTCCATTCTATGTCGTGGCCTCCATTTGTCACGAGAATCAGAATCACGCTCAGAGGTAAGACGATTGCTACCAGTGGAAGGTTGATTTTCATTTTGAGTATCATCCTTTTCTTTTTCTGCATCTGCCCTTTTCTCAATTCGTGATTCCTTATCTTTTTCCTCAGGACCCCACCTAGAAGACCATTTGCTATCACGACGTGTTTCATGTGCAGAGTTCCTATTACTACCATCATGCCACCGATCAGATGATGCCAAAACTCTATTTTCAATTGTATCTCTGATGGAAACACTCTCAGTACGACGATCTGTTTTCCTGCGATCTCTTCTACCACCAAGTAGACCAGTTTCTCTTTCCTCTTCACGCCAGCGGCGACTACCTTCACTCTCAGAAGCAATCCTCCGCCAATCCTTCTTATCCTCAGATCCATCCAAGCGCCAGGCCTCCTTCTGGCTAGGATCACCAGAATTTCCAAGACAAACAGAACTTGGACCACGCATGTCCTGTCATTATGAAAGGATAGCAATGATTACCCTGGATAAGAAAAATTCAAATCCCCCAGCTTGCTGATATTTGCCAGAATCTGGAGTAGGAAAAAATAGGGGTCGATACATCCTATAAAGCTAGTACCACAAGACACTACAGTTATCTGCACACATAATGAGGATTAGCAAAGAATTGAGCTCTTTGCAGTTTATAAGTTCAAGTATTAGCCACACAATTCTACTGGGTTGCCAACAGATTAGCAGTAGAAATCTTGATCATTCAGTTATTTGAATGAATAGTGCCCTAATAAAAGTGAGAGCTTGTGTAAGACCTATGGAAAAGCACAATATAGGTTAGTGTTAGCCTTCCTGTCATCAGCTTCATATACTTTTTCATCGCACAAGCTACAGTTGTATACCTCCACAACCTTAAACACTAATTCTTAATATACTCCCCACATGGTAAAATATAAGATGAGACCACTTTTAAGCACAAGAGAAAATACAGAATAAAGAGGATGAAAACCTTAGCTTGTTATAAGCGCAAAGGCAAGTCAGTCCTCAATTAGTAAGGCTGAGAATTCAGTACTATATTATGTTTTGCACCAGAAGGGAAGAGCACACAGAAAACCATAGCAATATTATGTACAGCTAGAAATTACCAGCTTCGTCTCGCTTGGTTTCGCGTAAAGCCACTGAGGAGACAAAGGTATACTATTTTCTAATTGATCTGTCACATTGATCAAACGGCAGTGTTACTAATTTTTTAGGGAAAAAAAAAAGATATGGAAGTATTTCACCATGCAACAAATTTTGACAAAGAAGTAAATGATTGTTTTACCTTTAGAGTCCTCAGTTAATACCAGAGGGACCTTTTCCATCTCACTTCCTCCTGAAGCTTCAACTAGTAAACATCAAACAAATTAAAAGACAACTCTGTTATGACTTGGATTTCAATTGAAAAAGAAAAGAATGAGGTAATCCCTACAGCAACTGGCTCTATAACAAGTACAACAAACTCAAACGGGCTCATCAGTTAGCTTCACCACTAGGCATGACAACAAAGGAATGGAACCCATAATGAGGAATGAAATGCCACAGAGGTTCTCATTGGAAACAGCAGCAACATCATGATTGAAGACAACAAAAGGAATGAAGCAAGATAAGCCAATCCCATACAACAAAATAGCAGATTTCTACTTGATATTGCGTCCACGACTGGTCATTTCCCATATAAAGTATCTTCATTGAAAACAAGTATTTGAGTAGCTCAACCAAGTTGAGTACGTTTGCAGCAAGACTTTTAAAAGTTAAGCCACAAAAAGCTAAAATTATTACAAGATTAAACTGAGAAATGATAGAATTTGTCACTAAAAGTAACCTTTAGGAAGATATATCATAAAAACCAATAGTAATAGCATTTTAACCAAATTCACTAATGAGGAAAGAGGAAAAAACAAACAATGAAGTTCAATACCAAAATAATTATAAAAAACAAGAAGATAAATGAACGTTGAACTCAAATTTTTTTCTAAAAAGAAAGCTTGATTAAAGCAAAAAATAAGAAGCAGAGCTCAGATCAATAAATCGAAGCACAAGATGAGAAGTTGAGAGAAAATAAACAAAGGGAAAGTATCAGATTGGGGGAAGAGGGTACCTTTCGGAGGTGGGGCCCAGGAGTGATCGGAAGGTTTAGAGGAGAGCAAATCGTCGGGCAGATCGAGCTTGCTGTCGGCCATCGAAGGAGTTGAGAATCAGAAACGCAAGTGTGAAGATCGAACAAAACCCAGCACACAGAAACAGTGCCAAAAATTGGCCCGCGCAATCGAGAAAACGAGAAGAAACTGGGAGAGGGGATTTGAAGAAGAAGAAGATACAGCGAGAGAAAGGGATTAGGTTTTTCTTTTCTTTTAGAGAGAGGGAATATGTGCTCTTATGAGGAGGTAGATGGGTGAGACTGAGAGGAGGAGGAGGAGGGTTTGGGTGGTGCTCAGAACGGGCGAATTCAACTAACCTCGACTCAGCGTCAAATCATATCATTGTATCTTTCGTTTTTCTGTTCTTGTTATTGTTTTTAGATTTATGCTTCATTTGTTATTATTTCCAGCTTCTCTATTTAACGACGATTAATTAGGCCTGGTTTCTATTTTTAATTTTCGGTTTTTTAAATTGAGTATAAAATATATTTTTGTGAATTTTTCTCTTCTATTATTAGTTTTGGTTTATTCAAGTTTTCAAAAATTATGAAAATTATTAAAAATGATTTTTATTTTTTATAATTTGGTTTACTATCAATTAGACACATATTATTTAATTATTTATATATTAATTTTAATAAAAATTATGAATAATTCAATTTAATATTATATTTAATTAATTTTAAAAATTAATAAGAATTATGAATAATTTAATTTTACTTAATAATGTTAATAAATTTAAAATATCTTAAAATATACAAATTTCAAATAAAATTTGATTTAATAATTACAACATATTTATAATAAATATTCATTAATAAATAAAAAGATAAATTTTAAACTATTTACCTTAATAAAATAAAATAATTTTATTAGTAGTTTGTTAATAAAAATTATATAGGAGATTAAAATAAATTTATTTAATTAAAAATAATTTATTTTTAAGTTTTATTTAATATATAATTATTATCGGCAATAAAAATATAACTGTATTAACATTAACAATTAAACAAGTTTTTATTTTGTATTTAAAAGAAAACAAGAATCCAAAACTAAAAATTGAAAATCACCACAAAAAATAAATGTAGAGCTAAGCAGATAAAATTTTAAACTTTTTATGCTTTCTGATGTGGATACTTAAATTTTATTCTTTGTTTTTTATCTTAAAATTTTTATTTATTGGAATTCATGTTTGAAATTATTCAGAATATAAAAATTAATTTAATAAATATATCAATATTTTAATTAAAGATGCATATCAATATAATATTTAAAAAATATAGGTTTAAATTTTAAAACCAAAATAAAATGATCACAAGAATTTACTCATTGTATTTATAAAACTATTTTGAGTCATTTTTATATTTACTTTAATTGAGGGTTAAGCATATTTAAATTTTTATATATTAAATTTGATAATTGTTAATGCATTAAAAATAATACTATTATAAGTTTTAAAGAAATTTAATATTTAATTAGAACAAAGAGAAAAACAAATAATTAAGATAAAAGTCAAGGCATTTGTAATTTATATGCACATCCAAAATGATAAGTTTTGCTTTATTTTTCTCACTATAGTTGAAAACGTTATACCATAATATATTAGGATTGTCAAACATTTTACTAATTATGAGCTAACAACTACTTATATTAGGATTGTAGTCATGAAATAGTTGCTGCCTAGAAGGTTGAATTACTTGTTTGATCAATGAAGAAATTAAGCTTACATTATCTTAGCAGTTGTTGAATGTTAGGCATGTGCTTTTTTAAAGAATAGGAATATCTGCATTAAGTCTCAAAAAGGCATCGTCCAAGACATATACTAGTTAACCACATACAGGAGTAAACCAAGAGTTAACATCTTAAATCAAACAATATCATATATGAAGCTAATTAATTTCCCCATCTTTTAGTACTTTGCATGTTGAAGGGTCATTTATCCTTGTAGGTGTATAGGAGGAATCTTATCTTTATCAATAGGTCCTTGATAAACCACTCACCATTCAAAGATTAGTTTTTGAAATTTCGTTTGTTTCTCTCCTCCTAGAAGCTCATAACCAGATAAGAGATGGAAATGTTGTAAATCCATTTTTTGCTGTCTAATTTTACAATTGTCTAATTTTACAACTCCAATCAATGATTTTCTTCCATTTAGCATGTGGACTATCCAAAATGCGTAATTGTAAAATTCTCTTCCAAGCCAAGTTAGAGAAGAAGCATGAACAAGAGATGATCCAAAGATTCCATGTCTAATTTGTATAGCAAGTAATGAAAAATTTTGGATAATTTGTCCGGAGTTATGAGCTTTGCTTTTACCGCTAACCAAAGGATATGTGAAGCTTAGGATAAAGTGTGCTTTATCCAAACAAAGTGGAACCACTCAACTCTTAGGTTAGCTGGACTTAGGAGCTTCTAGTACGAGGAATTTGTGAATTTACCTGATGAATTGCCATTCTATATAATTTCATCTTCTTTGCCAAGTATCAAGATGAAAAATGGAAAGGAAGGATAGTAGATTTGAAGCTAGCGGAGTTATTTTAATAGTAGATTACTCTTATAGAACTTAAGAGACATTGACATTATGATGGAATTTTTGCTAAGGGGAGTTAATTCATTCAAACAATCTAATAAACCAAATTAAGAACAATTATTAGTCCAGAAGAAAGCTTTTTAACCATCACCAATTTTATAGAAGAACCAGCTCTTGATCATGTCCCTTACCTTGATTAAGAATTTCATAAATGAAGAGGCATTTAGTGGTATGTTCATGCATTAGAAATTGGAATTTTTGATGTAGTAACTATGAATCCATCTAATCCACAGGGATTACTTATCCTTGAGGAGCCTTTAAACATTTTTCTATTATTGTCATGTTTAGTATTTTGATAGGTGTAAAACCTAAACGCCTTTATTATTTAGGTTTTGATTTTAGCCTTAATAGCATTCTATTTACAACCTAACTATAGGAACCTCCTTAATAATTTGTCAATGGCTTTAATAATAGTTAGAGGGAGAACCAAGTGTGAGGCATAATATATGTTAAGGGGAGTTCAGCAATGAGGTTATCAATTATGCTTTACCAACCATAGATAAAGACCTTAAGCTCTAGCTATTGATTATGTTATGAATTTTATCAAGTCAAGGTATAAAATTCTAGTAAGTGGGCTTAATAGATGAAATTGAGACACTAAGATAAGTTAAAGGGAGTTGTTAAGGTTTAAAACCAGTAAGGGAGGAGCACCAGTTTACATTGTAGGTATCAATACAGAATGAACCATCTTGATCTTCTCATTATTGACCATTAATGAAGAGAATTTATTGAAGATCTTCATAGTAGTAATGAAGTGTGGTATAGAATTTGTGTTAGCCTTTAAGAATAAAAGTATATCATTAACAAATTTTAAACTTACTATCCCAAGCTTGTTACATCTGGAATTATATTCAACTTGTTTCTTTCAACTATCCTCTTAAGTAGCCTACTAGAAACCTTAATTCCAAAGGAAAATAAATAGGGAGATAAAGGATCTCCTTGTCTAATTCCTTTGGCCCTTTTAGATGTAATTGAAAGTTCTCCGTTAACTAAGATATTAAAAGAAATAGTAGTAATACAATACTCCACATTCAATAAAGATATCATGAAAGTCATAAGCTTTGAAGGTGTTGAGAATAAAGGACCAGTGCAGTGAACTAAAAGCTTTTTAAATATCCACTTTGATAATACAATTACTGCTACTTCTTTTCCTTGTATAATGCTTGAATAATTCTTAGACAAGAGCTATGTTATCTCTAATTTGTCTACTAAGAATATAATCTCCTAGTGAACTGTCAATGTGAGCTATCAGAACTTGTTTTAAGTCTCTCAGCTAGAAGTTTTAAGATGACTTTGTAGATATTATTACAATAAGAAATAGGGTGAAAATCTTTCAAAGTTATTATGCTTTTTCCTTTCAGGAACCAAGCTAATGAAAGTTTTATCCAATTCCTTCCATATCTTCCTTTCCCTGAAGAATTCTCTAACAACTTTCAGGATTAAGTTTCCAATAAGTTGCCATGTTTTTCTAAAGAAATTAGGATTCAGCCCACAAAGCTTAATGCCTTGAAAGGGTTGAGGGATCTTAAAGCTTTTCCAATTTCTATAGAGGTGAAATGCTTTGAAAGTAGCTCAACTTTATAAGGGGAAAGATAATTAAGAATAATTTCTTTAATAAGGGAAACTGACGAACTTGGAGTTGAGGCCATTCCCAAGGTGTTGGTAAAATAAATCACTACTTCCTTATTGATTTCTTCTTGAGTAGTTAGAAGCTCATCATCTTGCTAAATAGAAATAATCTTGTTTGAAGCTCTTTTAGATGTGATTGATATGTGAAAATAAGAAGAGTTCTTATTTCTCTCTTTCAACTAGAGAATTATAGATCTTTGTTTCAATAAAGAAAGATAAAAACTAAAGGCTAAAGAGTAAATTGTGTAGAGATAGTTTTTTAAAATTTTGCATATAAGGATATAAGGGGTTATTATAGAGCTCCAGTTATGCCTTACAGAGATTAGCTTTAGCATTGTTAAGGAGATAGTTAGTGCTTCCCAATTTCTCCTTATTTAGAGCTTTAAACTCCTCCTTTATCCTTAATAGTTTCCTACCATAAATGAATTTTTTAGTATCATAAAGTTAAGTCCCTTATAAATAGCATCATTGATTCCATCTGGTTCCACTAGATACTGAATTTGAATGGAATTCTAGGAGGTTTCCTTTCACAAGTGAGGTAAATTATGGTAAGAGAATAATCAAAGCTGTAAACGATCTAAAAGGGGGGGTTGAATAGATCTTTAAACCTTTTTATAAAATCAGAAGTTAATACACACAAAACAATTTAAACAAATTT
>JAOQMP010000001.1:7718512-7736239 GCA_027563575.1 Erythroxylum pedicellare
AATATGTGTTTTGCATAATGATGATACAGGATAGAACGTCCCCATCCAGATGTTTCCAGATCATAGAAGCTAATGCTAATCTGGAGCGTACTGTGAGTAGACCTAAGTGGTCTCATTTTATTATTTATTCTGTTTGGAATTTTGTATTGATTGACTACTGAATGCTCATATGAATGTGATTGATTGTGTTGATTTCTGGACAAAAGGTCCAATGATTGTGATATTTGCTTGGGATATTGGAGTGTTACTTGTATGTGAATGAGATGAAATAAGTGTAAATAATTTGATTGTTAAATGCCAGACTACAGTCTGATGATAAATGTGTTCTGAATGGGTATTTGCATATGAATGAAAATGTGATTCTTAGCTTAATGTTGAATGCCATACTAAGGTCCAACGATATATGAATGTTATTGCATGAGTATGTGAAAATGTGATTGAGGCATTCCATTTCATGAATGCATGAAACATAATGGGAGTTGTGACCAGAGTAGCCACCGATAAGAGCTTAAAGCTTAAAGTGTGAAAAGAGCCTCGAGCTCAGAAAGTGATTAAGAGCCTAAGGCTCACTATATAAAATGAGTCTTATATTCCCATCGAATAAGGGATAGTTAGTAATAAGCCCGGTATTCAATAGATATGGGTTAATTTAGGCACTCGGTCATAACAAAGTAATAAATGAAAAGTGGTTCTCAGGTGCACTGCATATACATAATACGAGTGATTAAAGTGTATTGAGTGTGAAATGTGAAATGATGTGATTGTAAATGTGAATTATGTGTTATATGACTAGGTGAGCCATTAATGATGGTCACTCATTGAGTTTACAAAACTCACCCAAAATTTGCAAATATTTTTCAAGCTCAGAAGAGTATCTCGTTAGGCAAACAGAAGTATAGCCATTGCATACAAGTAAAAGAGAGAGGTCGGGATTAATTCGTGTTTGCATTGTACTTATTTATTTTCGTATTGAATTGTATATATATTTCGAAATTTTTGCATCGAATATTGTATTCGGAAACTTTTGCACAATGTGTATACAAATGTATTCATGTTATAATGTAAAGACATTATGACTAAAGTGTTTTGTATTTAAAATGGGCCCAAAGGGCTATTAAGATTATAATGATTGTATTACTGTGATTGAAAATATTTATGAAATAAAAGTGGCCCGATTTGATAATTGATTTCTGTATATGCTTATATTATTTCAAAAAAAAATTGTAATGAGTTTTGACTGATTAAGTGCTCTAGCATGCCACCCTCGTAGGGCACGGACTCAGATATCACTCAAGATGTCAGGGATGTGTCTTGCGGGAGTGGGGGTGCTACAAATTGCACATACTTTTATTATAGATATGGATTTAACTCACATAACATTAAGGGTAGAGAAACTTGCCTCCAATGGCAGGTATGGTGAGTTAAATAAGAAGAGAAAGTATGATAAGAAAAAAATGAGAGAAGTTGTGACAAGCCTAAATTAACCAATAGGAGCTCCATACAGGAGAAGATAATCAAGTTATTAAAGCCAATACTTGTTCTAGTACCAAATGTCATTTATATGATCCAAATATCATAGAGACTTGACAATATATGGATACAACTCCTCGATGTGATAAGATTAAAGCTCTTCTAGTTTGTAAGGTAAATTATGATTTATGGTCTATTATATTAGAGATCTTGCATTCAGTTTTGATAGAGTGGAAACTCATATCTTCAATAGAGTTGTGATTCCAAATAAAGAAAATTGCATCAATACTTCTACGTTGAACACGATTTATTGTTCTTTAGAATATTAACTATTAATGGCTATTAGTTATTTTTTTAACTCAAGTTTGATGTTTCTTTTTGTTGGCAATAAATATAATAGTTGTTTTGTAACAAGCATGAATATATAAAGTTCAAGAAGCTTAATCATTCTACAAATTAGCCCTATAATCATTTATAGGTAAAAGCTTATGGAATTATTGATTGGAAAGATAGGGACAAATATCGTCTAATAAAATCAAAGGACTGCAATGTTTAATCAACTATCTCTATACTTAGTCAAATGTCTGGAAGAGGAGAATGAGTGTTTGAACAAGGTCTAACAATAATAGGAGGGTTGTTACTTAAGGAAAGATAAAGATCCTACTCTATCTTTTATTAGCACCTACTCCCTACCAAGGTGCATTTTCACCCCTAGATAACTAAGTGTAGCACGTTACTTTCAACCCCTTCATTGCTTCCTCCATCTCCTTTTATTTCAAATTTCTTTAGGAATCTAATCTTTCATCTCTTACTCAGAGTTTTCCCTTTTTCAATAAATTTCATTGTTTGAATTCTTCCGACTTATGGAAAAGCTAGTTACCTATCATTTTTGGTATGGCTTCATCTAACTTTATAACTCCTCCTCTAGTCTCCCCTCTCTCTTGATTTGTCACTCATAAAACAACCTTATAGACTTTAAAAAACCTCTCACTCCTTAGCTTATGCTACTATTCCATTCGAGTAACAAATTGAACCTCCTCTAACCTAAGCAAGTATAACTTTTCCAAGACCTTAGCTAAAAGAGCTAGAGTAATGTGGAACTAAGTGGTAGGAGATTTGTCTCCTGAAAAAAATTGTTGCATTCCTTTATCAAATGCAAAGAAAGGTAGCTTGATAAAATCACCTTTAGAAATACCTAAAGCTAAAGATTCTAAATGATCTAATGCCTTTATAGGTTTCTTTATAAACAAAGGGCCAGCATACCCCTTAATGTTCTAATGAGCCATAAAAAATGATAGAAAGAAGGTTGAGAAGAAGTCCTAATTAGTAAACAAGGATTTTTCTTTTTCATTTTAACTTATTATAAGGTCCAAATAAGGTTTTAGAAATAAGGTCATCAACAACAAATCGATACTTTTTTTAAAATAAAGTCTTAATTTATATATATCGAAAAAAGCTAGGAATATGTACCAATCTAGATAAACTTTCATAATATTCCTTTTGAATATTGGTCTACTATAGGAATGAGTTGTTTACCTACCTTTATTAGGAGGCATTTTTGTTTAGATGAAACCATAATAAGTAAGAAACTAATCAGATATGTAAGAGTGTGGGAAGGTGCAAATAAAGTAAGAACTCCCAATTGCCATCCTAATTATGAAGCTTAGTGCAAATGATGAGAAGAAGTAGGTGATGGTGATGGTTAACTACCAGTAAAAGCTAACTTTATAAAAGCAAAAGAAAATATGGAAACTAGTATGTAAAAGATTCTAAAGAGGTGACTATGAAGCATAAGGGAGTTGTTAAACCACATGCTCAATCAAATAATGCAAAAGTACAAAATCATGAAAAAGACCTTCCAAAGTTTTAACCAATAACTACTTCACTCCTTATAAACAGTAGTGGTAATAGCAGTGATAGATGTATATTATAAGTATGTTTTTTTATATGTCTTAGTGTGCTTTTAAGAGTTTTCTTAGATGATTAGGACTTAGAATTATGTTATTGTTAGTGTTTTATTTGTATAAGGCAAGCATTTGATCTTAATGTTATGTTTTAAGGGTTATTTGATGTGTTCGTTAGTGAGTAGAAAAAGGAAAAATGAAGAAAAGATGAAGAAGGAGAAGAATTCAGATGAAATCAGGGCACAAAATGGAAGAATCAAAGTAACTTCGGAGATACACAGTCGTGTATAGGGACCATGTAAGTCATTATTAACATGTGAAGCTTTGAAGACACTTTTTATGCCTATGTGAACATACACGCCAGTGTATGTTGATAAACACAGCCGTTGCAACTATGTGAAGTTGCAACTTGGAGGTGATTTTGAGATACACGATCGCCTGCACAGCCATGTAAATGATCATATATATTCCAAAAAACCTAATTTTTCTATAAAAGGATATTATGAAGGCTATAGAGGAGCTAGATTTCAAAGTTAGCATAGACAATGAAAAAAGGAAGAAAAACAATAAAAAGGCACATATAATAAAAATAGGATCAAAAGTGGAAACATCAAGATTAACTTCAACTTTCCAGATTTTCCAGATTAAGGCCTTAATCTGATTTCATTCTCTTCTCTTCTTCTATTTTAGTGCCTCATATGCCAAATTTGAATAGTTGTTTTCTAAATTTGATTATGGATTGTTAACTCTATATTAGGGTTTTATTCTTAAATTGTTTCGTATAACTTTTACCTTATTAAATTTAATATAATACTATTTTGTGATATTTGTTATGCTCATACTTGATTTGAATTGAGAGATTGAATCAAGATATTTATGTTAAGTTGTTTAATGAGGTTTGGTACCTTAATAGACTTACAAATATTAGGTTAATAAGCAATTAAAGAGAGATCTTAATTTTGAATTAATTATCCTCATGAATGTTTCAAATTCAATTGAGTATTTAGGAGTAGTTTTGAGAAATTGAGAGATTGCAACTCAAATTTTATCTATTCAATTGAGATTTTTTATTATATCTCTAAAGAGGGTTAAAAAAAACTTTGGATATCTAGGATTAAGCATAGTTGAGTTCACAAGGTGAAGGGAAGATAAAACAAGGATAGAATAATCTCAAAGTTTCCATCATTGAGTAACTTTAATTTCATTCTTAGTTTACTTTAGTTTTATTTAAAATTTATCTTTTTTAAACTTATACAAAGAGTAATTCAAAATTTTAGGTGACTATATTCAATCCTCAGGGGATTAATATCATTTATAACGCAATATACAACTAGTACATTTGTGGAATAGCATAAAACAAGTAAACAAGTTTTTAGCATCATTGTTGGGGATTATGATTTGAACATCTTGTCTAATTTGAATTATTTTCATTTAAGGATTTTGATACTTTTCTTGTGTGATTGTAAGTGCATGAAAACCAGATTTATAAGGAGTTTGAGTAATATAAAGGCTACACAAGCTTTTGATATCACCAAGTAAGAGAGGGAGATTCGAAAAGCAAGACACTAAAAAATAATAGAAAGAAAAATAGAGGAGGAATGAAATCAAGGAGAATAGAAAAGAACCCTTATATACTTCATGAGGCTAGGGTTCAATGCTAATTAACAAGGGATAACAAGACCACCAGTGCAGACTGATAAGTTCAAAATCAAACCAACACTTTTGAATATGTTGCAAACCATTGTCTAATTTTATGGACTGGCCAATGTGGATCTTAACACTCATTTAGCTAACTTCTTGGAGATTATAACTTTTTCAAATACAATGGGTTGTTAGAAGATGTAGCCAAGATGAGGCTCTTTGCTTATACTCTTAAAGATCGAGCCAAGGCATGGTTAAACTCTCTCAATCTAGAGAATGTCACATTATAGGAGCAGTTAATGCAAGCCTTTTTAGCTAAATACTTCCCCTTAATGCCAATAGACTTGTAAGGGAAATCAAAATTTTTCAACAAAGTGAGGAGGAGTCTTTATATTAAGAATAGGAGCAATTCAAAGAATTACAAAGGAGCTATCCACATCATCACTTACCAAAGGAGTTCTTTTTGCAAACATTTTACAATGGAGTGAATACACCTATGCGAGGCACTATAGATGCAGTATCTGATGGCTCTTTAATGATGAAAACAGTTGAGGCAACATATGATTTTTTGTAAGATATGACAACCAATTGTGTCTATAGACATCAGGAAGAAGTAAATAATAGCCAAGCTTTAGGAATCAAAGGGAGTGCTTTTTATAGATTTAGTGACAACATTGTAGGCTGAAATAACAAACCTAGCCAAACAATTAAATGGCCTAAAAGCCACATCTTGCAACCCACTCAAGGTAATTTAGCAAGGATGCGAACTATATGGACAAGAAAGCAATATCTTAGCTGATTGCTTTTTATTGGTGAACAATAACATAAAGTAGCTCAACTTTATGGAAGCATAATATGGTTGAATAAGTAATAATCTCTACTCTAATACTTATAGTCCTGGGTAGAAAAACTGCCTGAATTTTCTTGGTCTAACAATATAAGAAACTTAATGATAGTATAAGGCCCACCAGAATTTTAGCAAGATAGGCTCGGTTCATTATAATCAAAGACGGACAAATTGATGGATGTTTTAAAGAATTTCAAATTTCCCATCCAAAATGAGAACCAAAAGAGGATGGAAGCCAAATTTGACCAAATTGTGAAGAATCATGCTTCTTCCATCTATAATTTAGAGTTTCAAGTGGGCTAAATAACTAATGCATTTTTTACATAAAGTATGGGGAGTCTCTCGAGTAACACAGAATCAAATCTAAGAGAGCAATTAAAAGTTATCACAATTAAGAGTGCGAAAGATTTAGAAGAACCTATTGAAAAGGAAGTTGAATTGCACCAAGGAGAAGACTAAGAAAGAAAGGATAGGAAAGAGGAGAACAAAGAGGAAAATCCTTATGTTCCTCCTCCTCAATATACACCAAAGACTCCATTCCTACAGAGGCTACAGAAGAATTAAAATGATATACAATTTGCAAAGTTTATGGAGAAGTTGATGAAATTACAAATTACCTTGTCCTTTGTGGAAGCTTTAGAGAGTATATCCAAGTACGTGAAGTTTCTCATAGGCATCTTATCGAACAAGCAAACTTGGGAGGAAAACCAAACAGTCTCTATGACGAAAAATTGTAGCTCTATAATTACTAACCATATGCCTTCAAAATTGAAAGAATTAGGGAGTTTCAGTATTCCTAATGTAGTTTACAATTTTCTAAATGTTTACATAACTTAGGTGTGATCAGTTTGTTTTATATCCTAACTACCTCTTTTGATGTTTTTCTTTGTATTTTATACTTCATAATCCTTTTAAGGTTCTTTCTAGGGTTTACTCACTTATTTATATTCTAAAAATAGCCTTAAATAATCCAAAATACAAAAATCTTGTGACTTAGAATATCTGGAATTTGCATGATCGTGCAAACTGCACGATCATTTACTTCTTCTATCAGCATAATTCTACAACTTCCATCTTGCACAAACATGTAAGTTGTACAATCATGACAGACCTCTTTCTCTAACCTTTTCTTCTATTTTTCTTTAAGTTTCTTGCCTAAAATCATTATCAAAACACATTAAACATCCCTTAAAATATGCATTAACATCAAATTCTTATCCTAATAAATAATAATCAAACAAAATACACAAACACTATCAAAATCATAAATCTAAGTCCTAAACTCATGATTATTACCTAAGAAAAAAAACCTAATTACACATTCTACAACCTAGAAACACATTATAAATCACACATTTCATAATGCTTAGAAACTAAAGGGGATCAAAAAGGAAACTTGTGCTTCTTAGATCCCTAAATGAAGACATTTAGATTAAAAAAATTACAAGGAATTTACAAGAAACATACAAGAAGAGCATTATATTAAATGGGACAAGGAAATACAAAACTATATCTACCAATATATCTTATAAATTGATCTAACTATTCTAGCCCCTGTAGGAAGATACAAGAACAAATACTGGGGCCTAACAAGATTCCTCTTGTTTTTGATCAACAAAGGAAGCCAAAAGATAAAGGTAACTTACCCTCAACCTCTTTAAACTCTTACATAATTGATTCCTTAAATTTATTTTGAGATAAAAATTTTGTAATTTAGGAAGTAGTTTTAGATTACATATACTAGTTTCCTTAAATTCATTTTTGAGTTAAAAACATAGTCCCCCATCATAGTTACTTTCTTTGGATATTCAATATAGACAAAAAGGAATAATAGAATTTTTGGGGATGATAGTAGCAACCCTCAACAGGATCCATCTACCACCCTCTATAGTGTTATGGAAATTTATACTGCAAACATTAACTATTTTCTTTACTATGAAAACATGTTAAATTATGGGAATGCATTACCTCTTCCAATAGTGATTTACGTTTTTTTTGTTGGAAAAACGAAATTAGAGGATGCTTATACTCATTGAATACTTTATGGTTTCTCTCCTCATTTCTCTACCGAGAGTTTATCCTAAAGGTGAGTAAAAAGTCAATTCCAAGCCTTCGGGCACCTTACGAGTTAATGTTATCCACATCTCATCTACTCTAAAAAAATAAAATTTATAATGCTAAAAATGAGGTGAAAATGATTGTAATGATGAAGAAAAATTAAATGTTTATGCTAATGACTAATGATAAACATAAGTCCTTTGAGGAAGATCAATATTAATAGCGAAACAACAATTAAGAATGCAAACAAGAGTCATAGCTAGAGGGTTCTTTAATTAGGAGCCTAAGATTCAAATTAGAAAGAAGAATTGATAAATTGGAGATTCCTTTGGATTCACCTACTATAATTGAAGGGCCCCCTAAACACATGATAAGGAAAATCCCAAACTCAAATCTAGGAAAAATAAAAGAAAAGACACTATTGAATTTATCCTCAAACTATTGGTTTTCACATGTAAACAATAAAACATTTTTTGGATTGTCTTCCTCTTTGGAATTTGGTAGTTAGTTTTTAGCTTGTATACTTGTATACTAAAATTTTGTATGTTCTGTTTAAACCGCTAATTAGGACTATACTAGTTTAACTAGCTTTTGCTACACCTTGTCTATAAGAGCCTTTTTCTTACATGCCTTATGTTTTTAACTTTGTTATTGATAAGTTCATACTTATTTTAGCTTATTAAGTTCTTAAATTAAATTGATTTCCATATTCTTAAAGTTGATTGTTTTCATATTAGCATTAATATCAAATATGTCATTTTACCATATAAATGTAAACCATACTTAGTAAAAAAACTGTAACTAATCAACAATTGAAACTGAGGTTTCATTTCATCAATGACTACATTATAAATTATATGTACATAAGCCAATTCCAACATTATAGGTTAGATAAATTGATTATCCATTGCCTATATTTGCATGTTTTAAAGCACATTTTGGTTACTAAAGGTTGGTACAGTTCGTGCAAAGAGTCAAATTTATTATATATAAACTGATCATGTATGTGTTCAAGAATCCTAACCAACTCCTTTTATTGAAAATCATATATGTCACGTGTCATAACAATACATTACAAGTTTAAGGTTTTGCCAAACATATAAACATGAACCTCTAATAACTGACAATTTTAAGTACTAGTTTCTATACTAAAATTCTAAAGCGCAACACATTTAATTTCCACAGTCATTTCTAAATGTTGTTAACATACAAGCTTACTCAAAATGTTGTTAAATCTATATAATTCCTCTGTATACCAAAGTATATAATAGGTAAAATCAGTACCAACTCATATTAACATAAATAACATGTTAATCTCACTTATTAAGTTTCCTTGGGAATTACGTTCCATCAGAGATATGAGATATGTAACAATAAACTTTATCTTTACACTACATAGCAAAATACTCCAACATTGGCTACAAAATATATGCCTAAACCCTAAGGAATCCATTTCATGATGTTACACATAACATAATAGGTTTCATATTGTTACATATAGGGGCAAATAATGTGTAGTTACATACCAATGCTCCACACACGTTCTTCTTAGCACCACCGTCCCTATACTTGAAGTTGAACATTGAAATATTCTTTCATTTTGTAAAGATGAAACAACACCATTATTGATCATTATAAAGTACAGGATCAAAAATGTAAGCATAACTTTATTAAATGTTATTCCATTTTAAATAAACCATTTTTTCATTTTAGAATGCCATCACAAATAGATAAGATACAATTATGAAGCTAGTTATGCATGCATCAATGTTAACATCAAATTCCCTCCTAATATTTCTTCCATATTTCATAATAATATATAAGAAATCAATAGAGAAAAAATATTTTCCAAAGTGTTAACCCAACATTTGGATTATGTCTACCTGTTGACAGTTTAATATGATGTTTAAATTATTATACAAAAATTTTAATTAATAAATTTAAAACTAAACATACCAACATTACTCACTACAAATGTGGAATCCATTGTGTATGTGCTCAAAGGAACCTCAATAACCACGCTCTCTATTAACAAAATTAATAAGAAATTGCTAATAAAGTTCCATGTATTTATAACATAAGATATATATAAGATTTTAGATTTTAGATAAGTATGTTGAATATTACCGACGTAGTAACTAATATGGCTCCTAGGATTAAAACATACATAGACATTGCTCAATGTTAATCTAAACCTAACATTCTAGGTTACCTCATTATCAGTAAACCTACAAATAGAATTTAACAAGCATAAATTTTTTTGGTTGGTTATTGGCACATCATTATGCCTCATAAATGATTCCTTAGTTTTCATCTCTGCAATTTGTTCCTCATCTTTGGATCCTTATGACCATTAAAAAAACCTTACTATTTATTGAACAACAATTGATGTGTAAAAATAATTGCGAGAGAATTAATGTTGCTTAATTTTGGATTCTATGATGTACAACTAACAAATGAAATAACTAGATGATATGAATTATGGACACAATGTATAAAGGAAGCTTTACATATAGTAAATTATATTTTTATCATTGTATAACGAAAATTTTATAATATGGACATGGTATAGAGTAGGAAGACTTATTTTTGAAGCTTCTCAAAGAAGCTTTATTTATAATAAGCTTCCTTTTTACCCTTATAATTTGTTAATATAGTAAATAACACATTTTGCTAAACAACATGTAGCAATTTGTGTCATTTGAGATGGTGGCTTCATATTTTACACTTATCAATAAAAATGAATAAAGAGTTATATAGTAAGTAGTGTCTAACTAAACATTAATTCTACATGCTTTAATAAAAGATTATGTAACATCTATGTCATTTATATTATTCACTAATAAAAGGTAAATAAACACATTTAACCATATGAGCATGTCAATAACTGTATACAATATAACTATAAAATAACGTGATTTTTTACAAAAGCTTGTGTCAATTCCTTTAAATTTTGTAACAAGAAAATAGTTCAATACACAATTGAGTAAGCACTAATGTCGTGTAGGGGCATGTACTAATTTGTGTCCTTCATATTTAAGCTTTGCGTTATTTTAGCTCTGTAATGGAAAACCCATTTTTTACACCTATTACTTAACCTTAAATTAATTTAAAATTTTTTAAAAAAATTGTTGTTATGAAATGTAATCACATCTAGTATAATTTGTATTGAGACATAGTAACTAAATATCAAAGTGATGATATTCTTATTTTAAGGTGAATATGTAATTTATCTGTAATGGTTAGTAGTATTGGAGATATAAAGGTTTGGCATAATCCAAAAGACCAGTTTTGAAGAAGAATAGGTTTATTTTGGACATGTTATGGGCTAAGTTCTAGAACTTTTTTGGCAGAAGAGCTCATGGAATCTAAAAAGTAAAATGTCTTGGTCATTTATAAGGAGCTCTTTGAAGCTTAATTGTTTCTAGTTAGAGCTAGTCTAGACTTTCATAACAAGATATGCCATACATTTTTCTGAAAAGAAGTCACTAAGAGTGGCATTCCATAATTTATCTCCAATTTTCAAAGTTTCTATGGTGGAGCTATAATAGGAAATTAGATAGGCTTTTAGGAGGGATAAAAGATAGTTTTCATTTAGAGCACAAGTCCCTTACAACATATGTCCATGATTTCCTAGTGAAATTAACAAGAGGGTGAAGAGAAGTAGGATTAGAAGGTTAGGGTGTTGAGATTACAAATGAAGGATTTGGTTTAATGGAGGTAAGTTTGGAGGGAGTGAGTATAGTAAAGGGTGTGAAGGCAACAGTTTTAGACATTATAGGACATGCTTTTTTTTTAAAAATAGTATTAGATGTATGAAGGTTTGGTACAGTTTTAATTGAGACATGTTATTCTTCGTATGAAGTGATGGTATTCCTATTTTAAGGTGAATGTATGCCTTATTTTTCATCGATGCTGATTTTTTAAACATATATGTGGCATAGAACGAATGAACCTCTATTATAGTTTTGGCTTAGGCACGATATCTTAATATCAAAGTGATGGTGTTCTCATTTTAAAGTAAACGTGTCACTTTTTTTAATAGTTGATAGTAAAATTTGAAACAAAATAATGGTATTGAATGTATGAATGCCTGGTAAGTGTTCTTCGTACTAAGTGATAGTATTCTCATTTTAAGGTGAACGTATGACTTATCTGTTATTAATGTTTGTTTTTTTAAACGTATATATGTTATTAGATGTATGAAACTCTATTACAATTATCTGAGGGATGATATCTTAATATCAAAATGATGTATTCTCATTTTAAGGTAAGCATGTAACTTATCTGTAATGGGTGGTGATATTTTTTAACATAAGTATACTTTATGATAAGTGAAGGCCTAGTATAGTTTTAACTGAGGCATCGTATTATTTGTATTGTGTGATGGTATTCTAATTTAAATGTGAAGGTGTAATTTATCTATTATTGATGGTGGCACTTTATTTTCGTTTTTGCATAAGTATGATATTGGATGTATGAAATAATAGCATACTTTTAAATTAACAATGGTTTTCTTCATATTGAGTGGATGGTATTCCCATTTTATAGAGGATGTGTGACTTATTTGTTATAGTTTGTCGTATGTTTTGAACAAAAGTATGGTATTGAATGTATGAATTTCTAGTCTAGTTTTAACTGAGATATGATATTCTTCATCTTGAGTGATGTTCTTCCTATTTTAAGGTGAACATGTGACTTATCTATCATTAATAACAATTTTAAAAAAACATATGTGTGGTATTAGATATATGAAGCTTTATTATAGTTTCAACTTAGGCTTGCTATTTTAATATCAAAGCGTTGGTATTCTCACTTTAAGTTGAAAATGTCACTTATCTATAATAAGTGGTGGTATTTTTTAAAACATAAGCATAGTGTTAGATTTGTGAAAGCCTAGTAAGGTTTTAATTGAGGCATGATATTATTCATACCAAATGATGGCATTCTCATTTAAAGGTGAAGATGTGACATATCTATTTTCAGTGGCGATATTTCTTTCTACATAAGTATGGTTTTTTCATATATGAAGTAATGGTACACTTTTAACTGAACCGTGGTATGCTTTATATTGAGTGATGATATTCCCATTTTATGGTGAACATGTGACTTATTTGTTATAGGTAATGGTACTTTTTGAGCATAAGCTTAGTATTGGATTATGAAGGCGTAGTAGAGTTTTAACTAAGACATTGTATTATTCATATTGAGTGATAATATTCCTATTTAAAGGTGAACATGTGACTTATTAATCATTAATGATGATTGTTTTATACTATATGTGGTATTGGATGTATAAAGTTCTGTTATAGTTTTAACTGAAGCATGGTATCTTAATATCAATGTGATATTATTCTCATTTTAAGGTGAATGTGTCATTAATGGGTGGTGGTAATTTTTTAACATAAGCATAATATTGGATGTGTGACGGCCTAGTATAGTTTTAACTGAGGCGTGATATTCTTTATATTAAGTGATCATACTCCCATATAAAGGTAAACTTGAGACTTATCTATTATAGGTAGTGGTTTTGTTCTATAAAAGCACGATATTAGATATATAATGGTCTAATATAGTTATAACTAAGGCTTGGTAACTTAATATTAAAGTGATAATATTCTCATTTTAAGGTGAACTTCACCAATTAGAGGTAAGGCCGCATATTATAGGACCTCCCCAGACTCCATGTATTAGCGAGACTTTTACTAGGTTGTTGTTATTATTATTTTTATTCTCATTTTAAGGTAAACGTGTCAGTTATCTACAATAAATGGTGGTATTTTTTGAACATAATTTTATAATTGATTGTGTGAAGGCCTAATATAGTTTTAACTATGGCATGATATTTTTCATACTAAATGATGATGGTCCCATTTAAATGTGAACATATGACTTATATGTTCATGGTGATAATTCTTTTTACACATAAGCCTAGTGTTAGATATATGAATTTTAGTATAGTCTTAACTAAGGCACGGTAACTTAATATCCAAGTGATGGTATTCTCATTTTAAGGTGAATGTGTCACTTGTTAATAATGGTTAGTAGTATTTTTTGAACATAACCATAATATTGGATGTGTGAAGGCCTAGCATAATTTTAAGTATGATATTCTTCATATTAAGTGATGATATTCTCATTTAAAGGTGAATATGTGACTTATCTATTATTGATGGTAATTTTTTTAACATAAACATGTAATTGAATATGTGAAGCATTGGTATAGTTTTAACTGAAGCATGATAATATTAAAGTGAAGATATTCTGCTTTTAAGGTGAATGTGTCACTTATACGTTATAGTTGGTGATATTTTTTTGTACATAATCATCGTATTGGATATAAAAATGTCTAATATAATTTTTATTGAGCCAAGGTATTTTTATTACTTGGTGATAATATTATTGTAACCTTTATAACTTATTGAAGAAGGTTTCCAAGGTTCATATAAACTCATTCATTACAAACTTAAACTCAATCTCTAAGTTGAAGGTAAGCAAGTTAGTACTTCATCTATATGTTTTGTCATTATAAACTTAAGTGTTTATCATTTGACAAAAAAATGATACCTCTAAAAGTACAAATGAAAATGTAAATAAATTAGATTTAGTAAAACAAAAAGGATATCATTTTCGATTTGAAATCCATTTGTCCCTGCTGCTATGAATAGAAAATTATTGATTCTTTCAAGTTATTATAAAAACGCGAACAATATTAACATAAATAAGTTTCTAAATTTCATTTTTTCTATTTACAAAATAATAATAAGAAAATTGAACCAAAAATAAGAATAAGTGAAGCATGAAGAGCAACAATTAGAAGAAAAAGAAAAAGGAAATAATATTATAATTATATCCTTACTCTTTTTTATTATAATACAATTAAATATATAATTAAATAAATTAATTCTTGACTTTGTTATTTTAATTATTGTATTATAAAAAAGTAGTATTTATTTTTGTATTATTATTTAAGTGTATTCTTTTTTATTTTATTTATATATATTTAAACTAACATAATATTAAATTCACTTAAAATTTGTAAGATATTATTATTTAATGTTATTGGTGTTTTGGTTGTTCCAAAACTTGATTAAATGCATACATTTCTTATTTTTGAGTTTCTAACGTTTTCATGCAACGTCCATTGTTTCTATTACCTTTTATTACCATAACGTTAATAACGTTCCTTGCATTCATGTTTCTTAATTGCCATTGTCATTACCCCTAATGTTCTTATTTTTTAGTATATATATACCCACTGTGTGTTGGTTTTTTAATAAGAGATAGACATACAACACTACACCCTCTCTCTTTCTCATGTTTTTCTCTCTACAAAATTATCTTAAAGCCATCCTTTTCTAATCTATCTCTTGTATATAAAGATAAATCATAACAAACACCCATCTTATTCAAATATGCTCTCTTCTTGGTTCTTTTGCTTAATTCTTGGAGACAATTCATACTCCGCCCTTTGGAATGGATCGAAGTTGGTGGAGAAGGCATTAACCCTAGGTTGGATCCCGTTGTCCTTATGTACTAAAGACGGGGAATTTTCAACTTAGGGTAGTGATTTTTTAGATTTAACATGTCGTCTAAGAATGAGACCAATGTAGGTTCTACACTTAGTGTTCCCTACATAGGTTATACCCCAGAGGATTATACTTGACCTAACTAAACTAGAGCTTCTAGATGGGAGAAACTTTAAACAATGGATTGAGAACATTCTTTTTTGCTTTTAACAATACGAAATCAATTATGTATTGTTTCAAGAAATTCCCAGTGACAATACCGAACCGGAGAAGGATAATCGTACCGTTAGGGGAGTATTGTTCAATCATATGATAAACCCATTGTTTGATATATACTGCAAGTACAAAACTGACAAGAAAATTTGGGATGCTTTAGAAGTGAAATATGAGACGGATGATGTCGGTACTAAGAAATATGCAATTATTAGGTGATTAAAATTTGTTGTTGTTGATGATAAGCCTATTATGGACCAATTACATAAGTATAAAAACCTAGTTACTAAAATCCTTGCTGAGGTATGAACATGTGTAAGTTGTTTCAAGCTAATTCCCTTATTGAGAAACTACTTATCTCATGAAATGAGTATAAAAACTAGTTGAGGCATAAGAAGAAAGTTATGAAGCTTCAAGAGTTGATAGGACATATAAAGATTGAGGATGCCAACTGTACACAAGATAAGACCAAATCACTCACCCTTATCCCTACTGTTAAAGCTAATGCGATAAAACATAGAAATGCAAATAACTTTAAGAAAAATGGTGGACAAAACAAGTGTTTTAACAACAATAAGTAGGGTCAGTTTAAGCTCAAAAGGATTGATGGTGACTGCTGATGGTGCCACATACCAGGCCATCCTACTGCTTTTTTCCAAGTTAGAATCAATAATGAGAAGAAAGGCCAAGGACAGAAACCATGAAAGTTCGGGAAAGGAAACTATAAGGGATACTAATGAGGTAACCAAAAGAATTTTAGTAAGCATCAAATTAATATGGTTGATGCTAGTGGTGATGACGAGGAGATCATCACTATTGTTGTGTCTGAAGTCAACCTTTCTGGAAACTTGGTAGGGTGGATTGTTAACACGGAAGCCACACACCATATCTACACCAATAACAACCTGCTCAAGGAGTTGAATGATGCTGCTAATGGTGAGTTCGTGTATATTGGCAACTCCAATAGAGTTCCTGTTCAAGTATTTAGGAAAGTCATTCTCAAAATCATTTTTAGAAAAAATTTTAGCATTAGAAAATGTTTTGTTTGTTCCTGATGTTCGTAGAAACTTGATTTCTGGAGCATTACTTAATAAAGCTAGTGTTAAAATTACTTTTGACTCTAATAAGAACGGGAACTTTTTTTTGTAAAGGATTTTGTAATGGGGATTACTTAACGTTGAAATGAATGCATCTACTTCTTCTGCATATATTATTAAGTCTCTAAACCTATGACACTCTATACTTAGGCATATGAATGTGAGATCAACTAAGAGGATGCAAAGCTTAAACTTCTTGCCTAATCAGATCATTAATGAAATGGGAAAATGTCAAATTTATGTTGAGGCTAAACAATCTAAGAAACTATTAAGAAAATGGACTCAGGGTTGTATCTAATAGCCCAAAAAAATAATAACAAAAACTAATAAAAGAAAGATAAATAACACAATAGACATAAAGATTTACGTGCTTTAGTTAATATGACCTAAGACTATGGGCAGAGCCAGAGCCAAACTTCATTAATATATGAATTAAGTTTACAGGTAATATAAAATATATCATGAAGATGTATAGAATAACACTTTACTTAGATTAATTTTTAGGCTAAAGGAAGAAGGAAGGACAAAAGCTCGTAAAAGAAGGAAGAAAAACTTTAGATGTTAGGATCCTTTAAAGGGCTTGCAGATGGCTTATATTTATAGCCAAATTTTGACGCGTTTTACTGCCTAAATTCTACGTGCATGGTTTAGCTGATTTCATTAGTCTTCCTATTCTTTATAGGTTAGCTGAATTTTGATAAGAGACCAAGGTCTTCCTTTGATGTCTGACATATAATGCATACTTGCATTGTGAAGGGAAAGTCTTAAAAAAGGGTATGAAAGTCTTAAAAGGATGTGAGTTCATTTAATGGTTAAAAGGGATAGGGATTGGCCACATATTACATATCTCCTCCTTGGCCTGGTCCTGAATAATTAGTGAATGCTCCTTCTTCTCTGGTAAAGCCCCAATGGCCCAGATCACTGACTGTAAACACCAATAAAGTCTAAGCACAACTTGAACTTGTAAA
>JAOQMP010000001.1:7746528-7760225 GCA_027563575.1 Erythroxylum pedicellare
CTTAACACTTTAATTCAATCAACCTATATCATATAATCTTTCTAATATCAACATAATAATTAACTCCACAAACTTTCGGAAAGACCTTATAATTAATGTAAATCATATCATCAAAAAAAATTTTGGGGTCAATATTAGACCTATGGACTTTATACTAAGAATCAAAGTTGATAAAACTAATTCTGGTTTGAGGTTGAATCAAAATCATTATGTTAAGAAAATTTTGAAGATGTTTGGTTACTATGATGTTGAACCAGTGAAAACTCTCTATGATGCTAGTGTTGCTTTAAAGAAAAAGCTTAGTGATAGCGTAAATCAAGCTGACTATGCTAAAATTCTTGGTAATGTTATGTTCTTGATGAACTATTCTTGTCCTAATATTGCATACTGTGTAAGTAGACTTAGTAGGTATACTCATAATCCCAGTCAAGAGCACTGGAATGCATTGATTCGTTTGTTGAGATATTTGAACGGAACTATGCATTATGGATTATCATTTGGTGGTCATCATCTTGTATTAGAGGGCTATTCTGATGCTAACTAGGTTATGGAGAGTGATGATATACACTCTACCAGTGGTTATGTTTTTACCTTGGTAAGAGCTACAGTGTTTTGGAAATCATCTAAGCAAACATGTAGTACGAGATCAATAATGGAGGTTGAGTTTCTAACTTTAGAGCTGGCAAGACAGGAATTTGAGTGGCTAAAGAATCTCTTAGCACATATCCCACTTTGGGAAAACCCAATTCTTTATGTGTTCCTTCATTGTGATTCGCAGGCTGCCATTTTTTGTTGCCAAAAACAAGGCATATAATGGGAAAAGTAGACATATTAGATTGAGACATAAAACTGCCTGTACTTTAATTAGAAACAGTGTAATTTCTCTAGAATATGTCATGTCAAAGAGAAACTTAACGGATCCATTTACAAAAACTTTGAGTAGGAAACTAATTTCAGAGCATACTAAAGGGATGGGGTTAAGCCTAATTATGTACTAACCTTATGATGGATACCTGTCTTAGGAAACCAAGTTCAATGAGTCAAACGAAGTTATGTGGTGATTACTTATTTGTACATTGTTTGTGGAATAATATTGCGATATATTCAGTTGTTGAATAGAGTCCTTAGCATGACCTTACTACTTTTAATGAGGTTGGATTGTTTAATCCTTAATGAGTTCCATAGTCCAAGTTTAGGTCGTCTGAGCAGTACACACTTGATGGACTCAACTACATGATTGTGGGGGGCTAGCCACCCTCCTATAAGAGTATTTAGGCTATCTCTCTAGAGCAATCATAAGAATAGGGTATTTTGAGGCTTTTTATTTCTCTAGTAGGTTCTGTCTCTGAAATTTCTTAAACACCAAGTTCAAGACTTAGTTCACCTGGTTGTTCGCCTATTTTTCTCTTAAACTGTTACAATTTGTTTCTTAAAGTTTAGACTAAGTGAGGGATTGTTGGTATTTTGGTTATTCCAAAACTTGATTAAATGCATACGTTTCTTGTTTTTCAGTTTGTAATGTTTTCATGCAATGTCCAACATTTTTATTACCTTTTATTACCATAACGTTAATAACGTTCCTTGCATTCATGTTTCTTAACTTCCATTGTTATTACCCCCAACATTCTTATTTTTCAACATATATATATATACCTACTGTGTATTGGTTTTTTGATAAGAGATAGACATACAACACTACACTCTCTTACTTTCTCATGTTTTTCACTCTACAAAATTTTCTTAAAGCCAACATTTTCTAAGTTACCTTTTATATACGAAGATAAATCATAACAGACACCCATCTTCTTCAAATCTTCTATCTTCTTAGTTCTTCTGTTTAATTCTTAGAAATAATTCCTACTTCGCCCTTTGGAGTGCACCGAAGCTGGTAGAGAAGGCGTTAACCCTGGGGTCGGATCTCGTTGTCTTACTGCACCAAAGAGGGGGAATTTCTAACTTAAGGCAGTGCTTTTTCATGACATCTTGCATTCAGATAAGTTGTTCTAATTTTAATTATTACTGTTATTTTTGCTAACAAATGTTATGATCATTTTTTTTAGTATGTAAACTTATAAATTAATATGGATATTAAATTTTAATAATAAAAATGTGCTTTTAAAATGTATATATTTATATATTTTCATTTGATTGGGCCCTTTTTTTGCTTCACCTACAGCCTATAAAACATTAGAAACGACCTTGAATAAGCATAGCACTGAAAAGGTCGACTAATAGTTCGTATCTGATATGATATTTTAAGTATTTACAACCAAAAAGAAAAATAAAGATATTTGGTCAATAGTAAATGATGCAACATAAGGTGCCTTGCATGTATTTTTCTAAAATAAAAATTTTAACTTTATGTAAACTAAATCAGACTACTCGAACAAGAAAAAGAGCTAAATAAAATCAATAGCTGAAGTTTAGAGTAATTACCATCTAATTAATTGTATTTTTTTAAGATGGAGTAAGATAGAGAGACTCCTTTACTTTATTTTGGCTTTTCAATAGAAAATAACAGAAGTTTATAGGAATGTGTGCTAATTCCCATGTTCTTTCTTCCAGTCTCGTTTATTTTAGGCTAAAATACATTTACCTTATGTGTTTTTATCCCTTGGTATGTTATGTCTCTCTTTATTGTAAAAATAGACTTATTACTCCCTTTAACCTCCAAAGAGCTTAGAATTTTAAAAAAAAATTTACCCATGTATTATGATAACATCATCAAAGTGTACTTGTTGCATTTTTTAGACAAAAATATCCTTTTAGTATTTTATTGACTAAAATACATTCCCCAAGGAAGTCATTATCTTTTCAAAGTTTAATTTGAAAGCAAGTTTTTAGCAACTAGGTATTGACCCAAATGATCAATACAAGACAACTTTTTGCATTCCCAATACACAGTACCAATGGATTGTTATGTCCTCTATTTCAAAAATAAAAATTATTTTAAGAATAAATTAAAATTTGAAAGTTAATAAATTAAAAAGGATATTTTATTTAAAATATCATTATCTTTTTTTTGAAAATTAAATTTATAATTAATAGATAGAAAATTGTATATAAAAACATCCAATTACTCCTAAAAATAGGAGAAACTAATACATTATAAGAAACAACTCACAAGGACATCATAAAGACAAGCAAAACAACATAAAGACGACATGATAGTGTTTAAACAACACATGTAATATTCTTAAGCGACCCTCAATTCCCAAATCAAGTAAAACGAAATTCCTTCGAAAAAAGGAGACTTGGGAAGCTTCCAATTAGGGTTCCAGATGCGATCTTCCTCCACTAGCTGCTCGACTATGGTAAGCTAATGAATCCTACATACCCCATCATTATTTGTTCTTACTAACAATTTATCGCTCTATTTAAGGTTTGGTGATCTCATTTTCCTTCCTCTCCATGACTGTTAAACATAGTAAAGTCCCTATTAAGAGGTAGGAGCCATCTTCTACCCGATCTATGAGCATAGTATAATTAGAGATATCTAATTTGTTTACTCTATTTTAACCTCTTCTAACTCCCTTCCTCAGCCTACATAACAAAGTTAATAGAACTAAGAGCATCCAAACATCTACTAGAAACATGAACATGCTTGGTTTTAGTTCCTCCAACAGACATCAAGTAAGAGTTTAAACATTACCCCTTATTTTCCTTCGTAATGCATGTAGTTATGGCTCACCTTTATTCCGCGATCTAACTACATATTCATTACACTTAGGTCGTTCTTTCGAAAGAAAGGGCATCTCTCTAGTCCTCATAATTAGAGAGTTTAATACCTCTATATCTGATCGCATTTTACTTATGAAGATTCGCAAATTTCTCTCCTTCCAAATCTCCTCTAGGGTAGAAGCCAATGAGATGATGAATACTTCCTTATCCCCTTTCGGGACATTGTTCAAAGCCCTTAGGTTTTCCACTATGACAATAAACAGAAACCCATCCAATCTCCAATAACACTTCTCTTTAATTTTCCACCAAATGTTTATAGCAAAAAGGCATTGGAAAAAAAGATGATCTCTAGTTTCATGATTATTCCTACATAGGACATAACTGTTGTCTAGATTTAGAAAGCGTAATCTATCTATGGTGCCCATTTTGTTCAAAATTACCAAACATAATAAGTAGGAAGACTTGGGTCTTAGGGACTTGTGCCATACAATAGATTATTAATCAATAGAGGATTATTCCTGAGCCAACCACTCCCTACATACCTTATTTGAAAAGGAATTAGGGTGTTGGTTTAACTAGGAGAATTTATCCTAAGTCCTACAATTAGGAGTATACAAAGGAATGAGATGAATTATCTGTCCTGGAACATCAGTCCACCTATTATCATATATAACAACACACACCTTAATATTAAGTGGAATATGACCACCATTGGATTGCATTAGGAACCCGGCTTAGTGGGCTATAACTCGTCAAATTTTCAAACCAAAAATGGGCTTTCTGCTTATTCCTCACTCTATATTTATCCTGTAACCCTATAATATCCTTGAGACTCATTAACTTGTAAATGAAAAAAATTGACTCTTTAGGGGCCATAGACCACAATGACTTATTTCTTAGTATATAAGAGTGAACACTTTGTCCATAACAAATCATCATTGCACAGAATGTGCCAGACTTTCTTCAGCATTAATATCTTGTTTGTGGTGGCTATAGAAATAATTCCTAACCCTCCTAACCTTTTATCCTTGCAAATCTCATCCTATCTAACCTTAATTATCCTTCCTCCTGAATTTTGCTTCCCCCACAAGAACCTCCTAAATAAAGTTTCTATCATCTTCACTACTCCCTTAGTCAGAAACATGTTAGCCAACTAGTACACTTATAAGGAATTAAGTACTGAGTTAATGAGTTAGAGTCTCCCCCCAAATTATAAGAACCTATTTATCCAATGATTTAACCTCTGCTATATACTTTCCACCAAAGGGTAACATTCAAAAAATAGAATTCTTCTTGTAGTGATCGGCAACCCTAGATAACACAAAGGATATTATTTACTTTCCGTAGAAGATACTGCCACTATTTTAGTTTCTAACCTATATGCACTATTGGCCAGCCCAAAGTGACTTTTAGCTAAATTAATTTCCAATGCTGACATCTCTCCAAATTGTTTGAGAGAGGCCATCAACATCTGAACTGAGGATGGATGTACTTTGGAAAACAGAAATAAATCATCTGCAAAGTATAGATTGATTAGAGAAATCTTCTTACATTTACTGTGGAACATGAAACCCTTATCCTTATCCACATTATGCTTCAACAATAGTGTTAGCACCTCTATGTAAAGAACAAACAAGTAGGGAGACATAGGATCACCTTATTGAAGTCCTCTCAATCCTTTAAATAATCTAGTTGGTATACCATTCATCATCACTAAATAGGAAGGGGAAGTTATGCATGCCTCTACCCATTTTATGATTATGGAAGGAAAGCCTATTACCTCCAATACTTTGAGAATAAAAACCCCTTTCCACACAATTATAAACCTTTTTAAAATCAATCTTAAAGGCACAGTTTGGCGAAACCCCTTTCTTTGGTACCCCTTCATAAGCTCCTGAACAATAGAAATATTATCCCTATCAACCTTCCTTGCATTAATGCATTTTGCTTATTACTAACCAAAGTCCCCAAAACAATCTTGAGTGTGTTTGCTATAATTTTAGAGATCACCTTATATAGCAAATTTGAACAAGCAATAGGCCTGAACTCTTCAAAAGAATTCGGGTTACTTGTATTTGGAATAAGGCAGAGGAATGTCTTATTAATCTCCTTTAACAATACTCCAGTAGAGAAAATTTCCTTCACTACTTTCTTTACCATAATTCCAATATCATCCCAAGCCTTCACAAAGAAGACCCCATTTAGCCCATCAGGTCCTAAGATCTTATTAAGATTCATTTGGAAGATAACTCTTTCAATCTCCTCTTCTAGTATAGGCTTGGCTAAATTATGAACTTCTTCTTGAGATAGCTTCTTCGAAATGAAATAGTTTAACAACTGAATAGTGACTGAAGTGGACTTAGATTGCCTATAAAATCTATTAAAATGTTCCCCTGGGTCTTCATAGATTAGATCCTACCGATTGAGACTTCTACCATCTGCAGCTTTGAATGACAGATATTCTATTATTCCTTTTACCCACTATTGAGTTGAAGAAGAACTTAATGTATTTATCAAATGTATTTATCTCCTTCCTGTAACCACTTAACCCTTGCTCTTTACTTTATCAAGCTTTCATGATTCTAAACAGCTGAGAGATAATGGTTAAGTTTCTCCTTCTCAAGTGACAATAGTTGAGGGTCTCCTAGATTATTTAGAAGTTGCCCTTGAGTTATAGTAAGATCATTCTTAGTTTTTTCAATAGCTTCAAAAGTGAAGCAACCCCTTATAGCATTCAGGTTTTTCAGTTTATCCTTAATTGCTTTGAGTCTCTGAACACAAATATACTGTTTAGTACCATACGCTACCTTCCTCATTCATGTTTACACAACCTCCTGAAAGCCTTCCATATCTGCCAAAAAATTGTTAAATCTAAATGGATATTTAGCTTTTAGTTTCTGGAACATACCCTCAATCCTATCAAAAGAATGATCTGAGAAAAAAGGATTTTGGAATGATGCAAAATTCATAGGAAATTTCTACAACCAGCTTTAATTTACAAGCGCCCTATCCAAATTTTTCCTTAAAGACGATTCCTTCTTTTACTTATTACACCAAGTATATATGTGATCCTAATGTTGGAGATCAATTAAGGCCCATATTCTCCACATATTCCTTAAAATATAACGTATAATTTCTTAAGAAAGTATTTCTTTCATCTTCTGTTCTAGACAAAGTAGAATTGAAATCACCACTAATAACCCAAGGGCCAACTACTCTCTGACGAAAATCCACTAAACTCCTTCGTAACCCCTTCCTTTGGAATGCAAAATTTGAGTCATACATAACAGAAGAGAACACACACACATCCTCAATTTTAAAATGGCATTTCATATGCATAACCTGTATTTCCTTTTCCAACACCTCTACTTCCATAAAATCTTGATTAAAACCAATAATTATTCTTCCAAAAACATGTTTTTGGTGATTTGTAACAAACTTACACCTACTACCCAAATTATTCAATTTCATAAGATTACCTACCTTAATCTTGGTTTCCAAAAGAGCAAATAAACATGGATTCTCTTGATTGACAAATCCCTTAAAGCTAAAAGCTTCTTTAGGCATTTTATACCTCTAACATTCCATGTAAACCAAATCATTAAGAGGATGTAATAGATTTGGAGCCTTTCTGCTTACTCCGACTAGCTCCTAGTTACCACAATCTCAAAGGAAGAATCTAGATCTTCCCCCATTATAGATGAAAGAGTCACTAGATTCACTTCAGGTGAGCATGGAAGGGGAGTTTCTTTGCTCATTCGCCTCTATTTTTCCCCATTATCAAGTGGGATATCCATCTGTGGCTTAGGAATTGCTATGAGTGAATTCTTTGCAATACTCTTAGGTTTAATATGGACCTCTTGCATAATCTTTGGAGCACTTCCTTCTAAATATTCTGCTAGCCTTCATGTTCCTCCACTCCTATAAGCTCCTTATAATCACCTCTTAGAAACACCTTCCCTATAGGAACCCACCTTTTCCTTTGGGATTTCATAGATGGCTTCCATTGATAATTAACATAGACATTGTCTTCAAATAAAGAGCTTTTTACTCCCAATCTTATAACTGGTAAACTCTCAGGAAGATTTTGGATAGATTCCATATTGACGCATATCCTTGCATAACTTACTCTTCTCTTTTGAGCCATATTTTCATTCATACAAAGAGAAGTGCCAAGGTAACTTGCTATCATGCTGAGGCCTTTAGTAGTACTTTATACAATTGTACCCATAGTGGAACAATCTGGTGTTTTATGGATTTAACTTGAATTCATGGTCTCCATGTCTTTAAAAATAATGGTTGATTCTGAATATGCTATGATCCTTCCTCCATCACTCTCATAGCTGCATCTTTAGACGAGAAAGTAAATAATAACATGCTTTCTTTTATAATAAGTTAAGTAAATCACTTGTTAATATAGAAATCACGTATAATATGTAAAACACACAAGAAGGGCGGTTGACTTGTGTAAAATCTTCAGAGATATTAATCCTTAGAAATTTCTTGAATTTCTTTACAAATTCAGATGATCACAAAACAATTCACTCAATTTGATGAATAATGAAATCATAAAGAAAATTATTATTATCTACTCTTCTAACAACAAGAAAATTAAAAAGATAAGGGTTAGAGAGAAGACGCTGCGATTTTATACCGGTTCACCCTTAACCTTAGGCTACGTTTAGTCCTCAGAGTTTTTCTGAGATTTCATTATACTCTTCAACGTTACAAGTATTCTTTCTAAACTTACAGAGCCTCTTCAGATCTCTCTCACAAAGTATTCTTTATCTACTTTCTTAGCCTCTCCAGGCTCTAGCCTTTCTTTCGCTTAGAAAGATATTGTTTGAGCGTCACGTTACAAATGTATTTGCTCTCTTTCTTTCGCACTTGAGTACAGAGTTTCTTTAAGTATTGTGCAATCAAATTTTCTCTCTTGTATTGTATCTCGTTGTAATCGTTGTTTAGTTTATGACTATAACTAGTATTTATAACCTAAGTCTTCAACTGTCTTCTTGAGAAAAATGCTTCTTAAATCTTCTAGAAACTGTTATTAGTTGAGTCCTGTAACTAACTCTAACTAACTGACTGACTGACGTTCTAGAATATTCTTAATTTGCATCGTTTGGTACTATGCTTCTTTTGGTCTCACAATTTTGCCTGATGTCGCGCTTACGTCTGGTGTATCTAAGATGCTTTGTAGTATAAGTAAATATCGTCTTGAGTTGACCTTTATCGTCTTGTGTTGACCATCTTAAGTTGACTTGTATCTTCTTATGTTGACCTTCTGTATCTTCTTATGTTGACCTTCTTATATTAAGTATCGTCTTGGTTTGACTATGCTTTGTCTTACGTTGACGATTTGTATCACTTAAATTTTTCTGCGCACTTAATAAACTCATCAAACAATTTACACACTTCTAAGATTATTATTATTTTATTGTCATCAAAATTAATAAAAGTGAAGTCTAACTTAACAATAAGTAAATCCATTAGCCCTTTATTTTTTCATATAACTTGTGCCCATCTTTGAATAACTGGAAATGCAGGTCGTTGATCCTAACAAAAACTAACCAAAGAGGCCTCCCACATTTTTGCACCAGCTTGAAGAAATTCCAACCCAGGGGATACTACTAATTTTTCATCTTCCTCTTTTGGAGGCCAATAATGCAAGGTATAGTCATGCCCCTCCCCTATAACTTATTTCTAACTTTTCCTAACTAGTTGAGCATCTGCATGAGCAGCTAAAGGAGAAGGTAATGGACCTTCTATATCCTTTAAGGGCAAAAGAGGAAATTCAGTAGATGATAGAGGAGCTACTGACATTTCTTAGGATCATAAAGTTATTTTTGGAAAAAAAAAAACAGTGTTAGAAAGGCTTGAGCAGATGATAGAATCTAGAAAGGTGAAATAGTAGAAAAAGCGGGGAAGAGGACAGTAAAGAAGGACCAAACTGTCCTTAGGAGAGAGGAAATGAAGAAAGAAGCCAAAACACCAGATCTAAAGGAGGACTGAATGTAGGGAGCACAAAAAGTATTTTTGGGTGAATAAAGGAGATTATGGTGGAAAGAAAAGAAGGCTCAAATATGAAGAAGCCTAGAAGGAGGAATTAAATGGACAAGCAGAAGGTAATTAGGGGAAAAGAAAAGGAAGTAAAGATGAAGATAATGAAAGAAAAAGAAGCAGGAATGAGGGTACCAGAACTCGAGTCAAGAGAGGGAACAAAGCACCTAGAAGAACAAAGCTTTTTATTGAGTATCATGGTGATTAGAGTGAAAATAAGGCACCAAACCTAAGTATCACAGAGTAACCAACACTTTGATTAAGACTTGCTTTTCAAAAAAATATCATTATCTTGTATAAATGTTATTATCTTTACAATTGTACTTCATAAATGTTAATTTACAAAAAAAAATTGAAAAAGAATTTATTTATAAAACAAAATAAAAAATTGTCCTCCTTCTAGTCTCATTTACTTTATTTTGTATTTGTTTCTATTAAGTGTCTACGGAAACATCTTTTCTATTTCTAAAATATTATATTATAATATATAGTTTGCTTTTTTGTGAAACAAAGTTTAGTTGAAAGTTATTTCGTAAGGACCGACGTAACAGACTGAACAGAAGCTTCGACAGACGTCTAGAACTCTTTTCTGAAACTCTTCTCCATAATATCTGAAGCTTCTGGAACTTACCAGCTTCATCTCGCAATGCCTTCTTTTGTTCTGTATATATACTCCAACCAGGGCTTCTCTTCTCCCATCGAGCAACAAATAGGATTCTGTAAGCGTTATAATATAAACTTTGAGAGCCAAATTGAATATGGATGGTCCGTTTTACCGGAGATGCCGGAGCCACCCTTACAACTACCACAGCCTACACACGTCGCCGGTTCAGAAGAAGAAGGTGGTGTCGATCCCGGTCCAGTACGTTGTGTCTGAGCGGAGTAGGTCGGATCAAGCAGTCAAGATCCAGAAGGTGTTCCGCGGGTATCTGGTGAGGAAGAGCGTGAAGAAGATATTGGGGATTAAGAGAGACATCGACGAGGTGGAGAAGATTTTGAAGGAGAATGTTCAATTGATTCGTGAAGATTCTAAAGAGAGGTTGAGGGTTATGGAGACCTTGATGAATTTGCTGTTGAAGTTAGATTGTGTTAGAGGAGTGGATTGTGGTGTGAGGGAGTGCAGGAGAAAGGTGATTAAGAAGGCGATTGCGTTGCAGGAGACTGTTGATGCAATTGTTAATGAATGTTGTAGAACAGAGGAGGATCAAACGGTAGATAAGTCGGGTGATGAAATTGTCGTTGAGGAAGTGTCGAAAGATTGTGAATTGGTTGCTGATGGAAATCAGGGAAGCGTAGACACCGTTGATGGGATTGTAGAAGCGGAAGATAAGAGGAGTGATGAGGTTGTGGAAGAATGTGGGGAGAATGCCTTGAAGTCACAAACGGCGGAGGAGTGTGATGAGAATGAGGGGAACGTAGAAGCGGAAGATAAGAAGGATGTTGAGGAAGGTGTAAAATGCGGAGAGGAGGGTGAGAAGAGCGTGGGAACTAGTGAGGTTCAGGCTGATTTGTGTGCAAACAGAATGGAACAAAAAGAGGTAAGTGTGGAGAAGAGAGGGTTGCTGGAGAGGATGGTGGAGGAGAATGAGAAGATGATGGGGTTGATGGCGGAGTTGTTTGCCAGGAATGAGGAGCAGACAAGGTTACTGAGCTCGCTTTCTCACAGAGTTGAGCTGCTGGAGAGGGCTTTTGTGTGCGACAAGCTGAGGAGAAAGAAGAGGAATCCGAGTGCTACTCATAGTTGTGGAGGATATAACAAATAAAACATTACATTTATTTTCTGTTTTTGTATTGGTTGTTTGGGTTTTGATTCATGTATACAATCTTTGATTTCAATATTAGTAAGTTCAAGCAGCCGATTCCTCGTTAATGGAAAGGAGGTGATAATTTGGGTGAAGACAATTCTCAGCCATCAACGGCTATTTTACACTGATAGCTTTAAAGAGCAGCCAATTGCTCATTCTTAGAAAGCTGTGTGAAAACAATTCTCGGCCATCATTTGCTTTCTTTTGTCCTGTCTTATCCTGCTGCACCATTCTATATTATCACACCATACACTTGGTAGGTTCATTGTATCACACCCTTGAAGCACTTTCTTCTAAGCCTTATTTGAATAGGTAAATATGAACAACAAATGGTGGGGTGATTCTTGGTCTGAACTGCATAGATGGCACCGATTGGGTATTGTCATATACTTAGTTAATTTGTCCATCATATGGAGTCTTCTTTTCACTGCCAACCATAATGTATAGGAAGCTCGTGGTCGTGCATGTTTTACCCAATCCAATTTATGCCACCCAACTTCTGGTGCTATGATCCCAAGTAGCTTATGGCTTTTGCATTAAAGAATTCACCGGAAGAATTACCATTCCGTATCACAACATCTTCTTTTCTAGGGATCAGAATGATGTTAGATAAGATAGTAATCTTGAGTCTGTCAACGTACTTGATAGTAAGGATCGATTTGATAGAACCTTGATAGAGAGTGGCATTTTATTGGAATATTGTCTTCAAAGGTTATAGGCCAGTTTGTTCCTCTAGTACTCTATATGGTATACAATTATCATTCCAAAAGGATACACTATTCCACCTCCAACTCTAATAGAGATTGAGTGCTTAAGTTTACCCCTGATCTTGAAAATGAATTGCATAACTAAGGAGGCATTCCTTGAGATTTTTAGATATCTGAAATTTAAGCCTTTGATGCAGTAGTTGTGCACCCAATATACCCAAAGTAATTTTTTATCCTTAGAAAAGCCTCCAAGCTCTTTTAGCTATCATTGTCATATTGGTGACTTTTAGCTAAGAATGAAAATTACCATATAAAAGAAGGGAGAGCTAGCTGCTAGCAGTAAAGAGGAATAAAGAAGATGGTGACGGTGAAGAGTAAGAAAGAAGATGATGAGGGTCAAAAGGGAGATTGACGAAGAAGAGAGGATGGCGGAGGAGGGAAGATTCATAATTTTATAGCTGGGGATTTTAAAATTGGGGAATATTTTCAATTTTAATTCAATTAAGATAAATCAAAATTATGAAAGTTATTTGATTAGTTATTAAATTGTATAGAGCCATTTGATATTTATATGGCACTTTGGGCCCAAATTAAAAAAAATTATAAAATTCTATAACATTGTCAATAACAAATATGATAGATAACTAACATGGTCAAGTGTCTATTGAAATTTTTTTTTGTCTAAATAAGGTTTAAATTGAACGTTTTTTAAATTACTATAGCCTAATTTGAGCGTTGTGAAATGCTAAGATTTAACTTGTATTAAGGTATAAACCTTATGATTACTTTGGGTATTTCCATTATTTTATAATGACGAATCATTTATTAACTTATTTAATTATCTTCGCATAATTATACATTATTAAAAAGCTACTCTAAATAAGATGGTTCATAATTAATATTCAAAATATAATAAAATTTTTATTTGATACTTCCATAATATCAAGTCTAAAGTTGTATTATATAACTATTCATGACTTTTCCCAAATACAATGATATATCCAATGTTATGAATATTATATAGGACTTGGTATCGAATTGAATTCTAGTACGATATTATATCAGTATCAGACAATACTGAGTATTATTTCGGACAATTTTTATAATTTATAAAATAGTCCATAAATTTTTTTAAAAATTACAAAATAATCCTTCAATATTGTACTATATAATTTAAATCAACGTTGTCTCAAAAAACATAATAATAGAAATTTAAAATAATAACAATTTATTTATTTTTCTTAATATTATTTTCACATATTTCACTTATAGATAACAACAACAATTAATATGAAAAAAATATTTTATCATCATAGAAATATAAAATTAAGAACAATACAAAGTATTTAAAATATTACAATTTTATCATATAATAGATAATAATTACATCAAAATATCAAATAAAAATAATTATTATTATCAATAATAAAATATAATTTCTATC
>JAOQMP010000001.1:7760242-7770265 GCA_027563575.1 Erythroxylum pedicellare
ATAATAAAAATATTTTTATCCTAATATGTAGTTTTTATTAATAATAAAAGATTGTTATACTTATATTAACAATTTTAAAAAGAAATACAAAAATTTGAGGCCTCTTAATTTTCATTTTAAAATATTTTTAATTATTTTTTTAAAATTATAACTATTATTTACTATTAACAATAAAAAAAGATGACGATAAACAAGAGAGAGTGTGTGCGAGTCTTAATTTTCATTTTAACATATTTTTTAAAAATATAACTAATGTTTACTATTAATAATAAAAAAGACAATGAAGAAGAGAGATAAAGTGAGAGTATGAGAGAAAAAATAAAGAAAAGAAAAAGAAGGTAGCAAGATCAAGTTAGGGGGTGGGTTTTTTTAAATTTTTAATTTTTTACAAAAATATTCTTAATTTTTAAAATTTTTTAATACTAGCCGATATTAAAACATCCCATTTTGTATATTTTTCGACCACTACAATACATGATTCGTTATAATGGATATATTTGTATATGTATAAGTATGGCGACAAGGAAGGAAAGTTTATAAGTCAGTCTAATTGAGTTGACAACCTCGTAAACCAGACCTTACAAGGCTGTCAGTCCCATTCTAAATGCTTAATTGGTAATTTCTTTTCACCGGTTTACTAGTTTCATCCATTTGGACCATCCATATTTCAAACTTAACTACAAAATTTTATGCAACTGATAGATGCAATACTGTCATAAGTAAATCTCTAATTTATAGTATATGAATACAAAAACTTTTAATGAAAATTGAATTAATTGTAATGTTTATTCTCGATGAATAAGAGCAAGAGCTGTATATTCGGATAAAAACAAAAGGTGACGAAATGAAAACCATTTGGTCAAGCTGCAAGGCAATTAAAGAACAAATGACGTATGCAACTATGACCAAAGAGCAATCAAAACATTTAATGTTAATAAACTTGCATCAACCAGTAGGTAAATTTTTGGAGAAGAAGACTACAAAGTACAAAGTGCAATGTTTTTGTCTCTTTTTCCTCATTTTTTTAGTAAATGTGAAAAGAATAGGACAAAATATGATTCAGAAGTTCATTTTTTGCTTAGTTTGTTGAATACATTTAATTATCCTAGCTGATAATGTACATTATCCTTTTATCATAGAAATCATCTCATCTTGTTGTTCTATATGTGAAGCAAAAAGAAAAATATAATGAAGTTAAAGAGGAAAAAAGAAGTAAGAAATTTTTGGCACTAATTTCCCTAAAAATAATTGTTTTCATTATTCTGGAATGATTTCTGGCATCAGGTAAATGAACTAGGAAGATTTGTCTCAAGAATGATTGCTCGAGGGACTACCTTAAATGCCATCAAAAGTTCCTTGCGTAGTCTGTCGTCTCTTTTCTCGCCAATTCTCTCCCTACATCTTGGCCTCAACCACACCTTGTTCTTTATCTAAATCCCTGTTCAACATCTTTACAGTGTCTCGTGGAGATTCCTCCTTCTCAAAACCATTCAAATCCCCTCTCTGTCCTGAACCTCCACCTTCTTCATTCTTCAACAATTGAGCCCCTTATTCACTTCTGCTCTTCTTCCCATCCCTATTTCCCCTATGGCTATGCCCCGCAGAGTTAGGTTCATATGTCTAGTTTTCCAAATAAGAAAGAGCAGTGACAACATTTCCAATTAGTGGACAAGCGCATGGATGCCACAGCTAGAGCCTGGTAGAGCCCCCTCATGGGATAATGTCCTTGTAGTCGAGGGTCTACCAGCATTGGAAATTTCTTGCGTTCATTGAATAACGATCTCGCCTGCAGGTTACAGAAGTGCCATCATTACATAATTATTCAAGGCACAACATGTTCATCTTACAGGAAGATAAGAAGGTGATGAATACTACAAACGAATAGATTATTACCCATATGATAAGACTTTGTTCTCCATGTTGTTAAGTGTTATCAATGGCTTTACATCCAGTAATAAGCTCGAAGAAAACTACCCTAAAACTGTATACATTAGATTTTACTATAAGTTATCTAGTCATTGCATATTCAGGAGCACAATAACCATAAGTTCCTATTCAAGATTCCAAATCCTCTGTCCCATTTGTCCAGTACCTATTTTGTTCCACTCATCCACAACCACAAATTTTACTGGGGCCCACTGAAATCTATAGCTATGGATAAGTGGAACAGAATAGGCACTGGATAAATAAGACAGAGGATTTGATTCCCACAGAAGGCTTTAAATCTTCTGTCCCATTTGTTCAGTACCTATTCTGTTCCACTCATCCATAGCCATAAATTTTACTGGGGCTCATTGAAATTTATGGTTATGGATGAGTGGAATAGAATAGGTACTGGATAAATAGGATAGAGGATTTGGTTCCCTCACGAAACATGGGACTTGTCACCAGTGGGTCCAAGTTTTACAAGCCCAAAATCAGAAAGCTTTAGATGAAATCCCTCATCAAGGAATATATTAAATAACTTGAAATCCCTGTAAATAATAGGAGGATTTTCTATATCATGCAAATATTCTAGACCTTTGGCTGCACTTGTTGCAATCCTCATTCTTGTGTTTTAATCTAACGGTTCCTTATCAGGTGGATGATTTGAAAACAATATACATCATATGATTTGAGTAATTTGACAATGAAAATTCTGATTTGTTTACAAATAGCTATCAAAATAATATAGGCATGTCTAATCATGCCTAGATGATAACAGAATAAACAACGAGAAACATGAATTAACGTTTCTAGTGGAGGTAGCTTAGTTGTTTCACTAAAAAGTTGCAATGATATCCAACAATCAAGAGGTAAATCTCTTTCATAGAAGTTCATTCTTATAGCATTTCTCAGTAACATAGCAAGTAGTGGGAGTTAGTTTTAAATATGTGTATTCTAGTAATCCTAAAATGATTCCAATGAATAGTACTGATTTGCCCGTGTAAGTTTCCAAGATATAGGAAGCCTCAATAAAGATTCAAAAAAGAGGAAAATGGTTCCTAACAATTGGTCACTTAGCCATCTGGATTTGATTAATCAAGTACACAAATAGAGCATACAAAGTTGATCACAACTTTTTCTATCCACTTTGGCATCTCATTTCAATAGGTTCTAATGCAACATCAAAATTTGCAACTCATGACACCTAAGCTTACGATCTTGTAATGCTAATGATGCAATTATGTAAACCAAAGGAAATGGTTATTCTTGGAAAGATAATTGAAGTGACACTCAAAACATAATAGGTTATTCCAAAAGTGATATTCAACAATGGCAATAGGCATAACGAAGTTCAAAGTAGGTCAAAGTCAAATTGGATTTAGTGGAACAAACAAACAGGAAATAGTTCAAGGCACGAGACCCCTTTCCAAGAGCTTAGGATTCCACTTACCAATAAATAATAAAAAGAAAATGAGTAGGCTTACCTCACTAATTCAAAGGATAATATTTACCATAAAGATGATCTTCTGATGCCTAAAAATTTTGCAGTACTATTTAGTATGTTTTCTCTATTCCAACATAACTTTGTAACCTATTTTGTTAATTTAGACTTCTAATTTGTTTCTTAATTAGTTCTATGTTATTTTGCAGAAGTCTTACTAGAATTTAGGAAGTTTGGAGCTAAAAATAGGAAGGATTGGAGAGATATGGTCATATACTAATTCTATATGCAAAAGGACTCCAAAATAGGCATACAAAATTCTTCTAAATCAAGAAAGACCTTCCTAATCAGACTAGGACACAGATATTACATAATTTTTAGTATAAAAGGAGCTGTCACATATCAGATTTCACACCCAGCACAGCATACACAACCTGCACTTAAGAGAGAAGGCTGGGAAGGTGGGATTATCCTAGTTTTGGGGTTTTTTTTGTTATATTATTTCCATAATGTATTTTCTGAATCTATTACTAGTTGTGTTTTTTTTTTTTTTGCAAACATGTTAGCTTAATTTCTTTTTAGTGCTAAAGGGAGGCTGAACCGAATCTTAGTCTACAATGATTTAATTGCTTAATTGTTATCTTTTAGCACATGAATTTATGCTTTAATATGTTCTTAATGCTTCTTTGACTTTTAAGCAAGTTATTCATTAAAGCAACCTAAAACATAGACCTTTAATTGATACATGTAGGAATTCTTCAATGAATAGGTTATTAGATCTTGATAAAACATAACTAGGATTACTATGACAACTTGAAACATCGGACTCTTAGATAATTTTGGTGGTGATATTACATAAGTTTCATTGATTTTTAGTGCATCTATATAGTTTTTGATTGATTATATGACCAAAGCAATTGGGTGTTTGATGTCAAAATTTGGTCTAGATAGTTAGTTAGAACCTAAAATATGACTGACTTTATTGGAAGAAACTACATAAATTCATGTAAAGAAAGTACGTTTAGAGCTTTTTATGGTAGAGGGGTGAGGGAAAGCTGAACTTTGGTACGTTGTAATGAATTAATTAGTTCTTTAAGTATTTTTGGATAACTATTAATTGTTAGTCAATAACTTCATAATCGACAACTTGAACAGTAGTTAAAGGTGTGATTTTATACTATAATTCTAGTGCATTTGCTAGGTGAAAGTTTATGTCGTATCAAGTTTTTAACACCGTTACTAAGGATTGTATAAATAATCTTAGAAGCACACTTACTAATTCAAGCATTTTTTTTCCTTTATCTAATTATATTTTCTATTTTTACAGCAAGTTGGTGACTATTTATGACCTGATTAGGAGGGGGGAAGGTTCATCCATTAGTTCCTGAAATTGAGTGTACATTCAAAAATTAAAGGAGAACACAAAGAGAAATTATCAATAAAGGGGACATGGCTGAACATTAGTAGCGTAATCAAAGTCCTTAAACCTTGGATATGAGGGTAATGTTCAAGCAAGAGAGCATGCATTGAGGGGATATGCAACACCTACAATTGATGAAGCAAGTTCTAGCATTCGCAGGCGTGCAATTCAAACCAATAATTTTGAAATAAAGCCTACCATTATTCAATTGGTTTAACATGCAATACAGTTTAGTTGTGGAGAAAATGAGGATCCAAACTTGCATATAGCTAATTTTTTTGGAAATATGTGACACATTTAAGCATAATGGAATTAGTGATGACGCCATAAGACTTCGGTTGCTCCCATTTTCTCTAAAAGATAAAGCTAAGAGTTGGTTAATTTCACAGCTAGCAAGAACCATCACCACATGGAAAGAGATTATACAAAAATTCTCAGGCAAATATTTTCCTCCTTCAAAGACTTCCAAAATGCGTAATGATATCACTATGTTTATGCAATTTGATAGAGAACTAATGTATGAGGCTTATGAGAGATTTAAAGAATTGTTTAGAAGATGTCCACATCATGGTCTTCCTGATTGGCTTCAAATTCAAACTTGCAATAATGGACTAAATGCAAATACGTGGAGTCATATTGATGCAACTTCTGGTGGATATTTTATGAGCAAAACTCCTAAATCTGCATGGTCCTTATTAGAGGAGATGACATCTAACGCCTACAATTGGCCTACTGAAAGGCTATCAAAGAGAGGAGTTGATCAAATTGATGATTCTACAGTAATTACTACAAAATTAGATATTTTGGCTAAGAAAATTGACGACTTAAAGAGGCCAAAATGTGATTTTTTGTGGGGAAGGGCACCTAAATCATAAGTGCCAATCAGGTAATCACTTTGACGATGTTCAATTTATTAAAAGTGCAAGACAAATAATCCTTATAGTAACCCTAACAACCCCGGTTGGAAGAACCATCCAAATTTTTTCTGGAGCAACAACAATATTAGACCTCCTCTATAAACTATCCGTCAACCTCCTTTTAGGTATTAACAATCGTAAAAGAAATTAGATTTTAAAGAAGCCCTTAAAACACTTACCCTAACCACAACTTCCTTTATTACTGAATCATGAGGATTTATGCAAAGTACCCAAATTTTCATGAATGAGACAAAGTCAACCTTGAGAAATCAAGAAGATTCCATCCAAAACTTGGAAACTCAAATGGGTCAACTAGCAAACCAAATATCTAGTAAGAATCTAGGAACTCTCCCTAGTAACATTGAGAAAAATCCTAGAGAGCAACTTTATGCCATTAAGGAAAGTGATGAGAGAAATAATAGAGAACCCATAACTGGTGAAGTAAAAAAGACTCCTACCTGCCTTTCAACAATCTAAAGTTGAGCCTTTTCCAAATCATTATCAAAGGAAACAAAAAGGGGAGGAAGTGAAAGACAAAGGAAAAAGAAAAGGTGGGAGAAACTAGCAAAGTAAGGAAAGGTATGGAGATTTAAGATTCCATCTATGATTCACAACATGGAGTTAAGTTACCCTATCCTCAAAGATTACATCAGCAACAATTGGATAAAAAGTTGGAAAATTTTCTTGATTTATTTAAGCAATTACATATTAACATTCCTTTGGTTGAAGCAATAGCTTAAATGCCTTCTTATGTTATGTTTTTTAAAGATCTTTCGTCGAATAAGAAGAAGCTAGAGGAATTGTTAACTATTAAGCTAACTAAGGAGACATCCATGCTCTTGCAACATAACATGCCACAAAAGATGGAAGATTAAGGGAGTTATACTATTCCCATCTCCATTGGTAACACATATTTTGATAGATGTTTGTGCGATTTAGGAGTAAGTATTAACTTGATGCCTCTTTCCATTTATGATAGATTAGGCTTGGATGAACTTAAAAATACACATGACTCTATACAGTTAGTTGATAATTCATTAAAAAAAACTAAAGGTGTAATTGAGGATGTACTTGTAAAAGTTGACAAATTTATTTTTCCTGTGGATTTTTTAGTGCTTGATATGCCAGAGAATTATAAAGTTCCTTTAATTTTAGGGAGACCATTCTTGTCCATAGGGCGTGCTTTATTTTATATTCAAAAAGGTCAACTTAGTTTATGTGTGAATGATGAAACAGTGGTGTTTAATATGCACAAAATTATAAAATTTGCTTCTACTTATTATACATCCACTTGCTTTCAAATAGATACAATTGATGAATTGATGAAAGAATTTAACTATGTTGAAGATGATTCTTTGAGATACTTTTTGAAAGACAGGACAAAGAGCAAGAATGGACTGACGACACAGGAACAGTTGGATGAGCTAGAGGGATTGATTTTTAGCAAGGAGGATTAAATGATTAAGGAAACAAAAGCTGTAGAGACAAAGGAAGAAAAAGAGCAACTAAAACCTATTGAAGAATCTTCTAAATTTGAACTTAAAACTCTCCCTTCGCATTTCAAATAAGTTTTTATTGAACAAAATTCTAAGCCTGTAATTGTTTCTGCTTTTTTAACTAGTGAACAGGAGGAGAAGCTACTAATGTCCTCAGAAACCACAAAAGTGCTTTAGGATGGACTATTGAAGACATAAAAGGGATAAGTCCTTTTATTTGTACGCATAAAATATTGATGGATGACAATTGCAAGCTAGTGATCTAACCCCAAAGGAGGCTAAATCCTAAGATGTAAGAAGTGGTAAAGAAAGAAGTAGTGAAGCTACTCAATGCAGTTATGATCTTTCTTATTTTTAATAGTGAGTGAACTAGTCCTGTACATGTTGTTCCTAAGACAGGTGATATAAATATAGTAGCTAATGAAAATAAATGAGTTAGTTCCTATAAGAACTATAATTGGCATATAAGCATAGATTATAGGAAGCTTAATGATGCCACTAAAAAAGATCATTAGCCTTTACCATTTGTAGATCAAATGTTAGAGAGAGTTGCTGGCTTTGAATATTATTGTTTCCTAGACAGATATTTGGGTTATAATCAAATTCCTATTACACCTGAAGATTAAGAAAAAAACCATGTTTACATGCCCTTATAGTACTTTTGCTTACGGGCATATACCTCTTGATCCTTGCAATGCACCTGCCACTTTTCAACGTTACAAGATTGTTATTTTTCATGACATGGCTGAAAAGTTTTTGGAAATTTTTATAGATGATTTTACACTTTTTGGTCAATCTTTTGATAATTGTTTGCATAATTTGAAGTTGGTTTTGCAATGTTGTGAAGAGACTAATCTTGTGCTTAATTGGGAAATTTATCACTTTATAGTGAAAGAAGGTATAATCTTAGGTCACATGATTTCTTCTAAAAGTATTAAAGTTGATAAAGCTAAAGTTAAATTGATTGAAAAATTACCACCACCTACATCTGTTAAGGGAGCATGAAGTTTTTTGGGACATGCAGGTTTTTATAGATGATTCGTCAAAGATGTTTCGAAAATGGCATAACCATTTTCAAATCTTTTGATGAGTGTTAGCACATTTTTAATGTGTTGAAAAAATGTTTGGTGTTCGCATTTATTATGGTGTCCCTTGATTGGTCAAAGCCTTTTGAATTAATGTGTAATGGTATTGATTATACTATAAGGGTAGCATTAGGGCAACGAAAAGATAAAATTTTTAGGCCAATATTGTTGGATCCCGTTTTCGGAGCCCAACTCTTGCCCTGATACCATAATATGTTGGACCCCATTTTCAGAGCCCAACTCTTGATCATGAAACATGAGTTTAATCCAATGGAATTCCCTTAACCATCATCGGAGCCCAACGTTTGGAGTCACCATACGGCGTGAGCGTGTTACCTTGAAGGGTTATTTCCATGAGCCCGTATTAGCCATAATCTCACAAGGGTGGTGTGCCCACACCAGACAATCCTCAAAATCACAAATTGACATCTTCACTAAAATGGTAGCTTTAAGAATCTAGTTTAATTTGAAGCAAGAACTATCTCAATTGGAACTTTATAGAAGAGGTTATGCTTAAAGAGCCGAAGTATGTTCATACCTCAATCATGCTCTCCCAACGAACCCCTCACTTTCTCTCCATCAAACTTGTTCAAATCAACTATAAAAGATACAAATTTTCATGGAGGGATAGGGAAAGGTGTTATGAATCCATTGCTTTAAAAATCACTTCATTTGGAGGTCAGATGAGGAAGTTATGCTCGAAAGAATAGAACATGTTTATACCCTCAATCAATTTGTACCTATCTTGGCGCGATTACTATAACTTTGTCTACATATGTCTTATTGGGTTCGTTCTTGGACTATTTGAAAGAAGACTTCTACAACTTTCATATAGAACACAAAATGAGATTCTGCCTCTAAAAGGGTCAAAAATCGTGATTTACTGAAGTTGTCCCGTGTATGTCCGTTTAACGGACATTGTCTGGCCTAGAAGCTCTTTTTCACTTGAAAAGGTCCGTTAAACGGACCTAAAGTCCGTTAAACAGACATGGGAGAAGCTGGGGGTCATTTTTGACCCAAGAAGGTCCGTTAAATGAACATGGGGGTTTCCCAAACCCCTCCAATGCTTCCTACATCCATTCTAACATCATACTTACTCATAATCTTCCCAAATTCACTTATTCTAATGTAATATCACTTCTTAAACACCCAATTATCAAAATGATTTCATGCAAACTCCCAAATATCAACTCAATGATTCATCACATGCCACAAATTATCATCATTCACCATAGTTGTCATGTTCATACTTCCCATGTAGCATCATCACTTATAATGCTCATATCTCTTAACTCCAATATCCAAATTTTACATACTTTATAGCTTTGGAAAGCTAAGAGGATAAAATACAACTTTCCATAAGACAATTTTGTCTAATACGGCCTGGATTAATCTAGTTTTTCCTCTAAATTCAAAACACAATTCCTATCCTTCCTGTCCATAGTACATCTCCCTTCTATGTAGCACATTTCGTATTCAAAATTTATCATCTCAAATTAATAACTTCTTCATGTGTACATAATTCCAACTTAGCCTCATCCTTAATTAATTTACATTTCAACTAAACCTTATCTATACACAAATTCATATTTCGACTTAACAATCATCCATACACAAATTCACATTTCATCTTGACAATCATCCATACACAAATTCATATTTCACTAACGTAATAAAATAAGAGTTTTACAAAACTTTAATGGAATTTCCAAGCCATATTATATCATCAATATCAAAA
>JAOQMP010000001.1:7775481-7791501 GCA_027563575.1 Erythroxylum pedicellare
TATAATGTGATTGATTGTGTTACATGCATTCCAATCATGAATGCATAATCAGATAATGGAAGTTGTGACTAGAGTAGTCAACGATCAGAGCTTAAAGCTCAACGAGTGAAAATGAGCCTCCAGCTCACAAGTGATTCAGAACCTCAGGCTCAACGTGTAATGAGCCCTGTATCTTCATCGGATAAGGGACAGTTATTAATGAGCCCGGTATCTAAAATGGATACGGGACAGTTCAGGTACTCAGTCACAACAACATAACAATTGGAAAAGAGTTTCATGATCATTTCATATGCATTTGGTTATGTATGTTTGATTGATTGAAATGCACCCCCATATTAAATATAATCACTAGTATCCCTATTGAGCCTTTATTAATAGTTACGAGTCTTTTTGTTATTCTTTCATAGCCTATAGTTATCCTAACCTTGACCCCAAATATTTATAACTTCACCTATGAGAGAACTAATTTGGTCATGTAAAAGCATGTAGAGAGCTATGAAAGGAAGCATAAGGGTGGAGGTAGTTTGAGGGGGTTAGGTAAGTGAGGAGAGTATGAAAATTTTTTTTCACAAAAAAAATCCATATAAAAGCCTAAGTTTGGGGTATAAAATGTAACTACAACCACATTTTGGGGAGGTGAGTGACTCACTACACATTCTTTATGGAATTTGTTGTCTTTACTAGAACTTGAATCAAAAAAAAGGGGGAAAGATTGAAAAAAAAAGAAAGAAGAAAAGAAAATCTTGAAAAAGAAAAAGAAAAAGAACAGAAAAAAGCCCCTAAGTTCTAAGTAAAAATTCTTAAGCAACTTTTGAGTGAATGTTAAGCAAAGAGAGTGAAACATGACCAAAAAAAATTGAGTCTAAGAGGAGAAATAAGGAGGGGATCATAAAAAGTGGTAGGTTGACCAAGGAAATCGTGAGTGAGTCATTACTGAGCATAAGAATGAAAGATTTGGCATTGTTAAGTGACCAAAAATGTGTTTTCTCATTTTGAATTCTCTATTTCTTTCTTTGTTTCAACCATTTATCCTTGACCTTAACAATGCAAACTTATTTAAGTCCTAATGATCTTTGAGACGGTCTTGAATCAACATTAGTGGAGATTAGTGCAAAAAGCAAGCTTATAGGAGCTAGATTGAAAATTTGCCTTACATATAGCTGTTTGCATAACACTATCTAAGAAACTGAATAGTAGCTTCATTAGTTAATCATGATTAGGAGGATGAGAAGAAGAAATGGTTTTTGTTTATAAAAAAAAATGGTTGCAATATCTTGTAAAGTCTTTGCGTTATATTACTAATGCAATTTCTAAAATTTGAAAAAAGTTTATCCATTTTGTAATTCTTTTGTTTACTCGAGAATGAACAAACTCTAAGTTTGGGGGGAATTTGATGCCCAAAAATTATGTAGTACTATTTAATATGTTTTCACTATTCTAGCATAACTTTGTACCCTATTTTGTTAATTTAAACTTCTAATTTGTTGCTTAATTAATTCTATGTTATTTTGCAGAAGTTTTGTTGGAATTTAGGGATTTTGGAGTTAAAAATAGGAAAGATTAAAGAGATATGGTCAGATATTAATTTTATATTTAAAAGGACTCCAAAATAGTCATATAAAACTCTTCTAAATTAGGAAAAGACCTTCTTAATCAAACTAGGACAAGGATATTACGAAATTTTCAGTATTAAAAGGGCTATCACATATTAGATTTCACACCCAGCACAACCTACATAACCTGCACTCAAGAGAGAAGGCTAGGAAGAGGGGATTATCTTAGTGTCGGGGTTTTTCGTTATATTCATGTCTTTTTTGAATTTATTATTAGTTGTGTTTTTGTTTACAATCATGTTAGCTTAATTTCTTTTTATTGCCAAAGGGAAGCTGAACCGAACCCTATTCTACCATGATTTGGTTGTTTAATTGTTATATGCTTTAATATGTTCTTCATGCTTCTTTGATTTTTATGCAAGTTATTCATTAAAGCAACATGAAACATGGACCTTTAATTGATACATGTATAAAATTCTTAGATGAATTGATTATTAGATCTTAATAAAGCATAGCTAGGATTACTAAGACAACCTGAAATATTGGACTCTTAGATAATTTTGGTAGTAATATTACGTGATTTTCATTAATTTTTAATGCATCTAAATAGTTTTTGATTGATTACATGACTTGAAAAACTGGATGTTTGATGTCAGAAATTTGTCTAGATAGTTAATTAGAACCTAAAATATGATTAACTTTACTAGAAGAATCTACACAAATTCATGTAAAGAAAGTATGTTTAGAGCTTTTCATGGTAGAGGGGTGAGGGAAAGCTGACCTTTGGTACTTTTTAGTGAATTAATTAGTTCTTTAAGTATTTTTGGATAGCTATTAATTATTTGTCATTAACTTTATAATCGGCAGCTTGAATAGTAGTTAAAGGTGTGATTTTGAGTATTAGTGATTAATCTTCCTTAGCTCGTATCGTCTTCCAATGATCCTAAAGGCATAAAGTCATAGACAAGAAGCCGCTGCTCCCCATCAGCACAATAGCCAATCAGGTTCGCAAGGTTTGGATGGTGTAACAACTGTTTAACGGCAACAACTTGAAAAAAGAAAAAGAAATTTAAGAGTAACAAAAGTTACTACAACTGAGACCGACTACAGGGTCAAAATTTGCTAGTTCACAAAGTATGACCAGATCTGGTAGCACAACTGACATTCTTCCTGATAAAGAAAACACTTGAATTCAGTTTTCAACTGCTCTCATTTTCAAAGATGACCAGTCCCTGGTAATCAAACTGAACCGACCCAACAAGAATTCGGTGTTGAGAATTGTTGACCTGCATTTGACAGGCCAAAGAAGAGAGACAGAAGAAATCTCATATTAACACTAGAAAATAATTGGAACAGATAGATTCCAAAATAAGTGGCACTTGAAAGAAGTTGTATTAGATTTGGTTAACTTCAGAGTCTTGAATCAGTGTCAAATCAGAATGGCTAGTGACATAGTCTGAAACATAGAATTCTAGAAATACCATAAACCAATCTACAACCATGCTATCTCGCTAATGAGGGGATGATCTGAAGTTCCTGAAAAACTTGCTACCTGGTTCAAGAGATGACTGTAATATCATATAACGTGATTTTGTCCTCAGTGGCAATAGAAGAAAAATGAAATACTATAGATTTGACATTCTATGTTGTCTCCTGATAAAGCAGGGAACACATCACGCATTGCATGTTAAGTGCATTTTATCTTTTGAACTCTTCTCTTCAAATGTATACGCCACTCCTATAGAATTTGGTAGTACTTCAGAAGGAAAAAGGGGAACTGAAAAACAGTGCCTTAACGCATATCAAGATGGAGGACACAAGAATTCACCTGATCAGTGCTCTCAAGGCATCCCTTATATACACGTCCAAATCCCCCTTCTCCTAAGAAAGACTTTGGCCTGAAATTATTCGTTGTAGGAGCAAGCTCACGGAAAGTAAGAGTTTGTGCTGCAATATTACCAGCAGCCATGCCATCCTTCGGAAGTTGGAAATCCCCATTACTTCTTGATCTGAGCCTATCACTTCCTGGACATTTTATGAAAAATGATACAAATTTTCTACAAAAGCAATCACTCGGATTCAGGATCTATAAGATATTGGTGACTCAGTGGCAAAAGGACGTAACAGATTACAGAAAGGTCGATGCGTCTACCAAACTGATAAAGCATCTTAAGCGTGTTGCTAGCCATATTAGCATGTCAGATTGAGGCCATCTATTAGGTAGAGCTAAGATTTCCCAACATAGAAACTAGCACGCGTCAGAAGTATGCGTATAATATATTTGAATCTATAACCTCAAAAGTGAGCCCAGTCATTCATCGAAACAAAAAAAGAAGGAAAGAAAAAGAAAAACTGACTAGCATTATTAAAGTGTTGTTAACAACAATTTCAAAAATAAAAGTGCCAGACCAGATCAAGCAACGCCCAAGTAAAAGCAGAAAACATTTACAAAAAAAAAAAAGAGGAAGGAATGGCCACCATTATGTGCTTACAAAAGATCAAGGTACGATGTTGAGGATTGTTATTTAAATCACCATGTATAATGATATACTGTGAGAATGAACTTCTCTCTTTGGATCTATAATGTAGTTTCTATAGCCCTACAAATGAACTCCAAACAGGCTTCTCGAAAAAGATATATGAAGAAATTGAAATTTTATGGAAGCATTTCAGTATGTCACAAAAATTTGCATCAACATTACAGGATCATATTCAGGCAGACGTAACAGCAGCTAGTTTCCGCCCAAAGTTGAACCAAAAACATAACACATGAATTGAATTTAGATCACCAATCTCTACAGAAGAAAAAAGGCAATCCTTCTTCTTCTTCAGACTCCTCTCTTTCTGATTAAAACACAGCTTCAAGACTAATTACAGTACTCATTTCAAAGTCTTAATTATGTTCTCCTTCTTGCCATTGACGTTGGGTCTCCACCAAACAATTCTTCAACGGAATTTTCAATATCTTCGGGTTGGTACTTGATATACTTCTCGGTTTGCCTACCAGGTGTCATATACTGCTGGAACCTACCAAGAAACGATCGGTAAGCTGGAATCACAACGGCCGACACCGACACTCGAAGCTCCGATTGAAGCTGCTCATCACTCACCACCCATGTGCTCTGAGTTCTGTGTATCTCATCAAACATAGTATTGAACATCTTGAATCTCTCTTTCACTGCAGGTTTTGCCACTTTACCATGTACCTGCAAACCCTCTAGGCTTAAGCACTGCAACAGTCTACTCCAAGTCTCTCTTGTGTAGCTCTTGTGGTACATTCTAAGGTCAGAGGATAATTTTCTACACCATGTGAGTCCCATCATTTCGTATATCTCGTTAGACCCTTTGATCTTTTGCAATATGTATCTCCCGTTGTTCATCAGGAATACATAACGCAATGAAGCATCTCTATACAGTTTGGATTTCATATCCAGATTCTCCTCCAACAAGTCCATTACTTTGTTTAATTGCCCTCCGAATCGTGACGTCTCCGACTTCCCGTCATCGCGGGGGTTGCCTTCCTTTGTTTCTGAATGCTGACCATTCGAGTCGCTGGACTCATCCATTCTCAGGTGTTGCTTGAACACCTCTTCCAATGTGTCTTTGTACTCGCAGGCGTATTTTAGATAATTCATGGTGTAACGAGTCAGCGGATGGACTGCACCACTAGGGACTGGAGTCCTGCCATTGTCCCTCTTTATTGAGTTCTCAAGATCACAGAAAATGCTCACTGCTGCTTCTCCTAGACGACTTTTGGCTGCCCAAGTTTCGGATTTCAATTCCTCGGCAGTTTCACTCGAATATGAGTCGTCAATTCCTGGGTCTAGATCACGAACAGTCTCGTACATATCCAAGAACTTGAACAATCTCTCTGCTGATCGCTTTGTCAATGTAATAGCCTCTGCGAAATTTAGAAACCTTATGATCACTGCTGCTGCGAGATCGCCAAATAGTCTCTTAGAGATTGATGGATAATCTGCGAATACAGAGAGAGAGAGCTTGCGCTCTCCACGTAAGAGAACAGTGGAGCAATGCTTCATGACATTGATCCATGTTGTGATTTCTCCTTCCATTGCCTCCCATTGCATTTTGTGTACATCCTCCATGCTGATATTCTCAAATCCCAGCTTTTCCAATTCGTTAAGGAATGCTTTTCTTCTCATTGCATTGTAAAGCAAGCAGCAGTCGTTCTCATACCCTGACGAGATCATTGTGTTGGCGATTCCGTTCAAACCTGCTATTTGTTGGGGAGAAAATGAGGGATACTCCTCTTCTTCTTTGGGTTCAGATTCCTGAGGATTTTGATCATTATGCTGCTTTGTTGCCTTTGGAGTTTTGGGGTCCACATTGCCACCTTTGTGGTGACAACTCTCAAGAATTGAATACATCTCTGTATCCAACATGGTCATGGCTTGATGTAGAACTGTGGTGGCACGGTTGATCGAAGATCCTGACGTAGAATGGGAATCGAATTCCCGAAGTAAATTTAGCAACTTTGTAATGCGGCTCAAAGATTCTGTAAAAGATGAATCTTCTTCTTGATTTTGGCCAAATTTGGCCTTGACGGAGTAGTTGGAGACCATTTCTTCGACCATTTTAATCAATGATTCAAAGGCCTTTGGAACTTCTGGTGGGTCAGCTGTTTTGTGATTGGTAACGGACAAAACCTGGAGATATCGATCAACGTCTTCCAAAGCCTGATGCAAAGTGAACTCAGGCTCAGGCTCAAGCTCAGGCTCAGGCTCAGGCTCAAGTTGTTTAAATGCAGGTTCAGGGACAGGTTGCTCCATAGATTGCTGTTTCTGGTAGGATTCTCCTGTCATCGGAGATCCTGTAATTTCCTGAACATCGTCTGATTGATGTTCTCTAGGACTTGCATGATCAGTTTTGTCATTATTGTCGTTGTCTTTATCGTTGTCCTTGTCCATGCCCTTTTCGTCTCTAGAAAAGCTTGAACTTTGATCCATGGAAAACAAAAACAGGAACTTTTCTGGGAAATGCTTGGTGCGTTTTTACTCAAAATGTGAATGGCAATGGTGGAGAGGAATAGAAAGGGAATAGACTTTGAAGAATAATCGGGGAACAAGTAATTGGTTAGGTATTTGTTTAGCCCCTAAGTATTGGCTTTCCTTTGACCCTTTATTTCCTGTGATTTTGTGTCTAAAATTTGTTTGGGTGAGATTAGTGCTTGGAGTTCCATGTGGCAACCAGGAAAAGTGAATCGAGGGATACATTACGGCGTAACCGAAGGAGACTCGTTCTTCAATTCGTTTTCTATTCCCCTTTTTTCCGTTTATGATTTCCATCAAAAAGAAATTTACTTCTTAATTATTTTTAAAACATTAGTGACCAAGACAAGGTACAAATAAGATATTGCAAGGACTGTATTATAATGAGTATTATAATAGCACCAGTGCAACCTGTATCTATCGAAGCAACTTGACGTGCTTTCCATTAAGTATCCCAGATTGCATAAGATTCCATGTGGGGTTTTGCTGGCTATGTCATTAAAATTCCACCTGGTATATGCATGCTAGCTAGCTTTCCATAAGCAAAATTGTCCCCAAGACTAAGGATTTTGTTAATACTGAAAACTAAAACCCACTGCAATTGTATATAACAAAATTACGTTAGCATTTGGTTATAGCTCATTGAATGCCAGTGCCAGGCATCAAAAGGTGCACTGCACGTAGTAAAGGCTAAGCCCAGCCTACTGGACTGATTTTTTTTGTATGTACATGGTAAAAGACGCCCCTTTCTTTCAAATAAATTTTACGCTTTTATAGAAATTTAATTTATTAATTTATCCATATGTCATTACTTATGTTGAAAATAATAAATATTAATTTATCGCTAATTAATAATATATTTACTAGTTTTATGTAATAATAAATAAGAGCTTTCTTTTTTTGAAAATTAAAGAAGAGTATTCCAAAAGAAGGCATAGCCTTGAAAGTACAACGAGTGCATCAAGATCATTCAATCCCAAAAGTTCAAACCATTAGTTACAAGATCACTCAATCCATCTTACATGATGACACATTACAAACGCTGTTACTTATATCTAGTTTAGAAAGTAGAAACCCCACCGCAGAATAATTTCATCTGATGAGAAAGAAAAGGGAATTGAAAGACTTCCTACACACTACCGACATTCTTATCACAGAGAGAGAATCACAATATCTCCTCCTTTTCCCCACGCCTAAAACGTTTTTACCATCAAGCCCTTACTTTTTCCCTCTTTCCCCTCAACCTGCCTTCTTCCCAGGGTGTTGGTGTCTTTTCCAGGATAGCCTTCAAGCTCCCAGCTCCTGTCTCCGGCGATGGCTCCTCCTCCCTCTGCTCCAGATCCTTTCCCTCCCCTTCCCTCCTCGTCCTCTCCTGGTGTCTGTGTCCCCTGCCGTGCTCTAGCCCAGGTGAATGGTGGTCGCCTTCGCGCTCCTCCTCCCGGTGGCTAGTTCTGCTGATTCAAGGGCTCCTCTTCGATTGGATGATGTCGGGGCACCTGCTGTTCCCTTCTCGAAGGTAGACCCGGGGCTGTCAATCACGTCTTCTTCTAAGGTTACTGTGGTGGGTGGCGCCTGGAATGGGCGTGGGGATGACCAGCCGTCGCGTGGTAAGCTTACCTTTCACCCGAATGTGTTGCTTGATGGAGTGGTCTCCCCTCCAGTGAAGTTGCTTCGAGCAGGTGCTCGGGCCTGGTCTAATGCTTTGGTGGATTTTTTCTGGTCTAAACGATTGGGGTTTCCAGTGGTGAATACGTGGGCTAAGGCTCGTTGGGGTAGGAAGGGGTTTGAGAAAGCCATGCTTATGGAGGATGGTTTGTTCTTGTTTAAGTTCTCCCCACAGTCGAACATCAGTGACATTCTCGAGCTAAGACCCTGGCATATTGGTAACCAACCTTTGTTCTTGAGGCAATGGAAGACAAGGTTCAGTGGAAGTTATTCCGTTATGGGTACAGTTCCATGGGTTGTTGATGGAGTATTGGACGTTGGAGGGCTTGAGCCATTTGGCCAGTGGCATTGGCAGACCTATTTGCCTTGATTCCCAGACCGCAAGAATGGACAAAATTGATTTTGCAAAAATTTGTATTGAAGTGTCTAAGGACATTGTTCTGCTAGATTCTTTGAAAATTAGGAGACTGGAGGATGTTGGCGAATTGAGCTGTGTCACAATCTCTGTCACTTATCCGTGGAAGCCTTCCGCTACTGGGAAACAATGGGTTAATACGGGGAGGTGATTCCAGACTAATGGGCATGAGGCTCGTGTCTGTGGCACTACTCTGGGACAGAGGCGAGTTAGGTTGAGCACTCCGGGGCCTAGTCTACAGCAGGGTCCTGTTATTGGCCCAAATGAGAATCCTAATAAGGTAGGGACTGAATTGCTTGGAGATCTTCCAGGTGGCTCGAGTGGTAGTCAAGCTCCCAGTTTGTGCATTGATTCTGGTGCAGTAAATGATACTGAGGTACCTGAAATGAATAGTCTTGGTTCTGATCCGCAAGATTTGCCAGTGGAGATAGACAACCCTACAACTCCCCTTCCTCCACTTCCTGGTCCCTCACAACCGCCGCTAGCTACCTCTGACCTGATGGGGGGTTGAGCGAGAAGTTCCTGACCTTAGTGTCAGTTATGAGCCAACAATCAGGGTCCTCATGGAAGAAGGGGAGATCTCCCCGAGTTCAACCAAGCCTAAACGACTGACTGCTATGAAGAAAGCGAAGAAGAAAAAGCACAAAGGGGTTATATCCCCTGAGTGCCTATTCTAATGATGACTCTAGTTGTGTGGAACACAAAGGGGCTCAATGACCCCCTCAAACAGCTGATGGTGAAGCAGCTTGTTACTAATATAAACCCTGTTTTGGTAGGATTGTTGGAGACTAAAATAAAAGCTTCAGTGGTCAGGAAGGGTTTATCTTTTTTGGGGACTCAATGGAGACTAATCTCCAACCACGATCATCACTATAATGGTCGCATCCTCTGCTGGTATGATTATGCTAAACTTGATGTGCAGGTGGCCAAGATGAGTGACTAGTTTATGCACCTCCGTTGTAAGGAACTTGGAAAGGACCTTTACACGATTACTTTAATCTATGCTTCCAACTTTGCTTTCCAACGGGCTGATTTGTGGATGGAATTGTTGGAACTTCATGCTGACCTGAGGGGTCCGTGGGTGGTTGCTGGCGATTTTAATTGTTGCCTTTCCTCTTCGGAAGTTGAGGGTGGAGTAAGATTCCATGGTGGAACTGGAGTAGAGTGACACCACCTCTTCGGTAACACTGACTTAATTGATCTTCGCGGAAATGGGAGATGGTTCACTTGGGAGAACAAGCAGTGAGGTAGCATGTATATTCGGAAGAAGCTTGATAGAGCGTTGGTGAACCAGCAATGGCTCCTTTCCTTCCCTTTTGATTCTGCGGAGTTCGACGACCCATTTTTTTCGAATCACTTGCCCATTATCATTCATCATCAGTTAGCTCAGGCTAGACCAAGTGCCCCCTTTTGGTTCTTTAATGGCTTACTACAAGTGGAGGGTTTTATGGACATGATTGCTCAAGTTTGGAGGCTTGAGATCCAGGACTTTAAGGGGTATCAGTTGATGCAGAAGCTCAAGTTTGCTAAGCGAGCGATCAAATTGTTTAGTAAGCAGAGAACCTAAAATCTCCAGGAAATGAGCGCGCATTTGGCAGATTTGCATCAGCAATGTTATAGAGAACCTCTTAACTCCCGACTTCGGTTACTTGAGTCAGATGCTATGCACCAGTACCAGGAGGCCTTGGTCCTGAATGACTCCATCCTTAGACAAAAGGGTAGACAAAATTGGTTGAAGGAGGGGGACCGCAACTCCAAGTTCTGTCACGCAGCTATACTGGCACGGCATAATATCAACACCATTTTTGAATTGATGGACTCGGAGGGCACCATTAGAAGAGGTCACATAGCAGTGTTGGATCATGATAGAGATTTCTTTGTTTAACTTATGGGTCATAATTCAGCCTTGTGGAGGGATGGCTTTGGGGTTCGGAATGTGTTGAATTATACTCTTAGCTAAGAAAGATTGGCTTTGCTTAACGCTCCTTTCACGGCTCTGCAAGTTAAGGATGCCTTGTTCCATCTGAATAGCTCCAAAGCTCCCGGACCTGATGGTTTTTTGGCTGGATTTTTCCAAAAAACGTGGGCCATCACGGGTCAATTGGTTACGGAGGCTGTACTAGAGTTCTTCTCCTCTGGGTGACTTCTGCAGGAGATAAATCATTCATACATCTCCTTAATCCCAAAGAAGGATCATCCTAACAAGATCACTGATTTTAGACCGATTTCGTGCTGTAATATAGTTTACAAGATCATTGCTTCCCTTTTGGCGGAGCATTTGAAAGGAGTTTTGGGGGATGTAGTCAATAATGCTCAGGGGGCCTTCCTTCCGTCCAGAAGTATAGGAGACAACATCTTGTTACTTCAGGAGTTGCTGGGAGAGTATCATACTGGTAGAAGGGTACAAAGTTGCACCTTACGTATTGATCTCTACAAAGCTTTTGATACTGTGGCCTGGGAATACTTGAGTGACTACATGCAGGGAATTGGATTGCCCCTGTGGTTTAGTCATTGGGTCTCGCAATGTATCCAAATGACTTCTTTAAGTGTTCCTGTTAATGGTATTCCGACGATGCCATTCAAGCCTCAGCGAGGGATAAAGCAAGGGGATCCTCTCTCCCCTTACTTATTCGCGTTGGCTATAGAGGGTCTGTCTAGCTTATTAACTAGATTGATACAATGCAATGGTAATTTTCATTACCATTACCAATGCACATAATTGAAGCTGACTCACCTTATGTATACAGATGATGTGATTCTTCTAAGCAAGGATGAGCTGCAGGTGTTAACGATGTTGATGAGCTTGATGGCCACTTTTTCTCACTGGTCTGGATTGCAAATGAACACCCAGTAGAGTGCCATTTATATTTCGTCGGATGTACGCAATCGCGAAGAGCTTAGTAGTCTGGTCGGGCTACCTCTCCAAGGCACCCCTTTCAGATATTTGGGTGTTCCCATCACCTCAGGTAAGCCTAAGTATCCTGATTTTTTACCTTTGTTGGAGAATCTGAAGCGCAGAATCAATGCGTGGCTGAATCGGTTTCTCTCCTTTACAGCCAGAGTTAGCCTTATTGTCTCCGTCTTGAATAGCATGAGTGTGCACTGGGCTGCTCATGTTGTCATTCCGAGGAAAGTGACTAAGGAGATGGAGCAAATTTTCAAAGCATTCCTATGGACAGGCAAGCATGAACGGTGTAAGGGTGCGAAGGTTAAGTGGAGTGAGATTGTCACTCCCAAGCAATATGGGGGTTTGGGCATTCTCTCTTTCACTTTAATGCAACGCAGTCTACTCATGAAGCGAATTTGGCGACTGTTTGTGGATAAAGAGGCGATGTGGGTCAAATAGATGCAAGTTTACCGCCTTAAGGGTCAAAGTTTCTGGAACCTCCAATCACGGCCTGACTCCTCTTGGGTTTTTAAAAGCCTCCTGCATTTAAGGGAGTTGACTTATCCTGGCATCTGGCATCGAATTGGGAATGGTGAGGACACGTTTTTCTGGTTGGATAATTGGCATGCACGGAGTCCTCTATGGTCACAAACCGCACTTCTGGGGGTTCGAAACCGAGTCCCCCAAACAACCTCATCAGCGTGGGTTGTAGGAGGGGGAGAACGCCTACTCAGGAGCATATTCGGTCATACTCTTGCTACCATCCTGAGTGGAACTACTTTGACTAACACCCCGGATATTATGTGGTGGACTGCTAATCCCAATGGCCTCTTCTCAACCTCTTCAGCACGATGTCTTGGGATGAAGCTAAGGGAGAAGGTGTCTTGGGCTGATCTAGTTTGGATACAGGTATTATGCCCCAAATCTGCTTTCTTCTTATTACTTGCTATTAAAAATAGATTAAGAACTAAGAATAGGTGGGTTGGTTCGTTTCACCCTACTTGTTTATTGTGTAAACTTGTGCAAGAAAGTAAAAACCACCAGTTTTTTGAATGTGAGTATTCCAAAGTAGTGTGGAGTCGGATAGTGCACTTGTTAGGCACGTTAACAGCTGTTTATGATTGGAGTAATGTATTGCAAAAGGTTATTCTTCAGTCCAAACCAGGACGAAAGGATGGCTTCATTATTAAGGCCTCGTTTCAGATGACTCTTTACCACCTATGGAGCGAGAGGAACAACCGACTTTACAAGCAAGTCGAGCGAAGTAAGTAAAAGCTTGCGGACTGCATTGTTAACTTGATTAGGGAGGCCATCATAGTGAATGGGAAGCAAACTTCTATTCGTCTAGCTATGAGGAGGTGTTGGTTTCTGTGATTTTTTTAGAGGTTGGCCTGTTTTGTGCAAAAGGGAAGTAGGGGCTATTTTTGTTCCCTTTTTCTCCTTTGCAGGTTGTAATATATTGTACATTATAGCTTTTACCAAATTTTGGTAATATATTCATTACTTAAAATTTCAAAAAAAAAATTTCATCTGATGTATTAGAGCTTCCTAGTAGCAAGTAGAGTTCCTTGATTTTACCACACTACAAGACAAAAAAACGTTTCACAAATAGAATTATTTTCTTTTAATTATTAATTATTTATTTATTGAACAAAATTTAAATTTAATAATTTTTCAATTCTAATAAATTTTTTAAATCTTACTTGTTTAATAACTATTCAATATTACTTATGTATTTTATTTATTTAATAATTATTCAATTTTTTAGTATATTATTAATTTTAAACATTCCATTTTTTCAACTTTTCGAAAATCATTTTAATTTAATAATTTTTTTAAGTTAATAATTATTTTTTAAAATAAAATTTTTTATATTTTAGTGTTATTGTTATTTTTCTTTGAATAGAACAAAGGAAAAGGGTAAAAATAAATAAATAAATTTTAAAAACAAGAAGTAGAATATTTACTTTTTTTGAGAAAATAAGAGAACATTTAATTAAAAAACTCGACGGCATACAAATCCAATTCTATATAACTGTATTGCTAAAGTTGTCTTCAACCTAAGAATAGACCCTTCTCCTTCCGTTGGCCAACTCGACTGATCCAAAACTCAATATAAATAGTAATGTCATCAGGACGCTTTGCTTCCAGAAGGTGCTAATGATCAAAAACATCAATAGTGTTATGATGAGCATCAGTGTGATTACTGCCAGGCCTAAATGCACAAAGGAAAAAAAACGCAAAATGGTTACTTTAAATTCTTTATTGCCGAAGTATTAAGGCTGAAGGAGAGAGAAATAAGAATATGAAAATACCGTATGCATTGCTAATCATATCAGTGTCATTAAATCAAAGATCAACACCAAGATTATGGGGTGGAGATTCTTAAGAGAAAGAAGTATATGATTTGCAATCAAAGCGAACAGACTTGAATACTGTTTTAACACATTCTGCATTAGCATCAGCAATGATTTCACTACCATTGTGTCCATAAGGTATGCATCTGAAAGAAAATTCACGTGACGCGTATAAAAGACAGCAAATAGAAATGTGGGTGAAATTTGTGTAACTAGATTTTAACATGACAAAAGGAACAAAGAGAATGCTGAAAATTCTAAGTACTCTCAGCAGAACCATTTAAATGCTATTAAAAAAAACAATTAATGCACTGCTTAGCCAAAAAATGTTTCCACATAACTTCACTGAGCTAAACAAATGAAACTTGAAAACTTGGCATGCTGTTACGTTACATATAAATCTATAAGTTCATCAAAAAGGAACAAGATTGAGCTCAACCTGACAAGTGTTAGCTCTGAAGGAACTGAGCCTCTTGCTTAATCTTCTTCTTCGCCAAGCTTAGTTGGTGTAGAGGGCTGATCAACAATTTGCTTAATCTATCAGTGGATTCATTATGTAGCCACAAATGAAACTTGGAAGATTTCGAATTTTTAGGAGGAGGTAACGCTTACAGCTTCGAAAATGTTTTACGAATTTCAGCTGGAGTTTTCGACAAAGTATCGCAAGCTTTCAGGAATTTAGCCTGCTCCACAAAATATAAATATGAACAAAAAAAACCACAACCTTCTTTTACACATGTCATCAAACCATCTATATCTCGTTCTCTTTTCTCCCTTGGTTCATATAATAAAAGTTTTTATCATAGGAATAAAATAAATCAAGCAATCAGCTCCTTAGCATTCATGCTTGACTACAATACCAGAGATTTCATATTACAATTACATACCACTATTAGAAAACGAAAATGTTCCTTTGACAATTTAGTAAAGGAATTACACAGGCCTCATCCTTGAGTTCCTTGGTGATTGTCGAAGATCTAAAAGAAGAATTCTCGTTATCATTCCTTCGAGAAGCTTCATCGTCTTTAAAACAATAAACACAAACACCATCATCTCTCAGTATTAGCGATTGACAAAACCAGCACCAAATACATCACAAAAAATAAGATATTTACCTTCCGAAGAAAACAGAGACGATAAGAGATTTTTAGATACTGGAACTTCCTGGTTGATGAATAATTAAAAGTGTATATCAACTGTTGAGAGGCGCTTTGCTTCTGAATTTGCCCATTCCATAAACTCATCAATTTGCCCATTTCGAGTCTGAAAATTTCTAGATCTAAAATCTGCAAGGGCCTCAACAAAACCTAATTTCAGGAATAAAAAATAAAAAAAGCATCAAAAAAGAAAAAACAAAACTCACTTAGCGTTATTGGTATCGGACTTTGATTTACCTCCTTTCATCACGAATCCTGCAAGTCAAACCGCAGATCAACTACAAAAACTCTAAAAACAAATCAAACAAAGTGGAAACCGATGAAAACCTATACAAAACCGAAAAGGAGCTTACCAGTGCGATTAGGCAAAGCTGTTCTTAGGGTTTCAGAGAGAGAGATATAAAGAGATGAGAGGAATGGAAAAGAGTGGAGGGGTTTATTTGTAAGGGACCGAAAGATGGAGAAGAACAAAAACCAAAAGAAGAAACGTGACAGAAGAAACTAGCAAAATGGTGGGAAATGAATACTTTTAAATATTAATTGAACAAACCGCAACGTTTTCTTCAACAAAATGTCACGGTTTCTATTTTGCGATGTTTTATTGAAAAAATAACGCAAAAAATGTGACAAATCTGCAACGTTTTATAAAAAAGTCCTAAAAATTTAGCTTTTTTGTTACGTTTTTTAAATGTCACGAAAATACTGAACATTTCACAACTTTTTTTTAAAACATTGCGAATTGTATGTATTTGTTGTAGTGCCAATTATGGTTTCAGTAAATCTACTATTCTCCCGTTGCATAAATTTGAATTTTCTATTGTTCCTTTCCATCCAAATCTTTTAAATTGTAGTATTGAATGAAAGTTTGAGAAGTTCTTTGTCACCTCTCTTGCTCTTAAGTTGCATGAGTTGTTGCTGCATCTTATTCCAATTACAACTTAGCTCTTCTATATTGTAAGCAAATTTTATCTTATTCC
>JAOQMP010000001.1:7799622-7816630 GCA_027563575.1 Erythroxylum pedicellare
TTAACCAATTCTATACATTTTATTATTATCAAAACATAAGTGGGATTTAATTTGTCAACCACCATTGGTCCAACAAGTATTAGAGTTTAAAGATACTGAAACAGATTAAAAAAAAGTCCTATAGGATGGATTTTGGGAGTTTCGAAAGTTTCGGACTAAAATGCCCTTTTTAGAAAGTAATGGTTACCAATGATTTTAAACCCATTCGAAAAAATTTTAAGCATCCAATCAATAAAAATTGACCTTAATTAGAGTATTTCATGGTCAATTTGAAAATAAGACGGTTATGGAATGTTTTCGGGATTTAATTTGATTATTTGGTCAATTAAATACATTATAGGGCAATTTGGTCTTTTTGTACTAGTTAAGGGCAATTTGGTCTTTTTACATGATATTGGTGGGTTGATGAGTCATTAGAGATGAGCAATGAGTTGATGACATGTGTTTGACGAATCATTATTGATGACAAATAGGAAGGTGACATATGTAATCCATTTAATGAGTATAAAAAGCAAAACTCAAGACATTTTGCTTCATTCTTTCAACATTTACATGAGAGTAAAACAAAGGAAACAGAAGAGAAGAAAGAGTAAAGTTCCAGAAAACGAGAGAAGAAGGAGGGTGCAGCTGATTTTTGATGGGTTTTGGAGCATGAATTTAAGAGAGCTTGATCAAGACTAAGTGTTCTTCAATTGTCCAAAAGATTGGCTGAAAGTGGTAAGTTTCCTAACCTAAATTTCTAGTTTTGGGGATTTTTATATTCGGATAGATTTATGTAATATAAATGATGATTTTTGACTTTCCATAGAGTACATAATAAGTTTGGAAGCATTTAAGGGATGAATATGACAAAAGAAAGAATTATGTTTAGTGAATGTTTGTATTTGGTTCTTGAATCACTTGAACCAAACATCTTGTTTTGACTATAAATTGGCCTACAAACCTCCAAATTGGGTGATTCTAATTGGATATGAAACCTATTACATAGTAATAAAACTTCCTAGAAGAGACCCTGACCTAGTTCCAATTGAATCATATTGTAATTTGAGATTAAAAATGGTGATCTGATGTTGTTCCTATGTTGGAGCAGCTTGTGATGTTTTATGCATGTTTCTTGCATTAGAACTTAAAATGGTCTTATTTTTTATAATATGGAAACTAGAGGCATAGGGTAACGAATGTCTAGAGGACCTTAAAGCCTAATTTGAACGTTTTTAATGTGAAAAGTAAGGAATAAGTGGAGGTATAGCTTTTGTATATAGGCCATATCTGTGACTCATCATATATCATCATAATATGGTGAATTAAATTGAGTGAGATAGTGTTTTAAAGAAATTGATGAGTAAGAATGGGTAAAAATATGATTTTAAGTGACTTTTGAAGTTAGAATTGGAAATGGAGAATAATAAATTAACTTTCAATAGTAAACAAAAATATGGTTAGCATACGTGTTAAGCTTCTGTTAAATCAAATTTATAGTGTCAATTTCTTATTTTCAAATTTGGAAATAAATACCCAAGCAAAATGCACTTGTGTAGCTAAAGGAAATGCATAGAATGCGTGAGTGTGCTCAGCAATAAAGTTGCTTAATAGTGAGTTCATTTTAAATTTATTTTATGAAAATGATTTCTATTATATCATGAAGTGAATATGGATTATGAGTTTTATGTTAATGATGCATTAGAAGTGACTATTGCTAGTACAATTTTATGTTTTTAGCAATATATGAATTGAAGTTTGAAAGTTTAATCTTATATGATCTGTGTTTATATTGAGGTGACGTTATTGGTTGATAAAAAGGATATGGTTTTCAGCCTATGGTATACCGATAGGTTTTATACATATTAATATACCAGTGTATAACAGTTAACCTAGTATCAGTAAGCAACGTAGAACCAGCTTTGTAACTAGTGGTTGACAAGTTATAGGTAAGCAATATAGAATCAACTCTGTAGCTACCGATATATAACGGTTAACCTAGTATGGGTAAGCGATGTTGAAGTAGCTCCGTAACTGGTGGTTGACCAATTGTGGGTAAGTGATGCAGAACCAGCTCCGTAATAACTAATGTATAATGGTTATCCTAGTGCGGGTAAGCAATGTAAAACCAAATCCATCACTAGTGATTAACCAATCATAGGTTAACAATGTAGAACGAGCTCCATGACTTTATGCCTAAAGGTACCATATGGCAAAGTAGTTAGTGATAGGCTACCTCATCTATGAAATTCATTGAAATTTTAATGTTGTCACTATTTATTTGAAAAACGATTTGAGAAACTTGATTTTAGGAAGCATATATGTTTCATATTAAATATTGAATTATGCAAATTGAGATGAATTTGTTTTAAGGAGGTTTAAATCGTTAATAGGATTTCAATAGATATTCTAGCACTCATTAAGCTCATTTAGCTCACACTCTCTTTTCTTTTTTTTAAATAAAACCTCCCAGGTGTACACTCCGGGGCTTCAGTGGCAGGGACTTCACCTCACGACTAGTCAACTTCGTCACATGTTGCTGCGTAGGTTTTTACCTTGTAAATATTTGTGGGAACATTTGCATATTTATGAATATCTTTTGGACTATATTTTGGGTAAAGAACATATGTATATGAATGTTTTAAAGTTAAATGCATGAATTTGTCTGAGTTTATTTTTAAGATTATTGAAATGATTGTTGAGATTGCTTGTGAATGGACTTAAAGTCCAAATTTTCTAGTGGGGATTTTGAGATGATTATAGAAGTGTTTTGCACATTTACAGGGCTTTTGAAAATTTTGGGTAAGTCAAAATACAACCTTTGTGCTGTCAAAGTTTTTTTTTAAAAACTCCACTGCTTATATCTTTTTAATGGTAAGTTAAGGCTTTTTGGTTAAATGGGCAATAGGCTTAGCTCTACAGGAACTTTCCAGCTACATCAGATATCAACTAGAGGGCCACCGTGGGGTATCGGGTAGGCCACCTAGTCATTTCAAGATAGGGGCCTATCAAATTTTTTTTAAAAAGGAAAAGCATATTATAAGTACTTATAAACAACAATATTTATGTAATTAATGTATAAAATTAGATAAAATGAAAAAAAGACTAAATAATATATTCTGTGTTCCTCAAACTCCTGATAATAAAATCCTTTGTCACATGAGAAACATTTTTCCATATATGACCCTCAAGATCTATCCTCTCCTTGGATGAGATATTTCTTAAGCACGTTCCAAATAGAACCAACCTAATATATAAGTTGTTTTAGATAATTTTCAAATTAAAACCTAGAACTTCAGTTAAAACTATTGTGTTATCATGTATTGCAAAATTTTTAAAATTTTACTTACAAATTATTAACAATTGTGATTTAAGTTCTTCCATTAACTCTCTTAGCTCTAGGTTGAAGGTCGTCCACTTCATCTGCAATGTTTACCCCTTATATCTTTGTCGGCATAAGGTGGTGGATGGTGTAGCTAGGCTACTGGATGGTGTAGCAATAGGTATAAAAGGTGATGCCTCATATAAATGTGCAATAGCTAGATGTACAACACCTGATTTTGTAGCATCTAAATAATGTGTTGCTTCACCTGGAATAGCACTGGCTCCTTGAAATTGTGGTAACCTTAACCTTGGCCGCATCATTTCCTGTTTTCTCTTTGGTGGCATATTTTAACCTAAAATTTAAATTTTATTAAATATTCTAATAATGGAACAATAGAAATTCAATATATAACAATATATTTTTGATGCAATAATAGATTTATTCATATAATATTCTATTACATACACAAATTAATAGCTATTAGCACTTAACTGTAAATCAAAATCATCATCTTCTTCTTTTTCTAAATAATTAAAATCAAACTCAGGCTATTCTTTAGATCTCTCACCCTCTTCATCCTATGTAGATGAAATTTCAACATATTCATTTTTTGGATCATTCAAAAGTTCATTCTCGTGATATGTTTTACACATGCATTTATTTTATAAACATCTTCCCGAAATGCTTCAACATTAATTCTTTTATTTTTCTCCTTTTCTGTGTAATTAAAAAATAACTCTAGATTTTACTTTATAAACAGTTAACCAATCTGACTGATCTTATCATAAGCTAGGAAAAGGAGCATAATATACCTAGATCGTTTGCATTGTTAATATGAAAGGCTCAAATTGTCTAAATCTTCTTCACTGGTTGATTTCAGCTAGATTGTATCGACTATAGACATTTATTTTAATATTAGGAGTTAGATCAAACCATTCACACTTAAATATCACACTCCATTTTACTTGTAATACTGGGTACTCAATTTCAAGAATGTCAATAATTTTACCATAATAATCCATCATTTCTTCCTGTATGCAAAACCTACTACTTACTATTTCCATGCTATAACCATGATATCCTATATGAAATTTATATCCATTAACAAAATACGTTGGATACGATTTAACAGTTGGAAAAGGTCCTTTCGCAAGATCATATATGAACTTATTCTCTATTGGATTTTTTTAGGCTTGCAAAAAAATAAACTTATCATATTAAATAGTATAATGTCATTTAAACGCTTTAATCTGAAAACTTACATATTTCTTGAACCATTGACGAAAGTGTCTTTCAACTTCTTTATTGATATCATCCTATGTTATTTCAGGCATTAGCTCATGTAACCATTCCTCGTTTAATCTAAACGCATTATTATGTATTTTAGTTATGAACAATACTAATTTCGAAAACTCGAATAATCTATTTCAAAATTAACTTAAACTTACTACACAAAAGGTTAAACCTCTTGACAATTTAATAAAATGTAACCATAGGCAGCCTTTATTTCTTTTGTTGTTAACATTCTTCTTGTTGAACGTCTATCTGTTCATCCTGGAAATGTGAAAATAAATAAGTTACCATCAACATCACCCATTCTCCCCTATCGTCATTACGAGGAACTTTTCTATCTCTTGTATGCACATACGGCTTAAAATAATGTGAACAAAATATACGTGCTTCCTCCACTAAATAAGCATTACATATCGAACCTTCAACTCTAACCTTGCTTTTCATGTTTTTCTTCTAGCAATGCAAATACCTACATTATAAATAAAGTTATTACAATTCTGTGATTAAATACGCAATAAGCTTGATATTGAACTGGATCAATAAGTTATGCTCCATATAGTCAAAGAAACTTGGAGGGAAAATTTCTTTCAATTTCACAAGATAACTGGAATTTCCCTTTCTAGTTTTTCCATTTGAACCAACTTTATTTTAGATGATGTAAGCTTTTGAAAAACAAAATTAATTATGTTATAACTTCCCAAACCTTATTCGGTAGTAAATCCTAAAATGCAATTAGAATGAACCTTTGCATAATCACATGACAATCATGACTTTTCATCCCGAATAATTTGTACTTCCTTATATCCATACACCTTGCTAAGTTCGAAACATACCATCAAGAAACTTTAGACTTTTCCATCATTTACACATAATTTCATTTTGTTTTTTATCCAAAGTGTAATGTGCTTTTGGATATTTACTGTTGCAAAGATCTTTATTTATCTCATTCCTTCTACAAAAAAGTTTTAAATCATCTCGTGATTTTATATTATCCTTTATCCTCCCTTCAATGTTCATTATGGTGTTGAACAAATTGTCAAAAATATTTTTTCAATATTCATCAAATCTAGATTATGACATATCAAATTACTTTTCCAATATGGCAAATCCTAGAAGATACTTCATTTTCTCCATCCAAAGTTTTTACTAATAATTCTATTAACTTCTTCATCTTCAAATTCTATAACTTTCAACAACTCTAATTCATCAATCTCCTATAATATCTCTTCACCAGCTTTGTAAGGGGGAGGAGGTATTTTTTCCATGTTATTCTTAATAAACTTTTGTTTTTTATGTCTAAATGGATGATTTGGAGGAAGAAATTTCCTATGGTTGTCAAACTCTGAGGTTTTGGCCTTATTAGGAAGATAAAAAGTATTAGAATCCTTGCCATAGTAAACACAAGTCAATTTCCCTATTGTTCTCCATCTAGACAACATAGTATACGCTAAGAAATCACTAATAGTCCACATCAAAGCTTCTCTCAACGAAATATTTTGTTTAAGAGGCACATTATATGTCTCCACACCATAATCCCAAAGATGATGCAATTTAGATACCAATAGTTGTAAGAATACATCAATTTTATAATTTATATTTGTAGGCCTTGGCATAATAACTGTCAAAAACATATATGCCTCATTCATACACATCTATGGAGGCAAATTATAAGGAGTAATGATTGGCCATGATGAATGTAATTGGCTAGATTGACCACACGGTTGGAATCCATTCACCGACAATCCCAACCTGATATTTTAAATTTCAACTGCAAACTCAGAATGGGTATTATTGGAATGTTTCTATATGAGTGCATTCAATGGATGGCTCATTATTCCATCTTCTTGTCCATATTCATTATGTCATCTCATATGAGATGCAGTAACATAAAGGCATATAACCTTTGAAGTCTCAAAGTTAGCGGGAAATAATACATTCGTTTCCAAGGAACTAATTTCTGTTACATAATACATTTCTAGGTTTGAACCTAGATTGACCACAAAATTTGCACTCTTGTAAGTCCATATCATCTCTTCAAAACAACATACATCCCAATTTGCAACAATCAATTTTTTCAACTGGCGAACCAAGACCCCTAATAAGTTTCTTTATATTGTAAAAATTATCAACCATTATATGATCAGGAGGTTATGATTCATTATACCAAGAAAGAATTTTATCTAAACTTCGATCAAAAATATGCCTTTCATACTTTGTGATCAATATTCATTGATGATGATTGAATCATGGCCTCATAATTTGGCTATAATTCTTAGTCAGCTGAGTATAGTAAGTCAAAAAACTTTTTGGCATGTGGGTTTAGTTCTTTTTTAAGATTTTCTATATTTTCTTGAAAGGTATAACCGGCTGCATCAGAAACCATTTGTATGTAAGGATTTTCAGTTCTACCTACATTATTTGTGCTAAATCCAGTCCCCCCTTCAATCCCATCCATATTTATTGACTAGTTTACTCCATTACCCCTTAAAGTGCTACAAATTAATGGCTCCCCATGCCCTTTTCTTAACAAATGGAGATTTGTTTCGTCAATAGGAAGAAAACAAACTCCTATATATGTAGGTTAAGAACATGCGTAGTGAATAGAAGTTTCAACTCCCTTAACAAACTAAGGATTAATGAAACCATCGGGTTTTATTCATCTATGCATCCAAGATATATCAACATTACTCATTTATGCAAAATTGTTGTTTAAAAAAGTGATTTCATAGTTAGCATCCTTCATTTCCCCTAAGTTTACAAAACATTTAATCTTTACTTTATAGGTCTCTGACTATTTCCCTTCCAAATTGAAACCAACCTATCCCACCATATGAGTTCACAATTAGAAACCTCAATCATAACCAATTCCACCTTAATGATTAGACAATCATCACATTCTAAGTTATAATAACCTTACAACTTTATAAAAGAAACTTTTTACGTAATATAAGGCTTTATGTTTAAATTAATCAGTATGATTTTAAACAAGCACTATAGCACATGGCAGTGTTCACACCTGTGAATCAAGAAAAGGACTTCTCAATGTTACTCCTAGGCTCATGTAATTTTTCATTAACAAGCCTCATGGGAGCTACATCTTGGATTTCCAACCTATATATCATCCTAGGGGTTTATTATGCAAATAATTGTCATGTCAATTATATATGAATTTCTTATGTTAACACTAAATTTAAATTCTTCACATTGAAATTCAAGTCTTTGTGTTTGAATTAATCACCTACACCTACAAGTTGATTTCCAAAGTTTGATTTTAAAAAAGCACTATGTTACGTAGCATTGTTTCCACTTATGAATTGAGAAAGGGACTTCTCGCTGTGATTCCTAAGCTCTTCTCATTGTGATTCCTAGGCTTGTAGAATTTTTCCCTAATAAGCCTCATAGAAGATGTATCATGGATTTCCAGCCTATATACTATCCTAAGGGTTTATTATGTCTTAAATCATCCATAATTATAAAAACTAATTCGACGTATTATAAATACTTATGTAATTCATACATCTAGCCATCAATCATTCTAACAATATTCCAAACAACAACATTAAAAAAAAAAACAAGATAACCATTCCAAAGAACTACACACATTTGTATAATCTATTAAAGTAGAACATACAAAACCAAGATAACCATTTCTAATTATATTTATGAAAGAGTTAATTACACCAAGATAGCTATAATTAGGTAATGTTGTTTTTAAATAGACTCTATATTTTAACTCATTAATCATTGTTAGAGATAAAGTCCTAAAGAACAACACAAAATCGATCACATTATAAATTACTTAGTTGAACAACTTACCTTGATAGATGGACAATCGCAAACTACAAAGAAGACAGATGACGTTGGACAATTAACAACGCTTTTCAACACAGAGCATGGCCTGTAAAAATGACAATAAACAATTAGTTAGCTTTTGATAACTTTTGAATTATATTATGAAGAATTTTATTATAGGAAGTAGTTTTAAACAATAAAAGAATTGTATTATAAAAAATATAGGTATAGCCTTCAAAAAGTTCCATCAAGAGATCTAGGATAAGAGAAACCTTATACACATCTTCTTTTTTACCAAATAGGAATCATATACAACTCAATTATTATCAAGATCACATTATAGCTTAATTAGAACTTAATAGAATCTTTCTTGATCTTAAACTGCATTATCAACTTATATCATACTCACACACATAATAATGCACTCAAAACTTATTTCATTACTCTTTAAATCTTTAACATATCTAAAAATCACCTCATAACTAATTTATTATTTAGTTGTGCTCATCTTTAACTTAAATATTCATAGCAAATACAAACTAATTGTTATAACTAGGTATGAAAATGTCAATATGATTGCATATCATTATAATGAAAAATACTATAATAATAATATCATAAAGATAATTCAAGTATATCTTATTTTTATGATAAAATTTATACACTAACTACCGGAATGCAAACTGCTTAAATTTCTATTTCTTTTACCTTATAAGTATAGGCCCTCAAAGTTTGAGACATTTCAATAGGAAAGGAATTTGATACCTCTTGAAATACCTATAAAATGTTAATTGTCAAAATCCTTTTTAACATTTTAACATCTAATTAGTATATTACAAATAGGATCATATAATTAAGTTCACAGTGACGTGTGCTATACAAATTTTGATTTACTCAATTATTCCTCTTTATGAGTTCAACATTGTGGAGGGAAGGAAGTGTATATGATGAACTAAATTTTACTAAAATTTCAAAATGTTAAAACTGTAAAATAGTAAATTTAAATGACCATCTTCTTTTACAAATGACTATATTAGGTACCTAACAAGGTTATGGTTCTTAATAGATGTGACCTTAACTATTCCATTTCAAGTCATGTACTAAATCTTCATAAAGAAATCAAACTAATGGGAGGATTTCAACTTCCTTAACTTATTATGTCTCTATCGAGTCAAGTGTGTCAATGATCTCTTCAAAAGGTTATATTTAAAGATTAATAGTCTAAGTACCTTATAAACTCCTTCTTACAAAGATATTTTAAACTTCAAATATAGATTTTATTCTACATGATATGTAATGCTTTTTCTTTTTTATTTTACCTAAAAGAAAACAAGACAAATATGTTGTAAGAAAACCAAGAGAATATTATTTCAACTTAGAAAATGAAAAATTTTGTGTTTATAATTTCTTTAATTATCAATATATCTAGATTAGAAAAAAAGGGAGTGATCAAATATATCAATTTGGTTTTTACAGATAAACATAGAAACCAATAACATACTTTAACAAGAAGTTAAAAGAAGATTATGATACGATGTGGCATCACTTCACATCACTTCCTTTATATTTAAAAAAAACTCATAACAGAAATCATAAAGAATTATACAAAAAATGGATTAAATAAATACATGATCATTAAAAAATAGATATACCTTTATTCATCAAATATTTCTTTGAGTAAACTTATAAAATGATGAACAACCACATTTATATCTACATTATCTATGTATATCATAATATAAAAAAGAAAATATACAATCATATGGAGATAATTATTGAAGTCATAAAAGTAAGATATCAATACCTAAATTACAGATTTTACCTTAAACTATTTCAGTATATACCAACTCTTGACATACATCAACACTTCTTAAGTTATTGGATGTATTAAATTATGATAAGAATTCATTATTCAATAATTAGTTCAAAAAGCAGACTTAAAAGTAATTGTAATCATTGGGATAACTAAGAAATCTCATGAAATTATCTACATAATTGAATATTAAAGTATATTCAACTTCTACCCTATTAATACATAAAATTCTCATTAATTGTTTCACAAAATCACCTTCCATATAATTATCCAATTTCATTCTATTATATGAAATCATATCCCCTTTTCTATATTAACTCCTTTAAATTGACTTTAGGCTAAACTCGAGTCATATTTTTAATCCTAACTACGATTACTAGTTTTAGTTTCAAAGTACCTTCCATAAAATTGTTTATTTTCCATTTTAAGTCTTATGGAACTAGTCTAGGCATTTTCCTTAGAATCCAAGAGCTAATATTCATTCTAGGAATTAGCCAAGTCTCACCAATATCCCTAAAAGACATTTCATCGAACAATTGATAGGCAACCCGAATTCATCTCAAACTAATAACAAAACCACTTACTCTTTCCATTATTCACCAACATAAACACATTCAAACAATAAATAAATCAACCACAATAGGTAAAAATGTAAAATACTCACATTCCATCAAAACAAAACCCACGTTTATATATATAAGCATTTCACGACAAATTTTTTGGAGACAAAATAAACTCGAGAGCAAAGCACCATGGACAACTATGGTACGTGGTTACCTGAAGATGATGCACGATGGACTGAAACAACAGGCAATCAAAGTTGGATGCTCGGAAGCAAGAGAGATTGACGGCATTGAAGAACAAAATAAGAGAAAATAAAACAGGGGAGGGAGGGGGTTTTTGAGTAGGTTTAGGCTAATTTAACATCACTTGGTTTTTTGTTAAAACTGACAGTTACTGACGGAACGACAATTCCGTCGGTGTTTTGTTAGTAATTTACTAACGAAAATATCTTTTTTCAGTAATTTAGATGTTAATTTTTCCCATCAACCATTGTCGTCTATTTTTATAATGGACTTTACTATTCTGTCTCTATATTCCATCGAAAAAAATATGAGGGATAATTTTCCTCTACGTTTATCTACGGATATTTTTGTCGTCCAAAAAAACCATTTTTTGATAATTTTACCTATAGAAAATCATTTTCCGTTGCTAATTTACTACAAAAAAATTTTCCATCGATAATTTTCTGTCGGTAATGTGTAATTTTCTTGTAGTGGTTGTAAGGATTATTTTGGTGTTTAAAAGCATTCTCTATCCATGTGCTCAAGCTTTGCTATGGTATTTACTACTTGAAATTCTTATCCTACATTTCCTAGTCTGCACTCCTCACACTACATTACTTTGAACAATTGAGGATTCACTATTAATTATCAATCTTTTTGTTTAAAGCTTTAGCTTATCCTACCAATGAAGCAACTACATCTACATCATAAACTCCTACTAGTTTGATAGGTTTTTCTTGGGAAGAGCACCACTGATAGTTGCTATTTTCATATCCTTAATGAGATCCTAAGTTGCTTCTAGTGTTTTGTTGTTCAAGGTACCCCTAGTCATTGCATTAACCATTTTCCTTGTCCTTTGATTTTACCCGTTGCAGAAAGTATGGATTTGCATCCATTATGGCAAACCAGTGATGTAAGCACTTTATTAGTATCTCTTTAAATCTCTCTCATGTATCATATAAAGTCTCTAAATCAATATGAGCATAAGAAGAGAAATTGTTCCTCAGTATGATAGTCTTAACTGGTGGAAATACTTCAGAAAGAATTTCTCTATAATCTGGTTCTATGTAATGATTGATCCCCTAGGTAGAGAATTCAACCATTTTTTAACTCAATTCCTTAAAGAGAATGGAAATACTCTCAGTATTATTGCATTATCAGTGGAGCCATTGATCTAAAGTGTCACAAATCTCCAAAAAAATTAGTTATGTGTGTATTTGGATCCTTATATTGTAACCCATCAAACTAGATATATTAATGCACCATCTTAATATTCGATTTAATCTTAAAACTATTGGTGATAAAATTTGATCTCACAATATTGGACTTCGTCCTAGTCAAATATAGCTTAGCATAATCAAACATTGTCCTTGGTTAATCTGCCATAACTTTTAATTCGTTAATATCAATTTGATGTTCCAATTCCTTTATCTGTTGATCTAGATCTACGTCTTTAAATAAGATCCTTCAAAGATCTCTATGAGCCATCCTCCTAATTTTTGGATCTTCTTTAACCAATTAGATGGATTATCTTGGGCCATAAACTAACTAAAAGACCTGCAAAAGTGACAAAACACATAAGTCAAAAAAATAATTTAAATTTTTTTAAATAAATAAAAATTACTAAAAAATAATGATTTGATTAATAAAAATCAAGTGTTCCTAATATAATATTTCTTGATAACAGTGCCAAAAATATGATAATTAAGATCCCTATGTTATAGATCTTAAAGGTAAGTACACCTATTGAACTATAGTATAATGATAATTAATATCAAGTGTCGATCCCACAGGGACTACAAGTATTATTATTTATCCCTTTTCTATTATCTAATTGACAAATTAAGGTGATTGCTTAATTTAGAAAATAAAAATAAACTAAATTTCAATGCAAGTAATAACCAAGAATATAAATTACTTAAAGATTAACCTAATCAAATAACAATATCTAGGTAGTGAATCACCTTAAGATTTCTTAAAATGTTAACCCTTTATCATGCAATTTAATTAAAGATAATTAACCCATGATAATTCTTATGTTATTATCTTTCTTGAGACTATAAACACCTAATTCCAAGTTGATTAATTGAAATCTCTTTCTAGTTAAAACCTTTAATATTACTTTAATTGATTTGTGAATTTCATTATTATGTTTGACCTTAATCTAGAGAATTTATGTGACCTATATGCAGTCTTTAATGCAACTCCTTCGAACTGTAATAGATCTATTAATATAAAGGATTTATTAATCTTAATTGTATGAAATCATATATGAAATAATTTCATAAAAATATTAATTCAAAATATAATCAAAACACAATTGAATCAAATGAATCAACAATTAAATTGCATTAAATAAAGAATCAAACCATAAAATCCATCCCAAGGTGCATTCCACCTAAGCACTAAATAAATTTAATTCATAAAAATTAAAAAATAGCTAAAGATTTATAGGAAAAAACTAAGAATAAGAGAATTCATTATATATATATACCTTTTTCTCTAATACAATTATCTCTAAGTTAATCTATACTTCTTTTCCATTCTCGAGTTTAAAACTTGAACTTCTCTAATTTCCCTTCTTAATTCCCCTTTTATAGTTTGAAATTAATAATTTCCCTTCTTAATTTCCCTTTTATAGTTTGAAATTAAGGTTTTTGCACTAGACACAATCACCCATTTGGTCGTGTATAATGACCATGTCACTCAAAATCACTTCAAAACTTAATAGTTATATAGAAACATAGTTTCGATAACTTACAAGGTTTGTAGACATAGTTGTGTCCATCAATACATAGGTGTATTTGACCTCAACACAGGTGAAACAACATTATTCAACCTCGTACATGATTTTAAGGAATTACACGATCCCTTACACATCTGTTTCAATTTCACACACGGGCATGTCTTCCATCCATACGGGCATGTCCTTCCAAAATAGCTTCAATTCTTTCATTTTCTAGCTTGATTCTACCTGAATTATTCTCCTTTCGATCTATGAAAGTAATTAAGATCTAAACACTAAAAAGGAACTAAGAACTAAAAAGACAACATCAAAGTCTTAAATAATCAAATAAAATGCATTAAACATAGATGAAATAGTTTATTATACATTCATCACTAATTTAGTACAAAGATTAAGATAGGGGCTAAGTTAAATATTATGTGAAATACTATGGTGCAAATCATGATTTTAACCTATCTATTATTCAAAAACTTCAGCCTCTATCAATAACTCTATAATTATATCTTTTCAAAAAAGAGAATTACTATGCTCAACTAACGTGCGTAAGTCAAGTAAATAATAGATCAGTAGACTTATTCCCATTATTGAATTAGAAGTTGGCATCCTTATATGTAAGCCTAAAACACTACTCACTACTATCGTCAAAGGAAAGGAATAGAAACTTCCTATTCCAACTATGAGTTACTTTAAAAGGCTTTACTAATCTAAATTTGCTTCCTTGCTCTTCAATTGTTTTGACTCCTTTTCAATCAAAAGTTCTCTCTCTTTGAAACTTTTGGACTTCTTAACTCTCTCAGTTGTTGAAGGCAATTCTCTACTGTCAATATCCTCTTCATTCTCTCCCTCATCTAGATTTCTGAACCGCACTTGTTTCCCATTTCAGAGGGTTATGGCATTCAAGCTTTTAGGGTTCATAACAGTATTAGAGGGGATAGATCCACTGCTTTTCGCTTGATTCTCACTCATGTTGTTGGATAATTGGGTGACGTAGGAGTTGATATTCTCAGCTTTCGTCTGCCATTGCTCCATTTTCTTTTCTAGAGCATTAACCCGAGCAACATTTTTAGAAGAATCTTGTTGAATGAGAGAGGTTATTGCATTAAACTGGTTGTTGTTCGAAGTCCTTTCCTTCTTAATCAGGTCCATCATATTGTACAGAAGTTGGTTAGTGTCTTTCTTTAGTGGGACAGCCAGAACTTATTATTGGTTGTGGAACTAGTTTGTGGAAATACCAGCTCCTCCACCTTGTTAGAATCTATTCGGTCCTCTTCCTTCCTCATTCCTCCATCTGAGCCTAGGATTTGCTTTCCATCACTTATTACAGGTGTTTGAATAGGGGTTCCATTTCTGCTTAGGCCGACCCTGATATATAGTGGACACCTCTTCATAACGACCGGGGCAAACACTAGATATGTGCATTACTAACCCACAAGTATCACAACTGGGTGCAGTAAGATCCATAGAAGGTGTTGGGCAATGCACACTCATGTTTTTCAGTTCGGTAGTGATGAAGGACAACTGTGAAGTCACTTTACTCTCCAAAGAGTCAACTTTAGACTCCAGACTCTTCATTCTTCTAGATTGGGTTGTCAAAGTTCCTAACTTATGTACACCTCTAGTATCTCTAACACTATATTGTTGATGATTTAAAGCCATCTTCTTGATCAAATCCCATGCCTCCAAAGCTATAAGGTCAATCAAAGAACCTCCCAATGTCGCATCTAGTATACCTTTATCTTGACTTTTCAGCCCATCATAAAAATACTGCACTAGCTACTCATCCGGTATCTGATGGTGGGGACATTTGGATAATAAGTCTTGAAAGTGGTTCCAATAATCATAGAGTGACTCATCATAATCTTGATGTGCTGAATAGATCTCCTTCCTCATTGATGAAATTTTGGAGGCCAAAAAATATTTCTCCAAGAATGCCTTTCGCAGATTGGCCCAATTATGGTAGGCATTCACCACATGTCTTAGGAGGCTCATATACCTCTCCCTTGCTTTTCCCTCCAAGGATAGCTAAAAAACCTTCCACAGCACTTGATTAAATGAAGCTCCCATAAGTTTCATACTCTGACAAATCATGGACAAAGATTGTAAATAGATGTAGGGATCTTCTCCTATCAAGCCATGAAATTTAGGAAGAGCGTTAATGAGCAATCCTTTAACTTCAAAATTCACATCAAAATTAGGACAAGCAATAATAAATGGATCATAGTTCACATCAGAGGTAATTGCTTCCCTAATAGTCCCTTTTCTTTGATTTCTATTATTCTCACCAACTCGCTTCTACTCCCCATTACCTCCATTATCACCATTCCTAGGCTGATTAGCATTAAGGTTAGGGTTTTGCAGAAACTCTAGGTTCTCAGCCATGATCACTCCTTCTATCGATTCACTCTCACTATTTGGCATAATAGACTCCTCTTCAACAACCACCTAGCTTCTCTCTTTTTCTCTCTTCTCCTTTCTAATCTTTCTTAAGCATCTCTCAATTTCAGGGTAGAACAACAGAAGTTTTGCTTTCCAAAGTATGCACGGGAATAATTCAAGTGAAAAATAAAATGTAACAAAATTTACTTGTAAGCACACAAAGTCAAACAAAAAGGTGAGAAGTGAAGGATGCAAGTGTGTAGGTGTATGAAAGTATTTGTGAGAGTAAAGTATGCAAGTATCGAAAAGCAATTAAAGAAATGTTCAAAACTTCATGGGTGAAAAAATGCTAAGTATGACAAGTGCAAAAAATTTAGTATCCTGTTTGTTTGTGTTTTCAAAATTGTATACTATACAAAGAAAATGAAATCCTATACTATTGACAAGTATGAAACTAAACTATCTAGAATGCAATCCAAATAAAGGTTCCCAACCTCACTTAGCAGCAAAAATGACAAAAGCTAACCTAAAGAACCAATTGCTTGGTTCCCCGGCAACGACACCATTTTGATTTGAGCCTTAGCTCTTACCCTTGGAGGACAAATCAAAAAATATAATCCAAGGATTAAAACATAGGATGCAACCTTAGGTCATCTCACTTATTCAGAACCTGAACGAATGGACCTAAGCTAACCTATATGTCATGAAATGCAAGCTGAATTAGTAAGGAAGGGGTTTTTGTTCTTTGGGAATCTTAACTAAATTAAAAGGAATTGTAAGAAAAATGTGTAAAAATGTATTTTTGGATTTTTGGGAATGTAAAAATAGGAAGATAAAGACAATAATCAAACGATGATAATATCCTTTTGAAAATGAGCTTTATCTATCATAGTTCGAAA
>JAOQMP010000001.1:7816730-7832348 GCA_027563575.1 Erythroxylum pedicellare
TTGACTATGCCAAGTTCATGGATTGCCTCATAAACTCTAACAAGGATGTGGAATTGCTTTGCCGCAGTGGAATTATCAACAATTGGTTGGGAGATGATGAAGTGGTAGCAAGCATTTTCAATAATGTCAGGATCCAAAAAAGATCATTCTACTCAGAAATATATATAAAGGTGAACAAGTACTATGGTAGTAAATGGAATTTACAGAAGGCAAAACTGAGACATGACTACTTCAACGGTCCGTGGGCATTAATATCATTTTTAGCTGCTGTCTTCTTGTTGCTCCTCACTACTCTGCAAACTGTGTATTCAGTCCTTTCCTATCATCACTCGTGATGATCCAGTCCGAATTCTCTTTTCTCATTCGGTTATGGACAATCTAGATTCTATAAACCAAGTTGTTTGTGTGCTAGTAGTGTGATCAAAGCTTGGTTTGTAGTCTTCAAGTAATCTTAGTCATTGTGTAATTTCACATGAATGCCGAAGTTCTCCAATCATACGGGAGACAGTTCCAAATAGGTTTTTGCTTTTGATCCAAAACTTACTATTGGCAATGTGACATTCACGTGGAATGATAAAGCATATTATAAACCATGACATACCGTACAATATTACTATTAAAGAAAGAAGAATACTATTAAAGAAAGACCAGGAGTAGTTGGTTCAAGTGGGAGAATGGAAATAAAAATGAGAATGAATATAGTGAAGAATGAGAATAGATATTATTATAATTATGATGGTTGGTTAAAAAGAATGAATGATTATCATTGCTATTTGATAGTGTCTGGTTTGTAAAAAATATTGAAAATAAAATTTTATTATATTTTAATTAATTAATTAATTATAATATTTTAATTAATAAATGAATTATATTTTAATTAGTTATATTATAACTAATTAATTAATTGTTTTTAATTAATTATAATGGAATTATTAAAGAACTTATCCAACTACCGTTGACTTGTCCGTATGTTCATGGAAACCAAATTACGAGGAATCCGATTTGTATTCATCATTAATTAGGCCGCGCTCGACTTTGTACAGCTAAAAATGATTCAGTTCTTTGTTTTTTGTTTCAAACTAAAAAGGATGGATTTCTAATTATTTATGTCAGTTGTACAATTCTAACGACGTTAATGCTGAGGTGATTATTATGAAATTTATTTTTTGTTTTTTATTATTATTTAACCAAAAACATAATACATCTTTATTTTTGTATATGCAGCAAAAATTATTGAACAAAATATAATATATATCATAAACCAGTATATGTTATAAACAGTAAAGCATAGCTTTAAAATATTTTTAATATGTATTTATGAAAATGTCCTATTTATTAAAAATATGTATTTACGATAAAGTTATTTAAATTATTTTCCGTATACCTTTTGTTAAAAAGTTAATTCAATTTTAAAATTTTATTATATAATAATTAAACCATAAAGTAAAAGTTAAATAAATTAACATCCATTCAAAAAAATTGCAATTGACTTCAAATCCTATCTTTACATATTATCAAGGTTTTCATAATTATTCTCTAAAATGAAAAGTACATTAAAATTTTTAAATAGAACATTTAAATTTACAATATAAGAACCTTAAAATTTTCACACATTTGTCAAAATTATAGACGATAGTTTATACTTATACATGTTTAAAAAAAAAATCATGATCCTTAGATTTCTTTACTTACATCTATAACTACAGAGGACATGGTACGTTTTACTGGTTAACGATGTTGTATCAAAATTTTGATGGAAACCTAACGGAGTTAAGTTTGAGAGTGAAAATTCTATCATTTTGAAAACGTCAAGGTGGAAATGGCACCAAATATAACGACAGTGACTATGTTAGATCTTATGTGAAACGTTTAGAGGTAAGCAAATCGCAATTTTGATTTTTAACTAATTAATTTGCAATAATAATTAGTTCGCTAAAACATTTTCAAAACTATTACATAAATCAATATTTATTCCACATTTCAAAATCTCACTCCTAGCAATTCTACAAGTGTGCACTCTTTAAAATAGAAATTAAAGATACATTCATTAACTCTTCGTTTTGAGTCAGTCACGCTAGTGTCACTATTTTGTTCTGCTGCACAAAAGAAATACATAAATGACTAATTGGCCAATGTTACTGCTCTGCAAATATAATGAGATTAAGTTCTTCTCATCTATCTTAAAAGAAATCTAGATATTGCGCCTTTCAAATTGAAGGAAATTTTAGGAATGAAAATTTGATCTTTTTCTCAAAAGTTCCGAATATACAAAAACAAAGGTTGCAGTAACTAACGAACTAAAATACTAATGAACACCCAAGTGTTGGGAAAGATCACAATAAGCTTCAATATAAGCACAATAGTGTAATCAACAAATAACCCAATAAACCTTTTCACTAACAAGATTAAACACCAATAGAGCAAATAAAAAAAATAAGAAAATCATAATAGGATATAACACTAAAATTTTACATGAAAACCCTTCAATATGAAGGGAAAAATCATAGGACCCAAGTCCACTAAAAAACTCCACTAGTCAATAAGAAAAATTATACCAAGTCTTTTTCTAATTGCAAACTAGGGGTAAATACATCAATATATATTGAAAATAACATATTCTTAAACTACAAACATAATGATGGTCGTCACCCATACACGTGGAAACCAAACTTGGAAGAAATTAGAAAGAAAGACCTGTTGAAATTTAAGCCTAACAAGAACTGAACGAAAAATAGCCTTAGAGAACTCTCAAACATGATCCAACTATATAAAAGTTAGTTAAATGATTCCTCAACGCACCTGCAAACTTTCAACCCAATCGGACCATATTTTACTACTACATTGTCCACTTGATCAAAAGTTGTCCATTTTTTCTTTTTTTCTTTCTTTTTCCCTGAGTGTCTCTCTTTCCCTTTTCCCAAAAACTGTGGCTTCATTTTTCTATCTCAAAAAGTCAGCCCTATGCCTTTATTAAATGTCTAAAATACCCACCAACATGGCCATATTTAACCAATATGTCATTACGAAAAGGATGAGCTTCAATTTAGTGGGAAATTATCTATTATAGGACACCATCCACTTGGGCCATAAACTAATCATCCAAATGAGCCATAGAATAATTAAGTTACCCTCCATATAGAGGAGAAACTCACCTCACAAATCTCCCCCTAATATTATATAAAAGAGTCCATCATACGAATAACTCTGCAATAAACATTATTCTTCTCTTTCAAAAGAGATTTAGTCATCATACCTGAGCCATTCTCATCAGTTATGGATCTTCATCAGCTTTAGTTGTTTTCAATCTAATACATCGTGAATCCAATGATACTTTATATCATTGTTCTTTGACCTTAAGTGAAAAGTGTGATTATTACTCGATTGAATCGCAATTTGACTATCACAAAATAAAATATACTTCTCTTACTCAAACTCATGCTCCTTCAATAATCTTTTTACCCACCTCCTTGCAAGCTTCAGTACTTACAACAAACTTAGCTTCTATTGTGGCGAGTTCAACAAACTTTTACAATTTCAATTGCCATGTCACTGTACCTCTTACAAATGTGACTAAGTACTTTGAAGAAGACTACCACAACTTTTCTATCTTAAAAAGTCACCCTATACCTATATTAAATGTCTAAAATGTCCACCAACATGTTCATATTTAACCAATATGCCATTACATTAAAAATTGAGGTTTAATTTGGTGGGCTATTGTTTATTTTAAGACTCCATTCATTTGGGGGATAAACTAATCTTCCAATTGGCCATAGAATAATTAATTTAAGAGGAAAACCCACCTAACACTGGCTAGAAATAGAAGACAGACTCTAATAACTACCTACTCTTTTAGTTACAACATGTAATTAAATAATGCCTTCTATTATTTTAAGTCTACAATGAGGTTTATATAATTTGTATTCTTCTTACTTCAACTTATGTCTAGCTTGTATATGCCATTTTGGTTTCAAATCATGTTCAAGCTACTCAAGTTTCATCTTTCTCTTATGCTCAGAATCATATTCAGTATAATACAAGTGAAAACATCAATAATTTCGTTAGCTATCACAATTTCTAAAGTCTACCTTTACTAACATTTTGTTTACTATAACCACCAATATAATGGTGCTTTAATAGAAAATTAAATGTTTGTAACCAATATCATTTATGATCAAGTATAATGGATACTATATGCCCTTGGTTGACTATATTATCTATGATTAATTGCTTACTTTTTAATAAACTACTTTCTATCATTATAATAAAGAGGGTTCATTATGTAGGCTACTTAAGAATGGTCCATCTGACCAATAGATGTCTTCCTTGTCATCTTAAAACCATTAAAGGAGGATTCTGCTTGATGACTTGTGATGTTGGTGTTGGAATAGAAAATGGAAGAGGAGATGGAGCTATAAGATTATCCCACTAAAATTCTACATTAACATTATCAATTTTTAATCCCACAATATGAATTAGGAAACGCATCTAACCATAGGTCTATTGTACTTCATTTGGATGTTTCTTATTATCTCCTTTAACTCCTTAGAACACAAATATATATAGCAGTTAAAGCCCTTTCCAAGAACTCTATAAGTCTAGTCTTTTTACCTTACCAAAATGTCTATTCCAAGGACTCAATATTGGAAATGAAAAGAAAAGTTGGTGAAAGATGACTCTATAAATAAATCATTTAGATCCTTAGCTCAATTACAAAATTTCTAAAGGATTAGGCTACTGGCCCTCTGAGATACATCATTTTTTTTTATATTTCTTCCATCAAGAAAGTAGTCAAAGAAGAAGTTGGTGCATCTATCTTCATCATTATACTATAATATCCTAAATAATTGCTTGATTAGTGAGTTATGATCCTCTAAAGCTTTTTTGTATGCAATTGAGGCTTACTTTATACTTAATATCACAAAGTTAGCAATTGGATTATGATAAAATGCCTCTAGTTCTTTATGTAAAAGATCTTCGGTGATGAAGACAACTTGGTAAGTGTCATATGAACAACTTCATTTGTTAAGTTTCTATTAATTCCCTTTTAATAGCTTGTAGCTTTGCCATACAATTGAATATTTTGTAACCTTTTGTGTTCATCTCTAGGCTTCTGAGAACTACTTCCCTAAATCTTTCAATTTTAACTGGATAGTTAAATAATCTAAAAGGTAGTTTGTGAAGATGCAAGTGCAATAAGAGAAACCTCAATAACATAATGGTTAAAATTTAGAGGTCTGCTAAAATGAGCTTTTCTTAATGGAAAATCGATAGCTAATTGAAATTGGTAAGATCTCTATTGAGTTTCTTACTAATTAACTAATCACCTACTTGCTTATTGTTCCATGTTAGAAAATTCCCATCATATCTAAGATCTGGAACTCCTAATTGAGACATGCACACTGTAAAGTCATCTTTGAAGTGGATGAGGCTTAATCTAGCCTCCATAACTTCAATGTATAAGCAATATTATTAAAATCGCCTAAGATTAACTAAGGATTATTGATGTTATTATTAGAAAATCGAAGTAGGATATAATCTCACGTATAATGGAAGAAACATAAAAAAAAATTTCTATGATTTCATGAAATCAGTGAATGAACACAATAAAATATAAACATAAATCATAACTTATTGTGTATTCTGATCCTTTTTCTTGCAACTATCCTTGAACAGTTTCTGAAAATAGTTCATTGCAATCATTATAGTTTTATGCATATTTGGCCTTTAACAATATCTACATGAATTGGTCTAAAGAACTCTATAAGTGGCATGTAGAGATGGATGAATAAAGAGTGCTAGCTCCTTTAGAACCTATGCTTATTTCTAATTAAATATCAATTAGGTCTAAATAAGATCCAATATCTAATATTGGTCCTTATCTATCAAATATCCTATATTTGATCATAAAATTTCTCAAACTTTAGAATCAAGTTCATCTTGATCAAAGTTACCTTTCCTTCTTCAACTGTTCTTTGTACATATAAACTATAAACCTAACTCATATTAATGATTACATAAATTAAACTCTTTTAATTTATCTTTAATTTTCTAATTATGTAATTTATATCCAGATCAAGATTGACATATAACAACACATTATGACCACTAAAATATTAGTAATGTCAAAGTAGTTTTGATTAACCATGTTATGCTTTTTTTTTGTATAGTTCAATTCTTTCATCATATAATGTTCTGATTACATAGAAAGTATATAACTAATGTCTACTCTGTTTGAGTTCAATCATATTAGTTCTCTACCATTAGTAATTGATTATATTAATGATTTGAAAACTATTTTCAAATTATCATTTCACCTAAATCAAGGATTTCCTAGATTAATATTGATCAAGAATAATGGAACATAGTCATTAATCACTTTGGGGTGATGAATCCTATATTGATTACTCAGCTACTTCTATATAGTTCCTATTATATCCGATAACTACTTGTTGAACTAACCATAATTAAGATAAGTCATAGGTAGTATCAAAATATAGTAATCCATGTATGAGATACTTTGGAGATATCAAGTCAAAGAATCACTTGTATAAACATCATAATGGAAATTTCTATAGACATATAAGTAATATTTTAACTATAATTCTCATAGTAGGTTAGTTCAATTAACTTCTTGTCTAAAAAAAACAACCACATATTTGTTTAAGTATCTATATATTTTAGTTTATGAGATCGAATGCATTTTTCATAAGGAGGAAATACAAAGTGTTCTAGTCTTTCTCCTTTATTAATATCTACTCTTAATAGAAAAACAATTAGGAATATTTTAGGGATAAAATATAAATACGATACTAATCTTATAATTATGATCTCATTATAATTTCATTTACAATGTACATTTACCCATGGACTTTTTCTTATAGATTAGTTAATTAAACAAATGTGCATAAGGTAAATAATGCATTCAAGTTATTATGTCATAAAACTACAATCACCAAATTAGTTGTTGGGCATAAACCAACAATCTCCTATTTGCACTAAGCAAATTGCTTAATTATCTTATATTATATCTCTATATGACGATCATGTTATTATTGGGATAATGGTTAGTGAAAGAATTCTATGAAACTTTCTATAATGAGTAGTAGCTTGAACCTTACATCTTTGATCTTAGTTACCATTATAATTAAAAGAAATTGTTTAAATACATACTTTGATCTTTAATGAGATCTTAGCTCCTTTTACACACCTAATGACTCTAATGTTCTACAGTGATTACTATTTTAACAATGCAAGGAACTATAGTAAGTTTATTAAAGAACTTATTGATCAAAATAATCATTTCCATTAAATATAAATTATATTATGACTTCATTACCAATTGATACTATATTGGAACATTTCTGGCTCAAAATAATATTATTCCAATTAAAATATACGTTAATTATATTTTTTACTTCTATTAAACTAAAGTCAATATCTCTATGAATTTGAATACATAATGTTAGTCCCTAATTGCACCAAAGAGGGGGGTCAATTGGGTGTTTATAAAATTCAATAACTTGTCCTACTAATGTAATCAATTAACAATAATCAAAATAAATAAGTATAAGGAAATTTCTTAATATAAATTAATAAAAATAATTTAAAGAGGATAGGGAGGAGAGAATGTAAACCAATTTATAGTGGTTTAGAAACAATTCCTTGCTTACATCTACTCCTAAGACTCTTCTTGCAATTCCATTATAATTCTTCTTTCTAAGTGAAGAATAATTTTTGCACAATCTTTCTTTATACAAAGGAACCCTTTTTACAATATTTTTCTAACGTGAAGAGAAACCTTAATCTAACTTGGAACACTCCCAAGTACAAAATCCAACACTCGAACAAAAGATTATAACTTAAAATTATCTTACTTTTTTACTTGATAACTCAAAATGGCTTATTCACACAAATATGTCATAATAAAGCTCAAATGATTGAAAAACTCTTTCATATGTATGTATAAAACACCCAAAACCTTTTTGATTCTAAAACCAATAAGAAATACCTATTTATAATATTTTGGGACCTAAAATAGATATTGGAGCTAAGAACTAGTCGTTACATATTCGACACACTGGTTGACCATTATGATATACTAGCTGATCTTACAGCACTAGATTCACTAGCCGTTAGACATTGGCCGATCAGTGCACATATTAGTTGACCAATATATCAACCAATTTTGCTACAAACTTAAGATGCATTAAATTTAACAACTTTAACCTATATTGGTCATCCACTAACTCTTATAAGTCAAATAATCATTCCAAAAATATGATTTTAACGATTTCAAATGCTCAAAACTAATTTGTTTAATCCAAATATGATTAAAACACTTCCCAAAATATTCTCCAAAGATTATTTAAAGGATCAAGAGGCTTTTATAATAAAATCAAAAGTTTTAATGCCTCTTGATAAATGTAAAGACTCATGCAAAGAACAAAATGTTCCCTAAAGATTATTTGAAAGATCAGGATGCTTTTATATTAAAATAAAAAACTTCAATACCTCTTGATGAATGTAAAGACCCATTTAATGCAGTAAGATAAATTGATTATGCATAGTGAGCCTTTTGGATCATCAAATTAACAAAGTGAGCTTACAAATAATAATAATACAAAATTTGAATTGACCTCTTCTTTGTTTCTTATTTTGATCTTCATTTCATAAGTTGCAAACTTCATTTGTTCTATATAAACTTCATATGCTGTTATTTTGAGTTTATAACTTCATTTTATTCTAGTATTGTTTTTCAAAAAAATAATAAACACATTAATAGTAATTATGTTTTGCTATTACCAAAAAATTAATCCAAACCTCCCTTCGTTCAACAATCTCCCCATTTTAATGATGATTTTTTTAATATTAAAGAAAAGAAAGTAAATATTAAGAAGATGATTAACTCCTTCTTAATTCATGCATAAAAAATAATTCAATATCAATTACATAATTCACTATTTAAAAAAGAGATATTTAAATTAAAGAAATATCCTTACATCTAAATTTACTCAAGCATATCAAATAAAGTGCAAGAAATACATAAATAATAAAAACGAACACTCCCCCTAAATTTCATCACTCCTGATTGTTATCACTTCCCGTAAATATAATATCACCAAACTTTCTATCCCTTTTTCAAATCATCAAAAATAAATATATTGACCAAAAAAACATCATATAAAATGTCATGCGTCAAGCTAACTTGGTTAAAAAGATGAATTTAATCAAGAATGCCAAACTTTCTCATTAGAGAGTGCTATTGAATATTAAGTGTAATATCCTAGTTCGATTATTGTACTGTGTAATGTGTTGTATATGCATTTTATAGAGAATGCTCTATTTATGCTATACTACAAGAATTTAACCTTTCAAAAGTATTATTGAGGTTATAACAGAGATCATAGATAGACTAGAGATGGTTCCAGACTTGACCGAAAATTTCTTGGAAAATTTTCGAAAACTCCAAAAAGCTACGGAATGAGTCCGAATGAGCTTTAAAAGGCCATGAAATGTGTTTTGAGGATTTAGATGACACTTTTGAATAAAATCCAAATGAATTCGGTGAATAGTATTTTTGGATGAATAGTGAATATGAGTGAATAGTAGTTTTACTTGAATAGTGATTTTGGGGATCTAACCTCGAAAATTTGAAAAAAAATACCTGAAATAGGTGTTAAGGTCTAATGACACTAAAATAGATCAAAAATAAGCCCAATCGGATGAATTTTAGGAGTTTCGAAAGTTTATGATTAAAATACCCTTTTTGGACAATAACGGGTATTGAGAATTTTAAATTTATTCAAAAAAATTTTGAAACATCCAATCATTAAGTATTGACCCTAATTTGAGTATTTTATGGTCAATTTGATGATAAGATGGTTTCAGAATATTTTGGGAATTTATTTTAGTTAGTTGGTGAATTAAATGCATAAATAGGCAATTTGGTCTTTTTGTATTCATTAAAGGGAAATTTGGTATTTTGAAAAGAAGTAAGTGGATTAGTGAGTCACAACTAATAAAGAATTAGAGGCTTTCTTAAGAGTTAAGCATCATTAATTGCACAGTGATGAGTCATTAAACGTGAGAGTGAAACAAAAGAAGAAAAAGAAGATAAGAAAGAGTGACATTTCGGCCAAGAAGAGAAGAAGGAGAGTGCAACTGATTTTGGATGGGTTTTGGAGCATGATTTGAAGAGAGCTTGATCAAGATTAAGTGTGCTTCAATTGTATAAAGGATTAAAAGAAAGTGGTAAGTTATCCTAACCTAAATTTCTAGTTTTGGGGCTTTTGAGTGGGATAGATTCATGTAAGATCAATGATGATTTTTGAATTGCCATGGACTAGATAATAAGTTTGGAAGCATTTAAGGGTTGAATATGACAAGAGAAAGCGTTATGTTTAGTGAAATTTTGTCTTTGATTGTCGGTTTACTTGAACCAATCATATTGTTTTGACAATAACTCAGCCTACAGACCTCCAAATTAGGTGTTTCTAATTTTATATGAAACCTAAGACATAGTACTAAAAATATCTAGAAGAAACTTAGACCTAATTCTGCATTAGTGACATTGGAAATTGGGATTGAAAATGGTGACCTGATTCTACCCCTATATTGGAGTAGTTTGTGATTTTGGGTACATATTTCATGATTTAGAAGACTAAATGGCTATATTTTTATTATATGGAAACTAGAGATATATAGAAACAAATGTCTAGCAGAATCCAAAACCTAATTTGAACATTTACTATATGAAAAGTAAGGAAAAAATAGAGGTATGAATTTTGGGTAGGGAACATAACAAGTAGGAAATTGCAATATTTTGAGTTTGTTTTTGTTTCTGATTTTTACTGAATCATATATGAACCTTTTCGGATTTTTATGAAACTTTGCAAACACCTAGACATAAATGAAATATGACTTACCATATGTGAATTGTATGAGGTAGTGTATTGAAGAAATTGATAAGTTAGAATGAGTAAATGATAGTATTGACGTAATTGTTCAAGATAGATTTTGAAACAGAAAAAAAATAGGTTAGCTTACAGAAGTTAGCAGAAATGCGATTAGCGTACATGTTATGTGATTAAATACTAGTCTCGAATTCAGTTAAACTACATTTATAGTTTTAATGCCTTATTTCCTAATTTGGAAATAAACACCTAAGCGAAATGCACTTTGTGTAGGTAAAGAAGAGGAATAGAATACATAAGTGTGCTTGGCGATAAGTTTGCAAAATTATAAGTATTCTTTGAATTGATTTTATGCAAATGGTTTCTATTTGTAGAGACTACCAAGTTGCGAGTGTACTTTACATTGAGTTTATGCCAATGGTTTTCATTTGATCATGAAATAAATATTTATTTACCAAAAAAAATGAAATGAATATTTATGTTGAGTTTTATGCAAATGATATTTTACAAGTGAATATTGATATCATAAGTGTATACTTTGGCAATATAAGAGTTTTAACTTGAAAGTTAAACTTTATATGATTGGGAGTTACATTGAAATAATTCAATTATGAATCCTCTTATACTTGATTTGGAAAATGAGATGAGTAGTAAATGTAAGAGTTGGTTTTGCCTATGGTATACCACTAGGCATTATATATGTTATTATACTGGTATATTTTTAACGATTAATAAGCAATGTAGAACCAACTCTATAAATAGTGGTTAACCAATCACAGGTAAGTGATATAAAACCAACTACATGACTTATCATAGGTAAGTGATATAAAACCAGCTCTGTAACTACTGGTCTATAGATGTTAACCTGTTGCAAGTAAGCGATGTAGAACCAGCTCCGTAACTAGCGGCTAACTAGTTATGGGTAAGCAATGTAGAACCAGCTCTGTAACCACTGGTCTATAACAGTTAACCTAGTACGGGTAAGCGAAGTAGAACTAGCTTCATAACTAGTGGTTAACCAGTTATGAGTAAGTGATATAGAACCAGCTCTGTAACTACTAGCATATAATGGTTAACCTAGTATGGGTAAGCGATGTAGAACCAGTTCTGTAACTAGTGGTTAACCAGTCATGGATAAGTGATGAAGAACTAGCCCTGTGACCTTATGTCTTAGGGGCAAAGAAGTTAGTGGTGGGCTATGTTGTGGAAAAAGTTCATGACAATAACAATGTCGATATTAGTTACTTTAAAAGTAACATGAGATATTTGATTTTAGAAAGAATATATGTTTTATATTGGCATTGTCTCATAAGAAATGAAATGAAATTGTTTTTGGGATGTTTAGATTGTTAAATATGATTTGCAGAGAAATGTTAACACTCAGTGAGCTCATTTAGCTCACATTCTATTTTCTATTTTAAAAAACTTTACTTTTTATATTTGTGAATGTTGAGTTAAAGCTTTTCGATAAAAAGGGCAATAGGTTTAGCTTCAAGAGAACTTTCCAGTTGGATCAGATATCAACTGGAGGGTTACCGTGGGGTGTCAGGTAGATCGCTTAGTCGCTTCAAGATAGGGGCTTATCATAAAGAGTCAAATCAAAAGGTCAATTTTGATACCGACATCTATGATTGTATCTAATTTGAGAAATCCACAATTTTAGTATTGCACCTAAGTTGAAAGATTCAATTAGAGCACTAAGGGCAAGTTTTGACAAATTAGAGGTTGGAATTGTAACAAATAAAAGCATAATTACAATATCCAATAATCAATCTTATAAAATAATGTATAATTTATGAAACCCCAAATTTTCAAAAATAGAAACATGAAAAAGTAATAAAAATATCAACATTGAGCAAAGTTGAAGATGTATTAATATAATTGAAAAAGAAACAAAATTTAGCTCCTTTTACTATTTAGATATAAAGGCATCAATTTAAAAAATATTAATTAAGAAAATTTTGAAAAACTCAAATATGAAATTCAAGAATGATAAATTTTCAATTTAATTCAATCTAATGAGATTTTTTATGTAATAGGAGATGATGTTTTCAAGAAAAAGAGTGAATTTATTTAAGGTTATGGAACATATTAACAAAAATTTTGAGAATAAAAGAAAAGAGGTGAAGGATATATCAAAAATAGGAGAACTGGTAAACCATATGCCTTTATCATATACACAAAGACAATCAATAAAATAAAGGGGGCCTTTATCATATAGAATTTCCATCAAACATACTAATTCTTTTCTGATTTAGAAAATTTTATCCTTATTCAAAGTTTTATTAAAATAAATACCCTATTGCATAAATTCTAACTTATTGTCCTTAATTTTTTTCAATAATATCTATGTCTAAGTACTAAGGTTCATACGTTTAAAATAATTATTCAAAAACTTATTCATAATTCAAACATAAACAATCATCACCAAAGGGTTTATACTTAAATTCACACATAAATGCAAGTTATCATATATTTCTAAATTATGATAATTACCTCATTTTGAACATTACTTATGAGAGATTTGAATGAAGATGCTTCCAGAGTTTACAATCCATTAGAGGCTTCTCATCTGTCTTATCTCTTTCACTTGGTTCAAGAATTACCTCTTTTTAAACGTCTTTGGTGGATAACTTCTCCATATCTAACAATAACATCTTCTAGACTTTCTTAAAGGCAGGTAGAAAAGATTCATTATGATAAAATGCATACACTCCTTAATAATACTCAATTAAATAACTACTATCTTTAGTGCATACCATTTGCTCTTTCTTTTTCCAAAAAACCTTTCAAAATAAGGCAATCAATGTGTTTTAGAAACCTAAATAAACTTGATTCTTTGGTTATCAGGTTTCAACCTACACTTTCAAGGGTTTGCTTGAAATTTTTAGTTAAAGAAAACATAATCTATCAACATGTGCATACTTATCACAAAAATTAGATACCATATTATATAAGTGATAATGATGCATATATGCATTTCTTAGACCTATTTATGTGTAGGCATTATGAGAAAGTTTTCTTTAAACAGTAAATATGTTGAATGGTCTCTTAGGAGGGTGAAAAGTTCTAACATAATTATATGTATGATGCCTACTATAAATAAAGGCTTCATGCATGCTTCTTTTTGATCTAAAGGAATGTGAATAGGTTTGCATGTTGCCATAAAATTTTTGCATATTTTTTCCTTAAGAGTATTCAATTCTATACTTAGGTTGCGAGCCATATATGAAAGCATGAGTCTTACTTTTATAATTAGTCATAATGGCATATGTATGCATATATTTAGATGTGGATGCTCCATAATCACTTGTCCCATTAGGCATTGGTTCTTCACTATGTAAATATTTTTCCTTAACAAATGTTATTTTAAAATTACTTTCACTTTCATGCCTATCATTTAAATTCTTTTCAGCCATTATGATTTCTAGTTTTTTTTTCACTCCCTTTAGTAAACTTCGATAATGAGTCCTTAATGGAATCTATCTCCTTTTTCAATGTTTTATTCTCATACCTTAATGCATCTAAGTTATGGTTTTCATTAACAATCACATTTTAAAAAATTTTAATGTTATGCAATTCATTTTTTATCTTCTCATTCGCATTCATACATCCAGCTAAATATTTTTAAACTTCCTTAAGTTCTAAAGGTTTTTTTTTCTTTTTCTTACTCATGATTTCTATATTTTAAACTAATTCATCATATGTTATATCATCAGCACTATCATTATAAGAATAAGGGTTGGATTTTACATCATCATTATCTATAGCGATAAAGCACATATGATATCACTTCTTCGAATGCTTACATTCTGATTCACCTATGTTATCCCAAGTTGCTTTATGTTCTTTCTTCTTATCCTTCTTCTCCTTCATATATTTTTCTCTCATACTTCTCATTATCTTTGAGTTAAAGACATTATGACTTTACATGTCTTGGTTTTCTACATTCAAAAAAAATAATGTTAAAGGATTTATGTTTTAAATCACATTTACCTTCCTTAAAGTTCTATTTTTTGGAGAATTTCTTCTTTAAGAATTTCTTATATTTTCTAGTGAGTAAGTCAATGTTTTCTTCTTGGCTTTCATTAGTTGCATTTCTCTTCCTCTTCACTTGATTCTTCTTTTTAGGCTTTAAACACTAAATTCTTTTTCTTTAAAAGTGTGTTTTTTACTTGTGTACCTTAGAGTCTCATTTTATATGTGAGAAGAAGTCCAATAAGTTTCTCTAATAGTAGTTTTATTAGATCCTCGGCTTTTTGTAAAGTTGTCACTTTAGCTTCACACATCTTTCAAAGTGACCTCCATATATAATATATAATATAATATAATAAATAAATAATTAAATAAAACTCTTCATAGAACATTCATAGAACAAAAGAAAAAAAAAAGCAAGAGCCTCGAGCCAATAAAGATTGAGAAGATTGACTCAAGAAAAAATTTCATCGAATTTGATTAATAGGGCTCCGTTGTCAAAATTGAGACCTAAGCATTAATTGAGAAGTGATGGGAATGACAGAATCTATGAATACATAAAATTCTATTAAATAAAAAGAAAAAGAATCTTAATGATTTATTGGATAGGATGGCGAAACGAACCAGGAAACAATCCATGTATTCGGAGTGCTCATGGATTAACCCTACAAATGAAATAAAAATAAATATTGAAAGAGTAAATATTCGCCCGCGAAGGTTTTTTTTA
>JAOQMP010000001.1:7832448-7851834 GCA_027563575.1 Erythroxylum pedicellare
TTGGAATAATTATTGTACAATTGAAATTACGATGCGATCGTAATTATGAAATTTAATTAACATTTATGCATTTTTTCAATTGTCTTAATTATAGTTTTATCAAGACTGAATATTGATTAAATTATAAAACTAGCACATGTTATATTTATTATTATAAAGAAAGTAATTAATCTCATAAATTAAATTATGAAAATATTTAAATAAATGTATGAATGCTTGTTAGAGAATAAATTTATTGAACTAATTCGAATATGAGGATCCTAAATGGAATATTGCTTATGTATATGTGGACTTTCTCTTAATGATGGTTTTACATTTGATTCTTAAACTGGAGATTACTAAAGTATCTTATATAGGAATTACTATATTTTAATACTATTTATGACCTATTCTATTTAAGATAGCTTAGTCGATAGTACTTGGATATAGTATGAACATATGGAGATAGTTGGGTAAGTTAATAAAAGATTCACCACTCTAAAATAATTAGGAAGCATGTGTCACTATACTTGATTAGTAGTGATTTAAAGGAATTTTTTGGATAAAATGAGTTAAGATTTGCAAAGATTTTTTCAAATATCAATTATAAATCAAATATTAATTAGTAATAACGAATATGATTGAATTTAAAGGAGTAGACATTGATTACATATTAAATGTTCACTAGGAACATTTGATGACAAAATAATTAAATTATATATCATAATCATGCATGGATCGGTTAAGTTACACTACTTTAAGATTCCTAATAGTTAGGTAGTCATGATATGTTATTAAAAATTAGTCTTGATCTATGACTATAAATTGTTTAATTAAATATAAATTAAAATGAGTTCTAATTTATCTAATTCTAATTATAAATTACAATTATAATTTATAACTATTGTCAACATATTAGGAATACAATAGGAAATACATAAAATAGTAGTTTAAAAAATCAAATTTAAATTAATATGGAATTAATTGTGAAATTTGAGAAATTTTTAGAATAAAATATAAGATATTTGATTTTATTATAATTATTATTATTATTATAACTTTGACTATAGTTATAACTTTTAATTTTAATAAGAAAAAGTTATATTGTCTTTTATAAATAAAAAAGGTATAAGGAAATTAGTATTCATGCTTTTTCTTCTCAAATAGTTGAATTCTTTCTTTAACTCTATAGATGTTATTAAAAGTTAAACACATTGACAATTTATAGTTAATAGATTAAGAAAAAAAATTGTAGGAACCCAAATCAGTTACGATGTAGTCTCTTATTTATAATTCATATTTTTAAAGTTATTCAATTAATTAGGTTCGGTTAAAAATTAAATTTTTTCAATTTATTTGTGATTTTATTATAATTATTTTCAACAAAAATTAAACCATCTTTTTAGTTTTTCAGTAATAAACCTTGGCGATTTAAGTTTCAAACTTTTTTAAAAAAAAGAAAAGGAATAAATTAATAAATAAAAGAGAGAGTCATACAAGCAGATACATAAGGAAATAGCCTTAACAAACTAGCCTTAAGAAAGACACTTAGGACTTAAAACCTAGGAGGAGTTATACACTGTCAACTATACTCGTAGAGAGGAGCAAATATTTAAGCTACAACTAAGTTGTAGTTTCTTCAGCATGACAAGCTCCCAAATTTCAATGATGATTAATATAATTAGACATTCTTCAGTTGAGGATTTGTTTGCAAAGCGTCAAAGATTCCATTCCATCCAAAGCGAGTAGATACAAACTCCCAAAACAATAATATGAATCTGGTGATCTGGTCTAGAGGATGATTGTTGTGTTGAGGGACGATTAGTAATCTCTAAAAGAGATATCCTGGATCCATCCAAGAAGATAAAGTAGTGACGCATTCCACACTGCTTTGTTGAAGTGGCATTCAAAAAGGAAGTAGTTACAAGATTCAACCTACATAGAGCACATGGGACAATATTTGTCCACTTGCACATATGGTATCTTGTCTACTGTAAATAGTTTGTTCTAGATGGCCAGTTAAAAGATGAAGGATAGTGGCCTAAGGAACTATGGATCGACGCCTTCATAAATTACCACAAATGATTCTATTTGTAAGTTTTCCAACCAAGATATCCTTCCAGAACAACGCGTCAGATGTATGAGGTGATGGAGGCTAACTAGGTTGAAGATACATCAAACTTATGGGAAAATTCCAAGAATTCCCGTTAATGAAAGAACACAATAGAGTTTTTAGTGGAAATAATGTGGAAACTCTGGAAAGATGCATCAAGTGTATCAAGGGGCCCCTACTAGACCAATTGTCAAACTATAAGGAAACCAAACGTCTATCTTTTATTTTACATGAAACCTCTTGTTGAACCGCATCTCTTAGTTTCAATAGATGAGTGAGGAAGTACGAGTGCGAAGCTTTTAGTTTGATAGCCCATTTATTGTTTCCCTTGAGAAAGTATACATGTAACCACTTAATCCAAAGGATTTTCTTGTCTTCCAATACCCACCAAAACCTCTTAAGAATCAGAGAATGGTTAGTAGCTTTGATGGAGAGGATGTTTAGACCACCATCTTGTTTCAGAAAATAGATGTTAGCCCACTTCACCTTTACTACTCCAGGGTTACCGTTCAAGTGACTCCATAAGAAGGATCTAAGAATCCTTTCAATTGCTTTGATAATGCTTTGAGATAAGAAGGTATGGGAGCTTTAATACATATGCAAAGAATTAAGAATTGATTTAATAAGCTATAGTTTACCTACATAAGAAAGCGACTTATTCACCCATGACTTTACTCTCTTTTGGATCTTGTCTAAGAAAGGGCGAAAATCAGAATGGTTGAGTCTCTTTGTCGACACTGGGAGACCAAGGTAGAGGAGAAGAGGACACTACAATTTCATGCTTGTTGTTCCTACTATGTGGGATTCCAAGTAAGAAATGAATTTTGTTTAAATTAATCTACAGACTAGAAAATATCTTGAATACATGGAGGGCATGCATGTAAGTGTCGATTGACTCCAGATTAGCCCTGCAAAAAGGAGAAGGTCATCTACAAAGCAGAGGTTAGTAAGGCCAATTTTTTTGCACTTTGTGTGGTGTTTAAAATTGGGATTTGAGAGAGTGTCTTGCTTTATAATTGTATTCAGGATTTTGTATGGCAATAATGAAAAAATAGGGAAAAATGGGGTCCCCTTGTCTAAGGCCTCTTCTGGCTTTAAAAAATTAAGAAGGAGAGCCATTAATTAGAACAAAAAAGGAAGCTGAACCATTTGATGAACTGTTTTGGAAAACCAAAAGTTGTCAATATAGACCTTAAAAATTGCCAGCTAATATTGTTGAATGCTTCGTGGAAATCAATCTTCATTGTGCAGTTTGGAGGGCTATTAGAAGTGGAGTAGCCCTTCATCAGCTTTTATGCAATAAGTATATTGTCACCAATATACCTATACAACAAGCATGCACTTTGGTTTTCATTAATCAAAGGAGCTAATGCTTTCTTCAATCTTGTTGCCAGAATCTTAGAAATAACTTTATATAGGAAGTTTGTGCATGATATGGGTCAACAATCAACAAAGCTAGGACCCCATTTCTGAAAAATTCGTGTATGGCCTCTTTGACAAAACTTCCAATTATGTTCCAAGAATGTTGATAAAAGTAATCATTTAATCCATCTGGCCCTGGAGCTTTCTTTCTGGTCATACCAAATACATACCTCTTAATCTGACTATCTTCCACTGGTTTAGTTAAGAGATCAAAATCAAAATTTGGGCTTACTGTTGGTTGATTTTCTGTAGATCCATATGTGAAACATTTGTCAACACCCTAGTACCAAGAGAAGAATTTAAGAATCTGAATGCTTCTTCATGAATATCCTTTGAATTTTGGATGATAGTACCATTGTGTGAATTAATGGAATGGATTTTGTTGCAATTATTCCTGGCTAGTATCGAGTTGCAAAAGAATTGAGTACAACTGTCCCCATCTTATAACCAATTTATCTAAGCTCTCTATTGCAAAAGATAGGAGTGATTGCTTATTGCTTGAAGGTAGTTGGTGGAGCTAGCTTCTCCTTTTCAATTAGATTTTGATTATCTAGATTAGAGGATAACATATTCTACACCCTGACCAACTCCATTCTGGTGTTATTGATAGCATCGATAGTGGAACCTTTGGAAGATTTCAGCAGTTTAAGTCCTTGTTTAATCATTTTCAGCTCTTGGATACAACAGTACTGCCTTGTCCTCCTAATTCTATACAGAGCCCCCTTCCTACAAGAAACATCAAATCCAGGATCTTTAGCTAGGTAATTATTGAACCAAAAAGGATGGTGAGTAGCAGCAGGCTTGGACAAATTTGAGACAAAAATGATCATGAGATCTGAGAATAAAGGTTCCATGAAATTAGCCAGACTATTGGGAAAATTTTGCAACCATAGATCATTTACAAGAGCTCTATCTAATTTTTTCATGATGAACCAACTTGCTTTTTGCTTGTTTGACCATGTGAATGAGTGCCCAATATATTTGAGATCAGTCGCCTTTATATGTTCTACACAATCCCACAAATCATTTGAATAGTTTCTCAAACTTGTATTGCCCCGAGCTTCAGATGCATAAAGAGTTGAGTTGAAATCCCCACATATGAGCCATGGTTTGTTGATATTACCATTATACTGTCTGACGTTGTTCCACAAATCTCTTCATTGGAATTCAAAGTTGCTAGCATAAACAAAGGAAGCATACAAATCAATGTTACCTTGCAATAGTAGGATTTGAAGATGTATAACCTGCTCATTTGCCTCCAGTAATTCCCCCTTAATCTCATTCGAATTGAAGTACACTATTATCCTTTCATAGATATGATGACTGTGATTAGATAGTAGTCTCCATTGAGGACCCAAAATATTCAACTTATTTAGGTTTGCCAACCTAACTTTCGTTTCAAGTAAACCAAAACTTTAAAGGGCAATTTATTCCTTTAACATTCCAAGCCAAAATAGTCATGTTAAATAGAGGTGCTTTTAGGGCCTTTACCCTTGCTCCTTTGAGATTTTCTTCTTCACATAGATTGGGAATTTCCATTATCTTCATCTTTATTAATTTCCTGAGAAGGATTAGAAATATCCTCTTCCATTGACAAATATAAGGAAGCAGAAGGGGTGACATGAGGGGGTTCATTTTGCATACTACCTCCTTATATGAGGGAGCTGCACCATGTTGATCAGGTAAGATAATTGAATTATCTTCTTGTTTAGATATGAGACAAAGAGAAGACTTGTCAGATATATCATTCTCCTCTATAGCAGAATTTTCCCATATTTCTGATTTTCTGTCTTTGTTGATCATCTCTACATAAGGAATAGAACTATCCATTTTTTGCGTAGATTTTGCTACAAGATTTGCAGGAGAGAGGTTTATAACATCCCTATTATCATTCAAAGGAGCACTCGAATTTTCAGAATCCTGATTTTCTTCTGAATGACTTTCTTCTTCATAACCCATCAGCTGTTGGTAGTTTCCAGTCTTGAAGACTTTACCAGTAGGTCTCCAAATAGCATTGTGAGCTTTTGCAGGGGGGGCTCCAATGATAGGAAATTGCAATGCTATCCTCCCATAATTGATTCCCATCCCCTAGCTACATGATTAGGATTTCATTGGGAAGATCTTTTGACACTTCTATACTGACACAAATATGGGCATATCCAATTCTTTTCTAAGTGGCAGTATTCTCTTCCATACATAAAGGCTTTCCAATGTAGCTGGCTATTTGGCTGAGACCATGAGTGGTCCAATACTCTAGGGGAACATTATAGAATTCAATTCATATAGGAAGGTTCTGAGATTTGATGGTTTCGAATTTTAGTCCAGGTTGCCAGATTTTTAAAAAAATTGATTAACTCCCAAAATGCGACGAACCCTCCTCAAGAATTTTATGAGCTGTTGATATGGAGGAGAAAGAGAAAAGTACAAGGCTATCGTCAAATAACAGAACATCGTTAAGGCCTCTACTTTTTTATATTTTATTTTCCCATCGTAATATTAATGGAAAAGTTGGTCTGTGTTTTAGAAAAAAATCCCATTATTGTGGATTTCCAGTGATTTGCTCTGTCTTGGAGCATTGCAAGGTTTAAACAGACAATGAGTTTTCCATCAACTTCATTAGGTGGTTTATAAGAAAGAGGAGAGGCGATGATGTACCCAACCACTTGTTTCCATGTCTTTTGGGTATTAGAAACAATAGTAGTTACAAGAGGTAGGAGAAGGGGTGTTGGAGAAGGGTGGGATGGATTGGATGACAATGGTGGAAATTCAGCAGAGTTGTGGGATGTTGTCTGGCATTTTGTGAGAGGAAACCTATAAAAGGAATGAAAGCTGTGTTGCAGAAGAAGGGGCAAAGAAGGAAGGCGGGAAAATAAAATAAAATAAAAAGTAAGTGAGGAAAGACTGGAAAGCCCTTAATGGGAGTTCCAGAGATTGAGGGAAGCTGAACCAAGTAATGGAGATGAAGGCTGGAATTTGAAGTAATAAACACAGGATGCAAAGGGGGGAGGGGAATCAACATAGAGGTGGAGGAACATGTGGTTAGTGAGAAGAAGTAAGGGTGTAGAGCGTACCTGCAGTGATTCTAAAGATAAGGTAGAACGTCTCTCTCTAACCCATTTTTTCTTCCTCTTGATTTGCTCAATAAAAGAAAAAGATTTTTTCGTATTTAATGTTATTATCATACTTGGGTTTTTCTTGCATATATAAATACGTAAAGAACACAATACAATTAATTTTACACTTGGATGATTTTAATAAAAAATAAAAAATAAAAAAACAAATAAATTTGAAGCAATCTATTTAATGAACACAACTAATCAGAAGTTACTAATTGTACGTTTATGAATGCCATAAATGGCTATGGGAGTCATTTAACTAGTAGAATTTTCGTTTAATTTTTATATATTACATATTTTATAGATATAATGAAAATTTTATTATAATAATTACATATTTTATGATTATTAGAAAAACAAGCATTCCATTGGATAAACGATATTGTCATGATTTTCATGCCTTTGAAACTAATAACGATAAAACGTTTTTTTCCTTAATAAATGTTGCGTTTTCATAATTGGAAGAAAACGTGTCCGTGTAAAGCTAAAACGACAGGGTTATTAGAGAACTTATAGGCTTTTTTAAAATCTTGTTTATAGTTAGCAATGTAAACACATAACCATGTACAGACAATTTACCACAACTCTCGATTTATAGGGTAATAGGAATATAGACACACCTAACGTCAAGAGTCAGAGTTCGTACATGTATATAATATAGAGCTAGAGAGAGGAGAGAGGAGAGATGTTGTAAAGAGTTTGTACACTTCACTTCTACTCTAACTAACCAGGTGGAAGACGAAAGCCAGCTCTTTTCAAGCTTTCTGTTTCACTTCCAACAATTCAATCACATAATCTTACCACTGAGAGTTTTATTCTTTCTTTCTTTTTTACACTTTTCCACATTCATTTCCTTAGCTTGGATTCCTTGGTTTTGTCATTTGACTGATCGGATAAAAAAGAAAATAGATACCCAACAGAAAATTTCTTGGATTCTTTGAGTTAGTGAAAGCTCATCCTTTTCGAATTTGAGTTTTGATTCAGACTAACAATTTGAAAAGGATTGAAGATTTATTTTAAAATTAAAAAATATTTTATTAACCATAGGAAATGCTACAAATCCATCCGCAATGAGCAAAAATAATCAATATTACTAATTTACGATAGGCACAATGGATTTTAACATCTAGGTAACTTTTATGTTAGGAGTAAGTGCATCTTGCTTGGAATTTACAATCAAGGCAGCTTAAACCCAGTTAATAATCACTTATGCTATCTGATATTTATCAGTTTCAAGACCTTTGCACCACCTCATGTTTCTTTCCGTCTATATTGAGTAGATGGTAATAGTAAAGACTGTTTTAATAAGCATCCTATTTGGCTAACCTTGCTTGGTGTAATCCATGGTCATCTACAAAGTATTTCCCCACTCAAAAGTATAGCTATGGACTGGTAAATAGTGCATCATCTTTCTCCAAATGGCTTTAGTAAAATTATAGCAAAAAAATAAGTGATTCATACTCTGTTCAGTGTATTTACAAAGAACACACACTAGATCATATTGCCCAAGCCATCTATCTTTAGTTCTCAACCTATTCCTGATTACCAACTAAGAAAAGATTGAATCTTTTGAGTTCAAAGTTTTCTTTCATATAGTATCGTTCTAAGGAACTATTTTAGCATTAGGAGTCATGATCCTATAGCAAGAACAATTAGAAAATGTACCTTTCGAGTTAGGCATCTAAACAATACTATCATGTCCATACATCTCAGGTATCTGCGGTAGATAGCCTACAAGCAAGGAGAAACCTCTTAAGTTTCCAAACCAATCGCTATTATGAAGAAGGGAAGATACTCTAGTATTTGTAGCAATTTTTTTACTGAGTTGGACTAAGTCTGCTATTTGAAAACGTGCATTATTAATAGTCTAATTATCAAACCAAAACCAAATGTTAGTGTCGTCTCCCAATTGATGCTTAATGTGAGGATACACTAGGTCTCTTAAGCTGAGTAGATAATTGAAAATCCAAGAAAATTCATGTGAAGTACTAATTTACCTGAAATTCTTCTCATTAAGATGATATACATTCACCCATTTGACCTATAATGCCTTCTTATCAGTAAATAATCTCCATATCCTCTTATGTAAGAGGACTTTCTGCATTTGTGAAATGGGAATAATTCCCAACCCTCCTTGTTTCTTAGGTCTCATGATATCACTCAATTTAACGTTTGCCTTTTTGCAATCATCTACCTTCCTAGACTACAGAAAAGCTTTCAATATCCTGTCAATTTCCTTAGTTACTCTCTTTGGTAGATCCATATGTGCAACCCAGTGAATATGCATACTATTTAAGACCGAATTGATGAGTGTTAATCTAGCTAAAATCTTCAAGAATATATTTTTCTATGCATAAATCCTGCTCTTGATCTTCTCAATCATAGGAACAAAGTCTAAAAAGTTAGGTTTGGAAGGTTTTTATTGGAACTACCAAATGTTTGAATGAAGGGGAATGCAATGGGAAACAAAGATGATTAAGAATTTCCTCTTGGTGTCTACCATTCGAGGATATGTATAAGCTGTTTTTTTCCATATTCACCGTAAGCCCAAACCAATTTGTAAATATGTGCAATATGTGTAGCAACATGCTTATAGAATGATCATCCATACTACAAAACAACATAAGAGCATTAACATAAATCAAGTGAGATAACTAGATATCTCTGTATTTATAGTGATAACAAATAAGTCATTGCACTCTACAAGTTTAGAGATCAGTTTGGAAAGTCCTTCTATAGCTAAGGTGAAAAGGTAAGGGGATAATGGATTCCCATGGCTTATTCCCCTAGCACTTATGAAAGAGACAGATGGTATAGCATTAATAAAGACACCAAAAGATGTAGTTTGAATACATTCCATTATCCAATTCTGAAACTTCATTGGTTATTTTAGAACTAATACCATTTAAAATTACAGGCATCCATATTAAGGTTATGAATTACTCCCTATATTTTCAACAGTCACGTGCAATTGAGAGGCCATAAATAATGAATAAGTTCTTTAATTAAGGAAAAAATTATATTGTTCCAAGCATGTAACTCAATTAAAAATCATGCTCCTAGCATGCAATCTCAATAAAAAATGATATGTACATATATATTCTGGTTAACTCACTTAATGTAATGTTCTTATAAAGTTCTTTATTAATGAAGAAATGATGTTATTCTAAGCATGCAACTCAATTGCAAACCATGTTCATGATAGAGTCTCCCAGTTAACAATGATAGGTATATACTAATTTGGTCAGGTCATTTAATGTGATGGTCTTATATGAAAATGATTTGTAACACAATCATATGTCAAACCATATTCATGATGTATTTTCTAAAGAACACAATTGTGTACATGAATATATTGTCAACCATGTTTATTTAACAAGAACATGAGTTTAGGCTTCTTTCCATAAACATGGGTGGCTATATGTACCTAAGGAAAAATTCAATGAATTTCTCTTCAATCAGTTGCACTCTTTGACTCCAAACTCTTCCTACCAAGTTAATTTTTGAAAATGAGTAAGAAATCATTATGATGAAAGTAAGTACATATAAAAATGTTTATAAATTGTGAAAAATTACTAATTCTTTTATTTAATGTTAATTGATGTAGTTTGAGCTATAAACTTCTTATTTTTAATCATAATTTGCTTAATGTATTCAAATTCAGACTGGCTGAGGATAGTTAGTTGGACAAGGAAAGTAAAATGATATTGAACTTACGATGTAACATCTCATTCTCATACTAAGGGCTAGAGCCCTAGATTTCAATAATTGAGAAAATAGCAATGAGAGATTAGAAGAAAGTGCATTTTCATGCTCATGCATAATATAGCATACACACACATATGAATAGTAAATTTTGCAAATAAAAATGATTGTACATGCATTCATTGACATTTTTTGGGTATAATTGATCTATAAATGTGATTAATTTTGGAATTATTAATTGTATGTGTTAAAAATCAATTAGGAGAGTATATTTGTGGACTCATAATTTTTGGTAAAAATTTGGAAATTTTCTAGAAATTTAGGGTACTTTTGGTCTAGGAAAAATGCCAAGTAGTAGAACAATTGATAAATAGTAGTAGAAATAAGAATCAAATGATAGTGGAAATTTTTATGAATTAAATTAAGATTTAGCGACAAGTGTTAATGAAAATTGGGAGAAAATTGGATTAAAATTGGGATACAAATAGACTAGCTAATTAAAAGACCAGAAGAAGACCATGAGAAAATGACATATGGTAAGTGACAAGTGTCACTTGCCACACCACATTTAGTAACCCACGTTATTATGTTGAAAGACCATCTCTTCTTTCAGTTTATTTTGGCCAAATGCTTCCATCTTCTTATTCCTCTCTTCTCTCAACCCACGACATTTTCATTCTCATAACCTAAACTCTTCATGTTGTTTTTTTATAAATCCTACACTACCACTTTAAGATCCTTACTATCCCTTCTTGTTACAAGGAAAACATAGCCTATTCCCTCTTCAATAATGATGATCATATGAAGCCATGGAAAGTTAGGGTTTCACGGTGATTTGAAGACATTAGAGCTAAATCAAGTAGGTAGTTTGTTAATCTTCATTAGTAATGTTAAATGAAGCATTTATGATGATAGTTAGAGGTTAAATGACATATAATGGTGTTTTATGTATGATAAACGTGAGTGTTGAAAAGCTTATGTAAATGTCTTGTTTTTTTTATATGCTTGATGAGTAATAATTCATATATTGGTATAGAGAAGTTTTGAGGTTGAATGATCATCAAACTGGTGTTTGGATGAGTGCAGAAAATTATTTATGAATGGGTAAATACATATGCTCTGTTTTTAGTTAATGATCAAATATAGATCATGATTTGTTTGTGATTGATATATTGAGTTGAATTGGGTAGAGAATGATCCAGAAATGAAATGGAAGCAATGATCAAGGTACAAGATGAGTTAGATGTAAAATGTTGGAAGTTTTAAAATATGAAAAATGGGAAGAGAGTGCTGGAAAACGTTAGTAGTAAAATTTCCACTGATATTCTTCTGTGTTTTAGCTATAACTTGTTCTGTGGTTATCCAAATGGGATAATTCTTAATTTGGATTAAAATAGAGACATATGGCTACATTTTGTATGAAGACATTGAAATTAAATTCTATGTTTAAGAGTCTAAAATTTTGACATGAAATTAAGAACTGGATGCAGCAAATTTGTAGATCAATGTATATATTTGTGTTCTATTGTGGGTGTTTATGATCAAGCATAGAATTTTGATTGTGTATATATGATGTTGAGCTAAACTTGAGGTATACATGAAGTAGTCATCAACTAGAAGTGATGAACTTTGAATACAAATTGCTTGATACTTAGGAATGAGATATGTTATGGAAAACAAAGGATAGGAATTTATGAATGATGAGATGTAGTTGAATGTGATGAATCAAATGTGTTAAGATTTAAGAGTTTTATGGAATAAAATTGGTAGTTGAATTTTTGTGAAGTGATATTGCATAAGAAGAGTTGAATTTGGGAAGATTATGAGTGAAATGATGTTAGAATAGATGTAGGAACTATTGAAGATGCTTTGGAGGGCCTTAGGTTTCACCTATATCAGTTAGACAGATATTAGGTCTGCTAAATGGACCTTATTAGGTTCGAAAATGTCCCCAGCCCTATCCATGTTCATTAAACGGACCTTCACGGATCTGGAAAACAGTCCAAACCCCGGATGTGTCCGTTAGGCGGTAGTGTATGTTCGTTTAACAGACATACATGGGACATTTGTGGAAATTGGTGATTTTGACCCTTTAGATGGAAAAATCTTGCTTTGGGGTCTTCACGAAAGCTGTAGATCGCGAGAAGTCTCCTTTGAAATTCTTCTAGAATGAAATTAATCCAAAATCTTAAGGAAAATTTATCCCTTTTTTCCCAAAATATGTTTGTTTTAGATGAATGATTAATCAATGTTTTTACCATAAGATGTTTAGGCTTGATTGTGATCTTGAATGAGTCTAATTGATGTTGGATTGAGCTATTAACTTAACGAGAGTGTATTAAGTGTTAATGAATGAGTCAAAGATCATGTTAAGTGGTTATGAGATGAGTATTAAGGAAATGTACCTGGGAATGTGATTGAGCATGCATTGTACATATTTCATATACATAATTGTGCACAAATGAATACTTATAATTGTACTAAGTTATTAATGTATGTGTGCAATACATGTATTGCATAATGTTGATATGCAGGATTAACGCCCGCAACCAGGCATTTCCAGATCATGGAAGTTAATGCTAATCTGAAGCGTATTGTGAGTCGACCAAGATGGTCTTACTTTTATGATTGTTTTGTTATGTATTATTGATTGAATGATTATGAATGAGATTTGAATGTGTTGATTCCAAGCACTGAAGGTCCGAAGCTACTGATATATGAATGTGATTATTGAAGTACTCCTTGTATGTGAATTGGATGAAATAAGTGTACACAATTTGATTGTTAAATGCCGGAGCACAGTCCGATAATGAATGTGTTCTAAATGTGAATATACATATGAATGGAAAAATGATTCTCAACGTAGATATTGAATGCCGAACTAAGGTCTGATGGCATATGAAAGTGACTGATTGATCATATATGATTGATGCATTCTATTACATGAATGCATGAAATATAAAGGCAGTTATAACTGAAGTAGCCACCGAAAAAGAGCTTAAAGCTCAAAATGTGAAAAAAGATCTTAAAAGCTCATAAAGTGATTAAGAGCTAAAGGCTCACTATGTAAAATGAGTCCGTTATCTCCAACAGATAAGGGACGGTTATCAATGAGCCCAGTATCCACAATAGATACGGGACAGTTATAGGCACTCAGTCACAACAAAGTAACAAATTGAAAGTGAGTCTCATAAGCATTGCATATGCATATGATACGTATGATTTAAATAGTTTGATTGATTTATGAATGTGATAAGTGTTAAAATGATTGAAGTGATTGTAAATCAAAATATGTGAATTATGTGCTTATAAGTGATGATATGTGTTATGTGATTGAGTGAGCCATCGAGAAAGGTCACTCACTGAGTTTGCAAAATTCACCCAAAATTTACAATATTTTTCAAGCTCTGAAGAATTACCCCGTTAGGCAAACGGAAGTATAGCCACTGTATTCAAGTAAGAGAAAGAGGTCGAGATCAGTTCATGTCAGCATTTGTATTTCCTTATTTTTGTATCAAATTGAGTATTCCATATATACTGTACAATATGTATATGAATGATTTTGTAATGTAATGACTTTATGGATAAAATGATTTGTATCTGAAATGAGCCCAAGTGACTAATGAAATTCGAATGATTTGTGAAATGAATGTAACCTTATGATTGAAAAAGTTTCTGAATAAAGTAGACTCAATTTGATTATTGATTTCCGTGTACACGTATGAAAATTGTTTTTTTTTAATTTGTATTGAGTTTTCGATTGTTTGACCCTACTAGCATGCCACTTTTGTAGGGTACGTACTCAGATATCACTCAGGATGTTGGGTACTTGTTTTGCAAGAGTAAAGTGATACAGACGGATTCTCTATTTTCTTATAATTCGAAATCAACAATAGCATTTATGCTATTTATAAAGAAAAGAATATCATATCCTTCTAATGCACAATAACAATACATTCAAACATTAATATCACTAACTTTCCTTCTCTTGTTTTAGAAAAAAGAAATAATAACTCAATAGTATATACTATAGTAATATTAAAAAACATAAGTACATAATAAATCAAATAATTAAAGTCAAATTTAAGTACCTAAAGAGATCCTTATTAAATAAAATTTGCATCAGTTATGCCTATCTCTCTCTTAATTGTGCAAAATATATCCTCGCTCATTGGTTTAATGAATATGTCAGTCAATTAATGTAATGTATCATGAATTCTAGCTTAATATCTTCATTTTGCACATGATATCTAATATAATAATAGTTAATTTAGATATTCACAGTTCTTGAGTGTTAAATGAGGTTCTTTGTGAAGCAAATAGAACTAGTGCTATTACATCTAATTGGAATATTTGTAATTTCTACGTCACAATATATAAATTGTCGTCTAAGTTATAGAAATTATGCACAATAACTAATAGCCAAAAGTTTTATGCCACAATATATTCAACTTGTGTAGTTAATAAGGCAACTAAATTTATTTCTTACTAAACCATCATACTAATGCATTATCTGGAAATTGACAAGTATCATATTTGCTTTTTCCATCTAAAAGACTACTATCTAATTCACATCTGAATAACCAATCAAATAAAAAATTATGACTTTAGGATATCAAAGTCTTAATTATTTGATACCACATAGGTATGTAAATATATGATTATTGGCTTAAAGATGAGACTTTTTTTTTATTTAATTGAAATCTAGTACGTAAACAAACTTGAATATAATATCAGACATACTTATCAATTGACTTGCCCTCTTCATTCTTGTTTAACTTAGTTACTCTTAATTGTTCCTAAGGACTTAGCTTGATCCATTTCGAAGTGTTTTTTTTTTTTTTGTCTACTTAGACTTGATTGATAAAGATGTCCTTATTTATTCGCTTGATTTGAACTCTAAGTAATAAGTTCAGCTCTCTCATTATGCTCTTATCAAATTTTGTAATCATATACTTGGAAAATCTTGTAAGCGCTTTCATTAGTAGCACCAAAGATAATATTTGAAAATTCTCTAGTCAAAATGATCGAGATTTGAAAAAGTAATTTCTAAATATCAATTAAAAATTAAAAACTAATTTTAATAATAAATAAGATTGAATTTTAACAAACTAGACCTTAATTTCAAACTTTATGCTTGATTGGAACACTAAATAACAAAAGTATTAATTTAAATGTTATAGTTAAGCATGCCACTTTAGCATTCATAATATTTAAATAGTCATGTTATAATGTTAGGTAACAATTTTGATCAATGATATAAATTGTTCAATTGGATATTTAAAGATAAATTAAATTTATTTTGAATTTACCTAATTTAATTATAATTCTAACATATTAAACACCAAATCGATCACATATATATAGCAATTAAAGGGAAATAAATAAATTTAAAATAAGTTAGATTTAGTTGTGGAGTTTTAAAAAAATGTAAGAAACAAATATGAGATTTTAAATTATTAAATTTGAATCTTAATTATATAACTAAAGTTAAACTTTAATTATGAGTTAGAGTTTAATTTTAATTAGACTTAATAAATCCTATCTTTTCCTTAAAAAAGGGGGAAGACACCAAATGAATTAATACTTTCTACCTAACCCTGCTTAAAAGTTAGAATTATTTTTCTTTATTTTATAGATACCATTAAAATTTGGATAATTAAATCAAGAAAAAATTATAGAAAAAAAACTCAATTTAAATTTATTTTTAATCCTTTGCTTTTTTGTTATTATTTCAAATTATTTTATTAAAGTAATCCTTTCCAGAAATTGCAAAACTATTCCAACACGTCTCCCAAATGGTAAACGTATTAATTAAGAAAAGAAACCATCCAAAATCAACAGCTAAATACGTTTACAACGTATTAATTAAGAAAAGAAACCAACCAAAATCCACAGCTAAATACGTTTACAACACAAAATTAGACTGCTTGTTCATTTGATTTCAGACCTTCCTGAGTTTCGACGCTTTTCTCTTGCTTTCTGGGCTCTTCTTGTTCGACATCTTTAGCAACTTCATTCATCACAGATTTGACCTCCACTGGGTACACCTCAGATGCTCCCGGTATGCTTATTATGACGGTAGTCTTCAAGTTCTCTGTTAACTTTTGGTCTTCCATAACTTTGCTCGCGTTCCTGTAGACTGCATGTAGCATCATTTGAAGTAGTCCCAGGACAAGCCCCAGTATATTCGGTAGCTGCCAACTCCAACAAGTAACAAAAAGGGACCAAGTTTAGGTTATGGAGGTAAATGTTAAACAGGGAAAGTTTCGAACCTTTTTCAAGGTTGTGGAAATTGCTTACAGCAACACATAAATCCCTTGCAAATATGCCATAGAAAAACCACATAACTGCTGTCAAGGTGAGGAAGAACGATAAAGGGAACGGCATGAACTCCACGCTTCTGGTCCGAATAACTTGTGCCTGAGGAAAAGTCATTATGTTTACTAAAGGAAAATGGCATGAAATTTGCATACAAAACCAGGCTGCTTTAATTTAGCGTTCAGTGTAACACTAGCCACAATGCTTAAGGGTGAGGCGAAGACGCTGACGTTAACAGCGACATTAATCCAACCAAGAAACTTGACACGAACTGAATTTTTTACCAGAAATTCGGTAATAAACAGGATTAAAGAGAACAATCCCATGTTCATAGAAACAAATACTTTGATGGTTGAAACCTGCACATATAATAAGTTTAAATTGGACACGGTAGATTGTAAACAGGTAGAAGTAAGCCTTAAGCCTTGAACATTTTACAAAAATCATCAAGAAATATGTGTTTAGAACGGGAATACTCTGTTCTTTCTTGCTGCGTATGCAATATATAAGCTGATGTATATGGTTTCAATGACACATCCAAATGAGTTGATGGTAAAAAGAAGAAAGGCGTCCTTTTTGAGCATTGCATAGTAGAGCCAAAGCATGGAACTGAACAACGCCACAAGATAAGGCAGAGATTGAAAGCCTTCGGTTGATCTTTTTTGGTAAATTCTCCAAAATGTCGGTCTGCAGAGAAATGTGAAATGATCAATTTCGTACCCCTTTGTACAATTGAAATATGAATACTGAAATTAATAGAACAAAGAGAAGACACTTACACTGGAGCCAAGTACACAAACAGTGAGACGACGTTACCTGTCATTATTGAAAAGAAACTCATAAGGACTCGTTCATAAAAACAAAATGATGCAGCACTTAATGTTTTGTGGGTATGCAAATTATAAGAAGAAGTTGCAATTATTGCACCAGATTATAGTTTGAAAGGATACACAGTGCTATGATTTAGCACTAAGTAGACCGCCAACTGTAAATCATAAACCAATGGTGAGAATGAATTTACTACAAAGATCTACAAGCGTCGTTGCGTATTCTCCATTTTGCGAGAAAACATGGAGGAAGAATGTAGAACAGTGTTTGTCCATTATCAACAAATATTAAGTTACTATGGCGAGCAGTGAAGCTTCAGAAAAACTCATGTGGGCGATGAATTTAGCATTTAATAATTCCTGAAAAGACCAGACAACTTGTGCAGGAATAAAAATGTTTATCGTGTATACCTAAGACGCCAAAGGCAAAAGCCAATGGATGTTGATTGCTCATTAACGCCATCTCCAAAAAACAAAGAACTCTCTCAATCTCAGTTATTTGTATGATGACAAATGTCCGAAAAGAACAGAAGAAGCAGGAGGGTAACGGAGCCCTAGGTCTCTGCCTTTAGAGACAAAACGAAGCTCATGCAGAAGAAGTGACACTATATGGGCAGATTGATACAAGGGCTTTAATAAACACATTTCTATCTTTTACAAAGGTGGAGTGAGTATGCGCATCGAACTCATTCTTGTTGCATGACAAAGTGAGCATTAGTAGGTAGCGTAGCATAAAATCACTTTCCGTTAACCCCCCACGTCTCCCTTCCAGCGCGTCCGTTCATTTGAATAATAAATCAAGCAATCATGCTTATAGTCAGAGTAAAATCAAGTGATTGCATGAATTTCTATTTTAACTAATGTTTGTACTTAATAGTGTAACCCTTGATCTGTATATATATATATATACTAATGTTTGTACTTAATAGTGTAACACTTGATCTATCTATATATATATATAATCCGTTGAACATGTGTTATAGATATATAATATCATATTAATTAATAAATAATTTGAGGATATAACTTATTTTTATGGTAATTTTGTTTCACCTGATAAATGTGATGAGAAAGTTAATGGATGAGCTAACGGTCTAAAGAGGTCTAGTATCTAGCCTTATCCTTAATTAGTAAAGAAATTGTTTTCCATTGACACATGAAGAGGAAAAAAATATGTATAATAATAATATGATGCATAAGCTAACAGAGCTGAAAATAAAAAGAAGTAAGGTGACGAAGACGCAGTAAGCGGGAGTGTGAGAAGATTGGCCCAAGTTATTTACGTTACAGAGATACAAGGCAACGGTTATCTGACTTTAAACTAAAGTTCAGAATATCGTACCGGATTGCATTCTGGTATAGTAGTGTATCAGTATCGATCAATACTGACTACTGTTTCGGATAATTTTTTAAATTTATGAAATAGCTCCTGATTTTTTTTATTTGCAAAATAGTTCATTGGTATGTTGTATTGTAGACTTTATAAGTTTACATTAACCTTGTCTCAAAAAATCATAATAATAAATGATAATCACAATTAATATGAAATAATAATATTTTTAAAATATTTCACATATAAATAATAACTAAAATTTATATAAAAACACAATCATCATCATACAAATATAAAATTAAAAATAATACAAAGTATTTAAAATATTACAATAATACAATTTCATCATTTTAATAAATAAGATTACATCAAAAGATTCAAAACATCCAATAAAAAGAGCAATAAATATTACAAAAAAAGTTAATGATTAAGAAACAATCAAGTAGAAGTTAAACCTGAAACAAAAATATTACAGTTACATTACATATATACGATTTAACATAAACATCAAATACAAGTAAAATTAAAAGAAGAGGAAAAATAAAAACCTGAAATTCAATCGTCAATGGG
>JAOQMP010000001.1:7880129-7891301 GCA_027563575.1 Erythroxylum pedicellare
TTGAGATCAAAGTATTACTATTGTAAGATAATTGGTGATTTGTCAGAAATAAATCTCTAAATAGAATGGAATGACCTTGATTATACACACCTAAGCATATGCGATCGCGTCTACTACATCATTGAGTTTTGATGCCTAAAACATTATGACTGTGTATAAAATGATAGAAATTGATCTTCTTAAGGTACTAAGAATAATCAAAAAGCGGTGATTAAGATAGTTGATTGATAAGGATTATATGAATAGTATTGATGATAGTAGCAAGAAATTTTCTTTCAAAGAATAATTTTAAGGAATTATAACACCGATGTTAATTATATCGCTTCGATTTGGAGATTTTTGAAATACATAATGAAGTTTCACATCAGAAATTAGGATGAAATCTAATATAGCATAATCAAGTGATTTCTTATGCATAGAGATAACTTAAGTCTCATAAACTGATTATTGATATATGATTTAGAAACTTGTTGCTACAGTAATTGGTTTGAGAGTTTGGAGACAATATATGTACAAAGACATTTATGATTTTCTACCAATCATTTAAATTGAGGCAATTATTGAGTTTGAAAGAATTAAATACAAGACTGAGACAATGAATAGAGTCACTGGAAGATTTTGATATACAAATTAGAATTTCCAGTAAAGCTAGTATTGTAATCTGATGCAATGAATAAAAAATTCAATAGTAGTGTATCACAAATTTAGATTTTGAGGTTACCAAACCTAATGCAATAAAAAGAATAGAATGTCGAGTCGAATTTTGGGCAATTAAAAATACTATTAGCTATCAAAATTTAAGATAAGTTTCACATGAAAGAATGAACAAAGCCCAAAAACTGAGGATCCAAGATTATGAATCTTATTGAGGAATTCAAAATGAATATTAATTTGAGTCCGAATAGGAAAAATGTTACTTTGTAATTGAAATGAAAAGGATATGTACCCGATAAAGATGATTGAGAAAAGATGTGGTTAGAGAGAGCGGGAGTAACAACCTAAGTTAGACATCTTAGTAGGAATACACCGAAATAGTATTTAGCTATTAAGGATGTAGAAACAAGTGACTGAATGTTTGAATTACCAACAGTCCTAAGTATTGGGGATATGCTTAAAGCTTATATTTTGGAGTTTATAGGAATATGAGATTGATGTATAGTTCTGATTGACTACTGGCATAACAATCATTATCATAGTGACATCATTAAAATACTGTATGGCATTGTATGAAAAAAAAGGGGTTGTTCACCCTTACATTGAAATGAAGAGGGCTTAAAAATGGTAAAAGACCAGAATTGATTCGAGATACTGTTGTTGAGTAAAATGAATCTGTAATAGAAGTTAAGTGATCCAAGATAATGACGAATGAGTTAAGTGGATCAACATCGATGTTATGGAATATTGTGAGATAGGCATAAGAGTTGAGTGTATTAGCACTGACGAGCTGTGAAATATCAAGCGAAAGATGAAATACTTTGAAGAGTATCACCTTGCCAATGTGTACTTAAATAGAGATAAAGGTGTAAATATATTAGGAAAAAGGGGAAAACTAAGCTTAACATAAATTGGTCAATATGAAACTACTGTGAGCAAAGGACTAATAACTTATGAGTTGTCTTATCAATAAAGATGTCTCAGAATTATAATGTGTGATATGTGAGTATGTTAAGAAATAATGATATGATTTGATAAAGATGTATTGACAACTTACAACGCAAAAAAATTGTGAGTAATTTGAAATATATTGATGAAATAGTTAAGATAGTATGCTATCTACACAACTTATTGAGAAACCTATTCAGTCTATTAATTGTGGTAATTTGGAAGAAAGTATTCGAGTGTTGAAGTTAAATGGAAAACGGAGGAGCATAAGAGGAACATACACCTACCGGTTTGATCAAACAAATAAGAATTTCGAAGAGCTGACGAAATTTATTAAGGAGGGAGAAATGTAACATTCCGTTCCCATATTAAAGGTTAGAACCCAAAAAAAATTTAGTACATGTGAGCTTAAAGAGAGATTAAGAAAATACATTTTTCATGCTCATGCATAATGTTAGCATATACACATATGAATTTGAATCTTTGCACATAAAAATAATTATACATGAATTCATTGACAATTTTTAGGTATAATTGTTTATAAATGTGATTATATTTGAAATTGTGGATTATATGTGTGAAAAAATTGATTTGGAGAGTATATTTATTTACTCAGAAATTTTGGTGTAAATATGGAAATTTTTTAGAATTTAAGGGTATCTTGGACTAGAAAAAATGCCAGGTGGGAAAATAATTGTTAAATGGTAGCAGAAATTACTATCCAATGGTAATGAAGATTTTGATGAAAGACTTTAGGATTTATCGACAAGTGCCAGTGAAAATTGGGAGACAATTGGATTAAAAATTGGAGACAAAATGGACTAGTTATTATAGTGAACTAAATGGAACAATGGAAAAGTGACATGTGTCACTTGCCACACCACTTATTGAATCATGTTTTTATAATATGGTCTTTCACTTGCTAAAAACTACACTTGCCTATATTTTCATCTTCTTCATTCCTTTGTCTTCTCCATTCTTCTTCTTCACTCATAGTGCTTTCTTCTCTAAGCCATAAGGTTGAATATTTCTTCCTCACTAGCCACTTAAATACTTTACTATCTCCACCTTGCTACTAAAAGACCCAACCTATTCCTCCATAAAAATTGATGATCATGGAGAGGAAAGAGTTAGGGTTTAATGGTGATTTTGAAGATTTGGAAGCTAAATCAAGTAAGTTATGTTTTAATTTTATGGGTTTGTTTAAATGAAGCAATGGTGATCATAGTTAGAGGTTAATCGCATGAAATGGTGTTTTTGAGTATATGGGTGTCGTGAATGGTGAAGAGTGTGTAAAGTTTTTGCTTTTATTGATGAGTAATGATTTATAGAAATGTTTTAGATGTTGAATGTATGAGAATGTGTTATTTTTTGAGTGATTATGATCAAGTGGGGAATATGAAATGTGTGTGGATAATGTTGAGTTGAAATTAGGTATAATTGAAGAAGTTATACATTTGAGATGATGAATCTTGAACGTGAATTATTGTTATACATATAAGTGAGATATTATGGAAAAGAAAGATGATATTTTTGTGAATGATCAGAATTAGTTGTAAGTGATGAGTCAAATGAGTAGGGATTAGAGAGTTTAATGAAATAATATTTGTAGTTTAATAGTTATGCTCATGACATTCCAAGTTTTTATAGTGCAAATTTCAAGTTTTTCATAGGGGAAAATTTGTGTTCTGACTTCAGGGAAAAATCTGTATTAATCTTAGACTGAATCCCTTTGTTTGATTCATCTTAGATTGAATCCCTTCATTTGATTCATCTTATACCTTTGTCTAATTCATCTTAGATTGAATCCCTTCGTCTGATTCATCTTAGACTGAATCCTTTCGTCTAATTCATCTTAGACGGAATCACTTCGTCTGATCCATCTACACTTTTGGAAATTCAAGATTTTGACCCTCTAGATGGAAAAATCTCCCTTCAAAGTCTTCACAAAAGTTGTACATCTAGAAGATCCCTTCGAAATCGTCCTAAGATGACATTGATCTGACATATATACCAAAATTTATGGTGTTTGTCCCAAGAGATGTTTGTTTATAAATGATTAACTTATCAATGTTGTTCAATGAGACGTTTAGGCTTGTTAGTGATATTAAAGGAGCCCAATTGAAGTAGGATTGAGTTATTAACGTAAGGAGAGTGTTCTAGGCGTTAGGGAATGATTTGAAGATCTTGACAATTGGTTATGGGACATGTATTAAGGATATTCACCCAGGAATGTCATTTGAACATGAATTGTACATATTTAATATACATATGTGTGCATCAATAGGCACTTATACAATTGTGCAAAATGATGATATGTACATGTTTACATGATATAGAGGAACACATAGAGCGCCATCATCCAGACATTTCCAGACCTTGGAAGCAAATGCTAATCGGGAGCATACTGTGAGTAGATCTAGATGGTCTTACTTTATTGTTGTTTTGTTTACATTATGAATTGAATGATTATACAATGTGAATGTGTTGGTCTCGAACAATATATGTCCGAGGAGTTTGATAAATGTGAGAATATTGTAGTGCTCCTTGTATATGAATCTAAATGAAATATCTGTACACAATTTGATTGCTAAATGTCGGACCATGGTCCGATGATGAATGTGTTCTGAATGTGCATTTGCATATGAACAAAAAGTGATTCTCAACTTTAATGTTGAATGCCGGACTAAGGTCCAATGATATGTGAAAGTGAATAACTGATTATATGTGATTAATGCATTTCATTACATGAATGCATGAAAAATAAAGGCAGTTGTGACCAGAGTAGCCACTGAAAAAGAGCTTAAAGCTCAGAATTTGAAAAAGAGCCTCGAGCTTAAAAAGTGATTAAGAGGAAAGGCTCACTACATAAAATGAGCCCTATATCCCCAATGGATAATGGACAGTTATTAATGGGCCCGGTATCCATGATGGATACAAGACAGTTATAGACACTCGATCACAACAAAGTAATATCTGAAAGTGAGTCTCATGAGCACTGCACATGTATATGATATGTATGTTTTAAATAGTCTAAATGATTTTTGAACATGATAAGTGTTTTAAAGATAAATGGTTATCAATGCAATGAAGTGAATTATATGATTAGATGAACTGTATATGTTATGTGATTGAGTAAGCCATCGAGGATGGTCACTCGCTGAGTTCGCAAAACTCACCCAAAATTTACCATATTTTTTCAGGCTCAAAAGAGTACCCCGTTAGGCAAATGGAAGTATACCTATTGCATACAAGTGAAAGACAGAGGTCTGGATTAGTTTGTGTCTGTATAGAATTTTTCATTAATTTTTGTATTAAGGAATTATTCCGAAATTATTGTACAATGTGTATGAAAATGCATTTATATTGTAATGACATTATGATTGTGAGTGTTTTGCATCTGAAATGGGCCCTAGTGATTGAGGAAATTCTGATGATTTGAAAAATGTTGGTAACTTTTGTAAATGAAAATATTTATGAAATAAAGTATGGGCTCGAATTTGAATACTGATTTCCGCGTATGCGTGTGATATTTTTTTGGAAAAAAAATTGTACTGAGTTTCGAATGTCTGAGTATCTGAATGAGTATGTTAGCAAGCTACCCTCGCAAGGCACAGACTCGGATATCTCTTAAGATGTTGGGTACGTGTCTTGTGAAAGTGGGGTGCTACATTGATACTCGTTATCTTATATCGGTTGGAGAGGAGAATGAAACACTCCTTATAAGGGTGTGGCAACCTCTCCCTCACAGAAGCGATTTCCATGCCTCAACGCACTGGATTCCATTATAACTCCGAAGTTAAATATGCTAGGGCAAGAGCAGTACCAGGATGGGTGACCTCCTGGAAAGTCCTGTGGGAGTAGTGTCTAAAAGAGGCCTACATGCTGGAAAAACAAAACCGTGAGTAGGAGTAGAGTCCAAAAGAGGTCTACACGCAAAGCGGATAATATTTGTGAGTGGATGTCTTGGGCTATTACATTTGGTATCAAATCCAATACTTGGATGGTATGCCAACGAAGACGCTGGGCCCCAAGAGGGGTGGATACTCGTTATCCTATATCGGTCGAAGAGGAGAACGAAACACTTCTTATAAGGGTGTGGCAACCTCCCCCTCGTAGATATGTTTTCCATGCCCCAATACACCGGATCCCATCAAAACTCCAAAGTTAAATGTGCTAGGACAAGAGCAGTACCAAGATGGGTGACCTTCTGAGAAGTTCCGCAGGAGTAGTGTCCAAAAGAGGCCTACACGCTGGAAAAAGAAAGCTGTGAGCGGGAGTAAATTCCAAAAGAGGCCTACATGCAAAGCGAACAATATCTACGAGCGGGTGACTTGGGTTGTTACACTTTATGTGACAGCTATTAGGTTCTCAAATATGTTGGCAATTATTATAAATTATAATTATAATTCATAATTATAATTAGATAAATTAAAAATTAGATAAATTAAAACTCCTTTTAATTTATCTTTAATTCTCTAATTAAATAATTTATAATCATAGATCAAGATTAGCATCTAGCAATGTATCATGACCACCTAAATATTTAGGAATGTCAAAGTGGTTTTAACTAACCTTTCCGTGCATAATTTTTTCGTATAATTCAATCCTTTCATCATATAATGTTTTGATTAGACATAAAGCATGGAATTAATGTCTACTCTATTTTGAGTCTAATCATATTAGTTCTCTTCCATTAGCTATTGATTCAATTGATGACATTTGTAAACTATTTATAAAGCATCATTTCACCTTGGCCAAGGATTTCCTGAATCAATACTAATCTAGAACAACGAAACATTCTCCCTAATTATTTTAAGGTGATAAATCCTATCTTGATCATTCAACTATCTTTATATAGTTCATTCTACATGCAATGACTACCGACTAAATGACCTATGATTAAATAGATCGTAGGTAGTATCAAAACATAGCAATCCCTATATATGATAATTTGATGACCTCAAGTCAAAGGATCACTTATACAATCATCACAATGAGAATTCCATAGACATACAAGTAATGTTCCAAATGGATTTCTCATATCAGGTCTGTTCAGTAAACTTGTTCTCTAGCAAGCAACTACACGTTTGTTTAAGTATCTCTATACTTTAGCCTATGAGATCGAATGCTTCCTTCATAAGGAAAAACAAAATGAGTGCTAGTCTTTTTACGCTTTATTAATATCCAATCTTAATAGAACAATGACTAGGAACATTTAGGAATAACACATAAATGCAATATGAATCTCATAATTATAATCTCATTATAATTTCATTTGCAATATACAATTATTCCATGGACTTTATCATATATATCTAAACATGTACAAGATAAAATATACCTTTTAAATAATTTGTCACTGAACTACAACCAAAGCGATTGACTGTAGGATATAAACCAACAGTAGTGTGTATGTGTTAGATATATAGAAGAAGGGATTATAATCATTAAAAATTGAACCAGTTTGGCCGTTTGACAGTGAAAACTTTGAATTGGCTAACTTTTTGATTCAGTTTTTAACTTTCAGGTTTGATTTAGTTTAATAATATTTGTTGTTAAAATCTAATCAATTTATTAATTAATCAGACAATTTTTGTAAATTAATCAATTTTTATAAATCAAAATAAACTAATTAATTTTTACTTAATAGTCTCATTTTTAATTAAACTTTAATTTCTTATAGGTAAAGACAGTCTTCTTTAATTAAATTTTAAATTCTTTAATTTTATTTTATCTTTAACCAGTTTTTATGACAGTTTAATATCAATTGAACTTTTTAAACCTTAAATCTCTTATCTTACCTTATACTTCGAGTAAGCTTGAACCTGGACAACTTAGGCTTGGATTTAATTAAAAAATTATTATTTATAATTTTAATTAAAAGTATTTTTAAAAATTAATGGGACTGGTCTATCTGGTTGCCTTCCCTATTGAAGCAAACCGATGCTATTATTGTTTAAGAAATAAGGTTCTACATCTAATAAATAAAAGTATAATATGGTATTATATACACTAAAAAAATTCTTATTAAGTTTAAGAATAATCATTAATAAAATCAAGTTTAAATGATTATATAAATTTCATCACCTATACTACAATCAACAATCAAGTACACGAATTAATTTTAAAAATAACTTAACTACACTTAATACAAGATATTTTTTAAATAATTTGAATTAGTAGAAAAAGAATTCCGACATTCCGCTTCTAATTTTTGTTGTTAAGGAGACATTTGAGCCCGACTTAGCCTTGCCAACCCGAGATCAACTGGCTAGACTTGAGTTAATAGGGTCTCAATTTGGTATCACCCTCGCAGTCTATACCGAAACAGTACTTTATCCTTAAGCATCTAATCAAATGTTGCAATTTGCACCTCAACACGTTTAGGGGAAGATCCCGATTAACCAGTTTGATTTGAGATTCATATTATCAATTGAAAAATTCAAATGATCTACTTTTTAATTAGTTGGCTTTATCTCAAGTTTGATTTTTAAAAAATATTAGATAATTCATTTTGTTGTCATCTTTACTCGACTTGATTTATTGTTATCTCTATTTAATAAATTACTTAGCAGAACAACCGAAAAAAAAGAAAGAAAGAAGTATAAGATATTTTTGACATATCACATGTTCTTATATCTCAAAGTATGGAATGTAATGAGATAAATCAGAAGTAGGCTTTTTCAGATCCAAAGATAAACAAATTGCTATTGACTTCAAGCTTAATTTAAATACAATTTAATTTAAAGAACTCATAATTTGGTTCAATAAAAATAAATTTAAAATTTTAAAATGTATTTAAAACTCAAGCAACCTCAACTTCAACCTCGAACTCGAACTCGAACTCAAGTTAGCAGCCGTAATTTTTTTACGGCTCCAATTTGAAACTCTATCATCCCTATCCAATTAACTTTTGTTCGGTGAATATGTTAGAAATTCCTACTCAACCTCTGAAGCCACCTTTCGAGGCATCAGATCTTTTATATTGTTTTTTAATCTTATGGAAATTGGTCCAGCAAGTCGTCCACTTCCTGAAAAAGCAAATGTTACAATAAAATAGTGATCCAATGGAAGGTTAGTTTGTCTTTTTGTCTTTGATTTGTTGAAGATAAATATAAGAATCAAAGCCGAGAAGATTGAAATTTGTATCTGAACATACACCAGACAAGATTGACGCCAGCTTCCGTAGAAATTCCTGTTCCTTGAATAGTTTAGTTTAGTTTTACTTTCAAATTCTCACCAGCTTATGATGATTTTTTCATAACTCTACCCCTGAAAGACCGACCTGAGCTCCGGTGACAAATCCTTTCAGAGGAAGCAAATATCTGGTTTTGAAGTATGAGAGTCAAGTTCTCTTGGTTCTCGTGTTCACTATGAGAGTCGAGTTCTCTTCGTTCTCGTGTTCACTGAACTTCTTCATAGCTTGAGCTATTCTCTTCTCTCAAGCTTGCGGTTTCTGAGATCAGGACTAACGAGCCTAGTCAACTGTTTCACCATCATCAGAGTCGGTTCAGGGAAAGAGATATGGAAGAGAAGAATGAAGTTGACAGGAATAATGATGTGATGTTGCCTGGTTTTAGATTTCATCCAACTGATGAGGAGCTTGTGAGTTTTTATCTTAAGAGAAAGGTACAGCAACGACCTTTGCCTATAGAGCTGATTAAGCAAGTGGACATCTATAAATATGATCCCTGGGATCTTCCAAGTAAGCTACTACTTCTGATTTTGTTTGTTTTTATCAGTTTCTCCACGGTTCAATCAGTAAAAGAATCCACGAAACATACCATCTCCAATTTCCTTCTGAAATGATTGTTTCTGTATCTCTCTCTCCCTTTCCTACCCACAGAGCTCGCGATGACAGGTGAGAAAGAATGGTATTTCTACTGTCCAAGAGATAGAAAGTACAGGAACAGTGCAAGGCCAAATCGTGTGACAGGGGCTGGGTTTTGGAAGGCGACAGGAACTGATCGTCCGATACATTCTTCTGATGGTACCAAGTGCATAGGTTTGAAGAAGTCCCTTGTTTTCTACAGAGGTAGAGCTGCAAAAGGAATGAAAACAGACTGGATGATGCATGAATTTCGATTACCTTCACTTGGAGAGCCATCACCACCAAAGAAGTTCCTGGACAGAAGTTTTCCTGCTAATGTACTCATTCCGGTACTTTTTTAACATTAATTCCAGGTCACTTTCTTTTGGATTAACATCGAGGAACTTGTGTTTTCTATTCTAGGATGCTTGGGCCATTTGCAGGATATTCAAGAAGAGTCACTCCATGGCACAAAGAGCTCTTCCTCATTCTTGGGTCTCTAATTTTACAGATCCTACACCTCCTGATATGCTCAATCAACCTGGACACTTCACTCCTTTCAGTTCAGAAAACATTTCCTACCCAACCGAAACAGGATCATTAAACACCTGCTCTAGCTTTCCAGCATTAGATATGTCATCCAATGTAGGCACTCCCAACTTCTTGTTTTCACCAGTTGGATTGTCAGGTTCAACCGAATGTTCTGTTTCTCCTTCCACGATACTCAACCCTGCCATGGCTGATGCTAGTAAACCCTCGGACTCGGAACAGCAGTTCAGTGGATTCTCCATCAGCTTTCCCCATACAAATATATGCTCACTAGAAGTTGACCCTATGTTGAGGAAGAATCAAAGTGAAATTGATGAAACCAGCAAGTGGGAATCAGCTGTCCGTTCCCTGGAATTTCCTTTCAGCTTGCCTCCAAACTTTCCTGATGCATGGAAACCTCATCTGTCAAGCCTGGATTCACCTCCTTGTCCAAGTGAGATATCTACTACTTATTCCCTACACAAGTGCTATACTTAAATCCCATTAACAGGTACTACAGAAATGGGATTTAACAGTAGCATCTGTCTGCACAGTGAATTCAGATGTTGCATATAGTTTGTACAGCTTCTGTATATATATAAAGTAAAAGTTAATGAACTAAATACTTCTTTCCTGAACTTGATAACTATCAGAGGCGAATACCCAATTTCAAACCCAATGCGAGTCAATTCAAACTGAACTTGCCTCCGTCCTTTTCGCACAAGACTAATTAAATTTGACTCCTTCTTCTTATTCAATAAATCAGTTAAGAAGAGAGAATTTCAAGGGTGGGGATACACTTGCTTTGAAAATCTTCAGACTGGCATTTAATGCACATGAACAATGAAGAGCTTTTTCTTAAAAATAAAGTTACTTCTGTTTCATTTTCATGTGTTTTGTCTCTTTACATATATTCAGATCACAAGCACTCACACATGCATAACTAGGCGTTCGATGCTGGCCAGGCAAGTAATCCATACGGTTCCACACTGTACAGGCATGGGAAGAGACATAAGTCCCTCATGAACTCCATTATCAAAGGGACAACCAAAAACAGAAAATGAAAAGAAAAGGTGCTCTTATCTACCACTCAAACATACAAGAGCATATTTAATTCTTCCCCAGATTATCATATAACAGGATGAAATGTTTTTTTATGAATGTTTTAAAAATTATATCAAAAATCAAACCAATAAGATAAGTTTGAGATTTAAAAGGATCAAAAGGTA
>JAOQMP010000001.1:7891401-7901802 GCA_027563575.1 Erythroxylum pedicellare
TCTAAGACATGTATGATGACTTGTATGTGAATTTTGGACCTAGGTAATGCATAGTAGAATTTAATCTCCAATAGATGGTAGTATATTTGTGTATTTAATAAACAATATTATTTTGAATAACTATTTGCTATTGGAGTGCAATTAATGTTTTTATTTCGTATTTTCAGAAATGACATTGTTTTCAACAAACTTGCACTCAAAGTGTAAAAGGATAATGTTTTATTTTCTAAAACTATATTTTTGAACAACTTTGTACTTAGAATGCAAAAGATGACTTTTATGGCATGAAATAATGTTTTTGAACTTACTTATGCATAAATAAGTCATATATGCTACGTGTATGTTTTCTCTTTTAGCTTAAAGCCATAGCAAGGTTTCATTTTATCGTTTGGACCGATAAATAAAGGCATGATGCCTTACTTAATTTTTGACACTTAAATGTTGTATACGATTTTTGTGATTGGTGAGGAAACAATTGGCCAATCGTTTGCTGGGCACAACTGATTATGATTAAGCGACCCCCGTACCCTTGACGCTAGTACATTAAAGTCGAGTCGTCATATTGACACCTTTCTATGGGACTTGCGGGTGATTCCACACCTAAGATCTGGACACCGATGAGGTCATCACCTAAGTTCATGACGCTCTTGTCGACCGTAGTCCGGACTCACCACGGATGAAAGTCAAGCCAACACCGATAATCGGTGGGTGTGCACATTAGTTTGGCCAACTAGTGGTGTCACACATGATTGTTTTGGCTTATTCTGATATTTATTTTCTGACTAGATTTGATTTATACATATGATATTTTTATGCATTTGTATACTGGAATTGGAACTTATATTCACCGGATGGGTGATTAATAGGCTAGACCTATATGGTTCCTAATCAGTATACACTGAGTCATAGGCTGGGCCTATGTGTTTTTCTATGCGTGATATATTCACTTTATAGGTTATCTACATCATCTTGGTATGAACCAATTCTATCTGTGTTATATGTTTTTCCTGCTCACTGAGTACCTAGTGTACTCACCCCCCTCTGCTTTCCAACCATGAAGGTTAATTTAGTGAGATTGAAGCTTTGAGTGGATCGTGTGGTCTTTTGACATTTTCAGAGTTTTACCACATGTGGGTAGTCTCTTAGTTTTTATTTTTGTTGTATAATGGCTCATGAACTGTTTTACTATTTTATTAGTTTTGTTGTGTTAATATACTTTGTGATTATATAAACTTAACTTTTGACTATTTGTTGTTGTAAAAGACTTAACGTATAAACTTTCAATACTATTGTTGAGATTGCCTTGAGTGGACTTTAAAGTCCTGAAGTTATGGTTGGATGTGAATATAGAAGTGTGTTTGAAATTGTTTGCAAGTTTTAGGTTTTTTTTAAAATACAGCCATTCTGTTGCCCAAATTCTTCAAAAAATAAAATAATAAAAAAGAAAAAAAGATATTCAGTTAGCCTTGCATAGTCCTTAGCCCAGTTATGCGACGGTTGCCATGAGCCCGATGTGGTACCAGGTCGTGGCATTGGACTAGTTATGACTCAGAGGTCTGTCAGCTGACATCAGAAGAGTTGTAATTTTTAATTTGTAGTTTTTGTCTAGAACTTGTATAAAGTTTGTAAAATACAGTGTAAGCTTTCGTGAATGAATGTAATGAAAGTTTTTAAATTTTCATGACTTTTAATTAAGTTAGTTGATGCTATGTGTAAGTTGGATTTGTTTTTTCTCTAACAAACTATTATCATAGAATATATACTTGAATGTCCTTAGATGTTCGGATATATACTTTATGGTAGTGAGATGCTACAATAAAACACTCCTCCATACTCACTCCTCCTTCCTTATCTTCTAACTCTGGCTCATTCTCTTAAGAACTATCCTATTCTTAAATCATCTACTTATTTAACATCTCCAAATATCATTAACATCACAAAGGATCATGCAACTCCTTTTTCAATCCCTCCACCATTGCCTATAATACCCCTTGGACTCTATCCCAAAATAGACTACATCTCATATGTAAACTTGAGATATCTCCTTCCTTTTAGTTTAGATGGCTACCCCATTATCTCCCCACCTATCGAGGTTCTTTAAGCAAAGGTTTCCAAATGGTCCATAACTTTAGTGGAATTATTTATAGATAATAGACCTCCATTCCTACCCACAAATCATTAAGCATTAAATAACTAGAACAATTTGGGGCTTGAGCAGGTTATAGTAAACGTTGAAGACTTATTTCTCTTTAGATTTAAATTAGTTTCTAAAATTAAAAAAATTAAGTTGGTCTATGGTACATAAATAATAAACCACTATTTTTATAGTAAACGAAGAAGGCTTATTTCTCTTTAGATTTAAATTACTTTCTAAAATTAAAAAAAACTAAGTTGGTCTATGGTACATAGATAATAAACCACTACTTTTATAAAAATTGAGGCCTAGTTTAGATTTAAAGAAGTTAAAAATGAAGCATATTCCCATTTGGATCAACTTTCATAATATTCCACTGGAAAATTAGTTCACCATAGTTACTTGGCAAGCTAATTAATGAATTATTTTTATGAACCCATCGTATAAATGAGAAAATAAATTATGCAAGATTTTGCATTGAAGTAGATCTTAAAATAGAGCTTTCGAGCTTAATTTCTTCTTTAAAACTAATTAAGTATGGAAATCAAGTAGAAGTTGAAATGCTAATAAGCAATCAATAAAAACCAACTCTTACAAAGCATGAAAATATACTTAAGAAATTATTCCAAATAGTAGAATATGTTGAGCTAATGGAGATAAGCTCACTAATGACCATTGACTACTTTATAAATGGCTTAGCAATAGACACCAAAAATAAGATTAACAAAAGAGCTCTTTATGCCGCTGTTTCCTTAACACAAAATGAAAAAGCTCTAATTATTGGTCCTCCCAAAAGGTAAAAAATTTAACCAATGTAACCCTAACATCAATATCTAGTTTGGTGATAAAAGATATAGGTAGAGATCTATACATCTTGAAAACAAGATTTACAAATGTATGTAAATCACTAAATAGAACTAATGAAGCATACAAAATATATATAATGTTTAGAAGAATTAGAATTAATGCTCAAATTGAAAAAGGCTTAAATATAGAGAAGACCAAATACCATATTATAATTAAAGAATCTGATATCAAAAACCCAACTGAAGGATTTGCGTCAAGCACAAAGAGGAGAGCTAACAATGGGTCCAAAAAAGGGCATCTAATTAAGCTTAAACCAAATCTAATTTTAATAGTTTATCAAGATTTAAGGGGGCTTAATTGCCATTAAGAAAGATGAAGTTCATGATTTTATGACCAATAATAAACCTTGTCCATTAGATCTTTGAGAAACAAAAATAAACGCCAATTATTGCAGGGAAAGATTTTCGTGATTTTGATAGAAATTTGGAACTAATCACCATCCATTAACAACACTTTAATGGCATAATTATTATTGCCTTTGACACTACAAAAGTGAGAATTTTCCAAATAAGTTTAATTGATAAGCTTAGTAATATTGCCTTAAATTTCATTCCTAACTAAACAATAATATGTTTACATTTGTATATGTTGTTAATCTTGCATTTTAAAGAGTCCCTTTCTAAAATGAATTGAAAGCTATTCACTTAATCATTATACCTTATCAGATGTTATTAATGGACTTAGATTCAGAAGGAAGCAATTCAAACTTTAAAGAAATAAGTGTTGGTCTTAGAAATTGCAAAAGAAAATTAGGTACTACTAATCTTAGAATTGATGGCAACCATTTTATAAGGTGCAATAGGAAATGTAGGAAGTGGTTAATTTAAAGAATTCTAAATAAAGTCTTGATTAAATCCTTATGGATGTTCAAATTCCCCATAAATGTAGCTCACTTTGTAATAACTTTTTTTCAAATCATTCCTCTATTGCAATTCATAATTTAGTAGATCACAAGGTTAGGAATTTACCCCTTACGTTTAACAATTACTTAATTAGTCTAAAGGTATATAAGAAAGTAGTAGCAAATGACACGTCTGTCAATGTTTATGGATTTAAATCTTTTAAACGTATTGCAAAGAGTTAAATAGAAGTTTAATGAACTAAATAAAAAGCATTTTAACAAAACATTTTAACTATTCAAACTTTTAGAGAATCAATAACAAGGCTAAAATAAGGTCTATTCGAAACTAATTGATGAGGCCTTTAAATTCAAATAGAAGCTATACATATCAAGTTACATTTATGTTGTGAACATGCACAATTCTCTCTTATGGCATAAATTAAGAGTCTAGTAGTTATAAGATGGTGACAGACTACTTCTACAATGCAATCTTATCCAAAAGAAATAATAATATGATCTTTGCCATAGCTGACCAAGATTGTAAAACAACATGAAATTGGAAGAAACTAAAAAGCTAGCCCTAAACTTCTTCTAAAAAAAAGGGTATAAATAATAATGTTTGCTCATCTTTATATGATTTAAAGGAATTCATCCAAGATTCAATCCTTAATGAACAAGCAATTTACCTATGTAATCCCCTTAATAGATTAAATGTTGAAAGAGCTTTATTCATCCTTAACCCTAAAAAATATCTTAGACATGATGGACTAAATGCACTCTTCTTTTAAAAAGTTTAGAATTTGGCAGGTGATCAAGTCACTACCTCTCTAGAATGAATCAAAAGCTATTTACTCAAGCATTAAATCTCCTTAGAAGTTACTAGGGGACTTAACATCATAATGTTCTCCCAATATTTAGAAGGAAGCAATTCAACCTTTAAATATATAAGTACAAACTTTAGAAATTATATAAGTTAACTAGGTACTACTAATCTAAGATATGATGGGAATCATTTCATATAGTGCAACATGCAATATGGGAATTGGTTCGAAGAAAGCTAGATAGATCCTTAATTAACTCTCTAAGGATGTCTAAATTACCCCTTAAATGTTACTAACTTTGGCTATAACCTTCCTTAGAAATTATATGAGTTAACTAGGTACTACTAATCTGAGATATGATGGGAATCATTTCATATAGTGCAACATGCAATATGGGAATTGGTTCAAAGAAAACTAGACAGATCCTTAATTAACTCTCTAAGGATGTCTAAATTATCCCTTAAATGTTACTAACTTTGGCTATAACCTTGCTTAATCTCATCCCCTATTGAAATTTAAGATTTATCAAACCATAATGTTAGGAATTCACCTTTCAAGTTTAACAATTACTTAATCAGTCTATAGGGATACGAGGAAGCAGTGACAAATGATAAGTATTATAATTTTCATGGATTTGAAGCATTTAAATCTATAAGAAAAATGTAAGAAATAAAAACAATCTTAAGAAATTAAATTAAAAAACACTTTAGAAGCACAAGTTTAGATATTCAAACTTTCAAATAATCACTCAACCAAGTCCAAAATGAGCTTTATTTAAAACTAAATGTTAGGGCTTTCGTGCTCAAATAGAAGCCACCTATATCAAGTTATACTCATTTTTTGGAGCGTAACACTCTCCTAAGGTAGAGATCAAGAGTCTAGTAGTTAAGAGACGGTGACAAAAGCACCTCCTACTTCTATAATGCAATATTAACCAAAAGCAATCACAATAAGATATCATTTATAGTTGATTAAGATGGTAAAACCTTGTGGAATCAAGAAGAAATCAAGAAGTTAGCCTTAAACTACTTTCAACCATATTTGGTATAATTAATAATGTTTTCTCATCTTTGTAGGGTTTAAAGGAATTCATCCACGATTCAATCCTTAATGAACAAGCAATTTCCCTTTATAATACATTTAATAGAGTTGATGTTTAAAGAGCTCTGTTCAACCTTAACCATCACAAAGATCATAGACATGATGGATTAAATATATTGTTCTTCCACAATGCTAGGAATTTGGTAGGTGATTAAATTCCCACCTTAATCCTTGAATTCTTCATTAATGAAAATCGTAATATCTTTGATCCCTAAAGTATCTAACCAAATTCTTTTCAATATTTTGAACCAATAACTTGTTTTAATTTATTGTACATGATTGCTTGAATCGAGGTTGAAATTATTTCTAAAAACCATCATAAGTTTAAACCAAGGAGTATTTTTATGGGAAAAATCTTGGGATGACAACATCCTAATCATATAAGAATTATTCAGAAGCTACAATAGGAAATATGATATCTTGAAAGTTTCTTAATGAAAATAAAGTTTGATAAGGCATTTAACTCAGTAAGCTAGAGTTTCCTTTTTAACAACCTTATAGCTTTTGGCTTTCCACAAATTTTCAATAAGTAGATAAAACAATATATGTCACCTAACTCATTCAGCATCATGATCAATAGTGAGCTTACACATATCACTAAGAGAGCAAAAGACTTGAGACAAGGTTACTCTCTATCAACTTACTTATTCTCCTTATGTATTGAAGTCCTTATAAGGTTTATTAATCACAATATAAGCTAAGATACCAGATTAATTATCACCACAAATGAATGAAAATGCGATTGTTTACTCTCCCATTTATATACAATCTCTTACTTCTAAGTGGAGTTAACACTCATTCTATTGAATTGTTTATAAAATCCTTGCACACTTACAAGTAGTTTTCTATCCTCTCAATCAATCTAAGCACAGTTACCTTTTTATCACTTTTGAAGCACAATTAACATAACCAGAATTTCATATTTACAAATTAAATAAATCCACTTCAATTATGCAGGAATTGTAATAACTAAAATAAGTTAACATTCAAGGATTGTCAACCCATTTTTGACTCATTCCATAGAATGATCAGTAGCTGGATTAGTAGACACCTTTCTTATATTGGCATGATCTAATTAATATTCTCCATTCTTCACAATTTTCATATATATTAATAGTTACACCTAATGCTCTCTAAAAACTTGAAAAAAATAACTAATAAAGTCCTCAAGAACTTTCTCTAGATAGGAGTAGTATCAAATGAATCCGAAGCCCAAGTTAAATGAACTGAAATATGTGCATCAAAAGAAGGGCGATCTAGCATCACTTCTATTAAAGTTATGAACACTATTCTCTTAGAAAAGGGCATTTGGAGACTATGTAATGACAATTGCTTTGGTTTAATGGATGCACGCTCACTTATTAAGAGGAACAAGTTTTTGGAAAATCAAGCCTATTACAAATACCTTATAAATGTTAAAAAAATGTTAAGGATAAGGAAAACCTTAGCACATTAATGAAAAGCAAAGTTAGGATTGGACTTAACACCTAGTTTTAGTATGAAAATTGGTGCTTACTAAGACATCTTCACTTAGTTCTAGATATGATGACATTAAGACACTTAATGCATGACTGAGCAAGAGTGACGGACATCATTATAAGAGATCAACGATAATGCAACATTAGAGGATTCTCTTATTTGATAGCTAATCCCCCTATAGTCTTAACCCAATAATAAATGAAACCATCATCTAACTGAAGAATATTCCATGAGATTTAATAATAAATAACATGTGTAAATGTTTAAATAATTTTTTTAAACCAATTTTCATGGCATAAATTGGTTATATTCAAATCTGGTATACTTAGAACCACCTTTATCCTTTAGATAGTCATTAAGAATAAATTGAGAACAATAGATATAGTCAAGTTTCAAATAAGCAGTCTCAACTACAAGCTCTATAATTAATAAACTAAAACCATTAAGGATTTTATTCTTAAGATGTTCCTTTTCTTCAACCATCCTCTAAAAATCTTTACAGTATGCAATATCAATTGTTTGTGAATAGAATGTCTAAGAATTATAGACTAGTTAGGTAAGTTAAATTTTCCCAAAAAAAGTGATTAAACCCTATTTAAAATAAGAATAAGTTGTTATGTATATGCTTTATGGAAAGAAATAAATGGGAGAAATCTTTTAGAACAAGATTTAAAAGTTCCATATATGGAAAAGTGTCATGTATGGACCTATGGCACGTTAAACCTTATCAGGATAATATCTATAATCAAGGGAATCAACCATATTAGTATGGATTTAGCTAGTAGAAGGAGCTTACCAACTAGCTAATTCGCTCTTGATAGTCATATGGAAATAATGAGCGACAAGTGAAGTACCTAAAGAGAACATACTCTACATTGGAATCTAAGTGAAGTCAAGAACTAGCATACATAAGTAACACCATCTCAAAGTATATTGATGCATGACTTATTGCCATACTACAAATCCTAAAGTACTGAATAGTAAAATCTAGCATTTTTAAGGCATTCTAAAGGATGATGTTATTTGTATAATAGAGATTGTATAGCCCACTGTTACTCCTTTTGTATTACTTTAGCTCATGCATACTTTGAGTGGCCTTTAGGCTACAGGTAATCGAGCTCTTTTCTTTCTTTTCTTTTCTCTCTCTCAAATTGCTTGTCTAATTTTAGTTTAAGTAGTTGCAATTGTGGTTTAGCTTCAAAACTTTTATTCCCTTTAGGAACTTATTAGTCAATTCCTTTTCAACTTTTAAAAGAAAATATAGGCTTTCCCTTCGTAATAATAATTGCAATACATGTAATTGCTTATCTCACATTTACAAATAATGAATTTTTTAGATGTATGTGATTAAGATACCTCCATTTAAAATGAAACAAATTTGGATTAACCCCTTCACATTAAAAATTTGTCATTAGCTAAGGGGGTGTTTGTTTTCATTTTTTCCCATTTTTGGTGGTAGTTTTTTTAAAAAATAAAACTTCCTATTGAATCACATTTGGTCGTTATTGTTGCATTACCGTGTTTTAGAAAATAAAAAAACTACAACCATTTTACGAAAACAAGAAAATTACATTTCCCTAATATTTTACAACAGGTTTTTGTTTCTTTTAAAACAATTTTTTCTCTTTACGCCGAATTGCATCTTCATCTTTAGCTGTGATTTTTTTTCTCTTTGCGCCGACCTGCATCTTCATCTTCAACTGTGATTTTTCTGGCAACTCCATGTTTGTATTCTATTAATATTATCCGTATTTGTTCTTTTCCTTTTATCTTTCGATATGTGGATATGGCTTTCTACTGTTAGTTTTGCATGCTCTATTTTGGCCATGTGGTTATGAAACAGTACTTTTTACGGCCAACACCCAATAGTGTGGAGAACTGTTGGTTGTACTTGAGTTTATTACAGTGAACTTACTCTACATGTCTTCACGTAATAGTGTACATGAGTTTGAAGTTTTTGCATATGTACGTGAGTTTGAAGTGTATTAATAAAAAAATATGTTAAAACCTTCTCAAAACCCATCAAGGTATAGATATAAGATTATGCCACTAACTTTTACCTTCATATGCGTTGATGGTAATCTTTATCTAGTCGATTCAATAGGAAATGCTTTACCTCTGTTATGTTTTCCTACCTTCTTTCCCATTATGAATTATAGTGGATTTGATGTCTAACAACATATTTGATTTCTGATTTTGGCTTCTTATTACCATGATGACATGGTTTTTGTTTTGAGATATCGTGAAAGGAGGATAATTTTTACAAGATCGAAAGGGTAAGCATTTGGGTATGTTTGGGAAGTAGGAAAAAGAGAGAAAATAGAAGAGACATAATGAATGGTGAGCCAAGGCTAGCTCGATGGGACAAACTAACATGCAGAATACAACATGTGAGGCTTTGTTTATACGTGAGTATTTTTTAGGAAAGCAACATGTATCACTTGTAGCATAGATGAAATATGTGAGTTTGAAGTGTGGAGAACCGTTAGTTGTACGTGAGTTTATTACGGTGAACTTACACTGCATAGCTCTAGATAACCGAGTTTACTCTTCTTCTATTTTTCTCTTGCTCTCTTACTTAAGCATAAATTAATTTGTAATGTAGCTTCATGCTTGTAGTGACAACACCCAATAGTGTGGAGAACCGTTGGTTGTACGAGAGTTTATTACATTGAACTTACTCTGCATGTCTTCACATAATAGTGTACGTGAGTTTAAAGTTTTTGCATTTGTACATGAGTTTGAAGTGTATTAATAGAAAAAATATGTTAAAACCTTCTCAGAACCCATCAAGGTATAGATATAAGATTATGCCACTGACTTTTACCTTCATATGCGTTGATGGTAATCTTTATCTAGTTGATTCAATGGGAAATGCTTTACCTCTGTCCTGTTTTCCTACCTTCTTTCCCATTACGAACTGCAATGGATTTGATGTCTAACAACATATTTGATTTCTCGTTTTGGCTGCTTATTACCATGATGACATGGTTTTTGTTTTGAGAGATCGTGAAAGGAGGATAATTTTTTACAGGATTGAAAATGTAAGCATTTGGTTGTGGTTGGGAAGTAGGAAAACGAGAGAAAATAGGAGAGAGATAATGAATGGTGAGCCAAGGCTAGCTCGATGGGACAAACTAACATGTAGAATAGAGGAT
>JAOQMP010000001.1:7930736-7944578 GCA_027563575.1 Erythroxylum pedicellare
AGGAGCAATAATAAACATATCAATACAAGATCAATCCTAATTAATACAAAATCAATTCTAATAACTCTAGTCAACACAAACAATGTGCAGAAACCCTAGGCACAACCCTAAAACCCTCAAACACTACAAAAGAACACGAAAAACATCAAAAAGAGGTAGCAATCATTATATCAAAGCAAACCAAAAGAGAAGGATTGAAGAAGCTTTAGAGAAACTTAAACATTTTAGATCAAGAATTCAATTAGTTTTATTCTTTTTCCCTTTATTTCTTTCGTTGTCTTGAATGTGTATTTGTATTTCTATGATGTATAACATGATTATGGATTTCTAAATTCATATTTAGGAATTGTTTTGGAATTATTTTGTGAACCTTATTTCTTGTTTAATTCAATACATTGATGAATGTTTGTGATAATTTTTGTGCATATACTTGATAATAAATCGAGAGAGTGAATCAATTCATCAGTGATAAGGTGCACAAAAAAATTTGGTAACTTAATAGACCTACAATTATTAGATTAACGAACAATTGAAGAGAGATCTTAATTATGAAATTAGTTATCCATAGGATTGTTTTAAAAATTTTTAGAGCAACTTCAAACTTAGCAATATGTGGATTTTTTTTTCTTCTAACCTAGTGAAGGCATTACCAAATGGATAGGAGTTACTATAACATATGTAATCTTGGGTGGCAGTACCACCCAAATTATTCATGGATTAACAATGTGGAAGATCAAGCAGGATAGGCTTGGATTCTTAGATTAAAACTCTTTTGAGTTAAAGTTAGATAAGATCATGGATGAGATAAGCTCCAAGTTTAACAAGTGGGAGAGTAAGAGGAGGATTAAATTACATAAGTGGGAAACTGAGAGGAGGATTGAAGCTAAATTTGATCAATTCATAACAAACCACTCTTTTACTCTTCATAACAACAAAAGCAACCTTCCAATGTATTGTTAATAAGGAATGTGGGAAGTCTTCTAAGTGACACAAAAGCACAACCAACATCTATCCTCTGTTGTGACATTAATGGGGATAACCACCATAATTTTAAATGTTGGGCACTAGATTATATATGGGAGAATCCATATTGTTTGCAAATTTGGTCTCAAAATATACTATATAAGCATAATGATAATTTAGAATGGATCAACTTTTAAGATGACCAATAAACATTTACGCTTCACTTAAATCCTTAATGAAAGATCTTGCCAATGGTGAAGCTAACCATGTCTTCCAAGAGAGTTTTTCATCGCCCCAAGACACTAAGCCAAATACAACATGCTATTAGAGCCTATTAATGCCTTAGTGTAACGAGGAAATAAAATTCCAATTCACAAGTGAAGTTGAAATTCTAGAAAAGAAAGAGGAACAGATGACAATGGACATAAAGATTGAAGAATATAAGGGCATATCTGTTCAAGAAGTGAATGAAGAGGAGGAAGAGGAACAAATGATAGAGGAAATAGAGGTTGAAGAACCTACGAAAGTCTCTATTCAAGAAGCAGAAGTATAAGAGGAGATAAGGGGATGACTATAGTAGAAGAGGAGTAGTTCACCTTCTTACAGGACAAAATGTTGGATTTGATTTACAATTTAGGTAGTTTCATCATTCTTTATATTATTGACAGTTTGTTGTTGAAAAGGGCATTACTGAACTTTCTTGGTTTTCTTAATTTGACCAATTATGTCCTTATTATACTTCAATATATAGCTCATTTACAAACTACTAAACTACCATATGGAGAAACGGTGGAAGCAAAACACTTATAATAGACCCAGGTTAAAGATAGAAGGTAAAGTAAATCAAGCTAATGATATTAAACAAGCACTACTTAGGAGGCAACCTAAGAATTAGCATTTTTATTTTTTATTTTATTTTATTGGTATTTTGTTATTTTTTTATGATTATGTTTATTTTGTAGGAAGGGAATTGCTAGAATTTTATGTCATAGAATGTCTCCAAATTTTATCACCCATACCATCACCATCGAAGCGCCATAAGTATTTTTGCTCTAAATTTTTATTTTTTGCTATTTATATTTCTTTGTCTTATTTTATTTTCTACATGGAGGATAATGTGTTGTTCAAGTGTTGCATATCGATTGTGTATGAATTATGAATTGGCATATCAATTGTGTGTGAATTTTGTATTTGTATTATGTTTTTTTATTAGGTTGGCATTATGATATGTGCATTGTATGAATGTGTTAATGGCAAGAATTGAATAGGATTGGCTTATTTTGAACATGCTCATTTAAATTATAAAGACATTGTAACTTATGAATTATGCGTTTTAAGTTCTTTGGGATAAATATGCATATTAATTAGGATATGAAATATACTCTTTCACTTTATATACAATTATGATTATATTTAGTTAAATTGTTTAGCATCATTAATACCCTTTAAGAAATGAGGTAGGCTAAGAAATTAGGAAAAGAAAGTGTATCAAATAAAATTCCTACTCTGTTGGCCCTTTTTACAAAAATTAGGTTAAGAATTGAGTTGATAGCCAGTTGAGAATTATGATATAGTTAAGTAACTGGGGGCAATCATGACAAAATGTTTGTCTTCATGTTAAAAGGCTAAAATGATGCTCTAACCAAGCTAAATAAAAAAATTGTGATCTAGTTGAGTAACTGGAGGAAATTTATGACAACACGTTTGCCTTAGCATTAAAAGACTAGGTTATTGTTAAAGAAAAATTTTAAATGGTTTTAAAATAAATAAAACCTACTGATCTTTTACAAATAGCAAGAATTGTCATGGAAGTTTACTTAACGATAGTTTGCCTTTTTAATTGATCAATAATAATAAATGTATGCTTATAAGTGAAATAGGTGTATGAATAGGGTGTTAATATTTTTGATTGATATGTATATTCAAATTAATGCACATAAACATAAAAAGAATAAGTTAGTATGTTTCCAAATATTGAGTGGTTGATGTTTGAGGTTAAGTTCATTTCATAAGATTTGATATCATTATATCATTATTGGATGTTGCATGATTTTATATTTCTATGTTTTATTTATGTGTGTTTTAGTTTTTCTTGAGGACAAAAAAATGTTTAAGTGTGGGAATGTTGATACGTGTAGATCATATTATGTTTTTTCTAAGTGTCTTTTTAAGTGTTTCTTAGACAATTATCATATTTATATGTTTAACTTGTGTTATTGTTTGTGCTTTTTATATTTAAAGTGTTTGTTTGGTTTAGAGCAAGAATCTGATCTTAATTGGATGTTTCAAGAGGTGTTTGATGTGTTTGAGTGTTTGGAAGAAGGAAATTTAAGAATGGAGAAGATGTTGGATGCATGAAGGATTGGCGAAGATGAATGTGTCTCTGGCACGATTGTGGCAAGAGGTGCTTCTAAGCGCCAGTTTTTAGAGTTTTGAGGATTTGGGGCAATTTTTGGAACCAAACAAAGTGTGGAAAACCTAGACATAACTCTAGAACCCTCAAGCACTATAAAAGAACATGAAAAAAAATCCAAAAAAAAGAGGCAACAACCATTAAATCAAAGGATATCAAAAGAGAAGAATCAAAGAAAGCTTCAGAGATATTCCAGCATTCTAAATCAAGACTTCTATCGGTTTTATTCCTTTTTCCCTTTATTTCTTTCATTGTCTTAAATGTGTATTTGGATTTCTGTGATGTATAACATGATTATGGATGTCTAAATTCATATTTTGGAATTATTCTAGAATTATTTTATGAACTTATTTCTTATTGAATTTAATACATTGATAAATATTTATGATAATTATTGTGCATATATTTGATAACAAATCAAGAGAGTGAATTAAGTCATTAGTGTTATGGTGACTAGATTTGGTAACTTCATAGATCTACAATTATCATATTAGTGAATAATTGAAGAGAGATCTTAGTTCTGAAACTAATTATCCATAAGATTGATTCAAATCTAATTGAACAAGTTAGGAGTAGTTTTGTGAATCGAGAAATTACAACTGTATAAATATCAAATTTAATTAAGGCTATTTGATTTGCTCTTGAGAGAGAATAATAAAAACAATTAGGACATCTTGGATCAAACATTAATTGAATCAATAAGATAAAAGGAAACAAAATAAAGATATAATAATTCATAAGTTTTCAACTTTAATCAATCTCAATTTCATTGGCAGCTCAATTGTTCTATTGTTTACTTGTTTCATTTTTATTTTATTTAATTTTAGTTATTTGTATTAATTCGAATCAATCTTAACACCTTAGACAAAGTTCTTTACAAGTTTATTAGGTGTTTAATAATCCTTGTGGGAATGATGCCATTGATATTGTAAGATATGATCCGTAAACTTGCAGTATTGAGATTTTTATTATTATATAAAACTTGCTCCATAGTGGGTGGCCAGCAGATTGAGATTGCTCAAATAATATAGTATAAGGATTATAAGTTCCTTCGTTCATAGGTTGGTTTGGCTGAGGAGAACCTTGATGATTGTTAACTAGTTTTAAGTTTTAAGGCAAAAAATTATTGGTAGCATTATCTAGCCCCACCAATTCATAGTAATCCCTGTTAATGAACATCCTCTTTGTAAGTATCCATGCCTTGCCAACATGATGGGCAAGAGGTAGCCATTAGTAATAAATGTACACTTCATCTTGATATAGCTCATCATAATCATTTAACCATATCAAAGGAGCTGTATATGAAAGCTCTTTCTTTATATGAACCACAACACAAATTTTTGCATAACATACCCTTTTCATCAAAGTAATAGATTTGTCCATAGCAACTGGTGTCCTTATATCGCTAGCCAGATGACTAAGTCTAATAGTTATCCAATACTCTAAAAGAATATTATCCAAATTAACCAAAAAAGGATCCTACTTACATATGATATCTTGGAGCCAAATTCCTGATCACCCAAGTTATAGAAACAATGGAATATTATTGAAATGCTAAGGTGCATGATCAAGTATCTTTTGTGCACTAGAAGTAGAAAATAATTTGAAGATAAATAAGCCATCATCCATAAAGAGCACATCCTTTAACCCCGACCTATCCCATTGTTTACAAGCCCAAGCTTTGAAGGGTGGAAAAGGTTACCTTTTATCAAGAAGCAATAATTAAAATTAATCAAATAGAATTTTTATTAAATTTTAAAGCAAAAATAAATAAAAATCCGAAATTAATACAAATAGGCTCTTACTTATCGTTCTTTTGTTTTCTGAAAATTAAAGTAATTTTCTTAACTATTGTTGCTTTGTTGTTTAATTGTGTAAAGGGCTTAGGCCTATTACTCCTTTTGATGATTCCTTTCAATAATCAAACCATAACATTAATCATAAAACCACACAATTGATAATAAAATTTAACTCCCACAATCATAATTAATAACAAATATAAATTTAGTAAATGAATATAAGTTTATAATTATGATAAAATCCAAACAATATAATTTAAATATAAACATTTTCTAATTTAGAATAACTACAAGTGTATTAAATTGTTTGTTTTTTACAAATATTTAGTAAAGTTGAATTTTTCTTTATTTTTATGTAATTTAAACCCGAGCTTTGTTTTAAATTTTAAGCCCAAATATAAGCAATATAGGATTTGACGTGCTTCCCATGTGAGATGTTGAATAATATTGTAGTATTTGTGTTGTGTGCTTATTTTTTAACATTTGGGCTTTCAAATATTGTTTCTTGGTAAGACTTATACAAATTGATCGTGTCTATTTGGTTCAACGAGCTAAATTTAAAAAACATACTAAAATGCCTATTAAAACATCATGCAACCTACAACTATCAATGTTGGACTTAAAGGATTGGTAAAGGTGAATGTGTCTCTAGTACGATTGTGCTGGGACGCGTTTCCAAGCACAAGTTTTTTCAAGTTTTGAGGATTTGGGGCTATTTTTAGAACCAAACAAAGTAGGAAAAACCTAAACACAACTTTAGAACCCTTGAGCATTATAAAAGAACATGAAAAACACTAAAAAGAGGCAGCAACCATTACATCAAAGCATATTAAAAGAGAAGGATCAAAGAAAGCTTTAGAGGTATTCCAGCATCCTAGATCAAGACTCCAATCATTTTTGTTCTTTTTCCCTTTATTTCTTTCATTGTCTTAAATGTGTATTTGGATTTCTATGATGTATGACATGATTATGGATTTCTAGATTCATATTTAGGAATTATTCTAGAATTATTTTTTGAACCTTATTTCTTGTTAAATGTAATACATTGATAAATGTTTGTGATAATTGTCATGCATATGCTTGATAATAAATCGAGCGAGTGGATCAAGTCATTAGTATTAAGTTAACATGATTTGGTAACTTAATAGATCTACAATTATCATATTAGCAAAAAATTGAAGAGAGATCTCAATTGTGAAATGAATTATCTATAGAATTGCTGCAAATCTAATTGAACAAGTTAGGAGTAGTTTTGTTAATCGAGAGATTACAACTCTGTAAATACCGAATTCAATTGGGGTTAATTGATTAGATCTTTAGAGAAAATAATCAAAATTTTAGGATATCTTGGATCAAACATAAATTGAATCAATAAGATAAAGGGAAACAAAATAAAGATAGAATAGTTCCTAAGCCTTCAACTTTGATCAATCTCAATTTCATTAGCATCTCAATTGTTTTATTTGTTTACTTGTTTCATTTTATTATCTGTTTTAATTTTAGATATTTATATTAATTAAAATCAATTCTTAGCACTTTGTACAAAGTTCTTTTCAAGTTGTTTAGGAGTTTTATAGACCTCATATGAATGATACCCTTGATACTGCAAGATACGATTCGTATACTTGTAGTATTGAGAGTTTTATTACTATATAAAACTTGCTCAACAATAAGTGGGAAGCAGATTGAGATTGCTCAAATAATATAGTATAAGGATTATAAGTTCCTTCATTCATAGGTTGGTTTGGCTAAGGAGAACCTTGATGATTGTTAAGTAGTTTTAAGTTTGAAGGCAAAAAATTATAGTAATCCCCGTTAATGAACATCCTTTTTGTAAGTCTCCATGCCTTGCCAACATGATGAGCAAGGGCAGCCATTAGTAATAAATGAACACTTAATCTTGATATAGCTCATCATAATCATTTAATCATATCAAAGGAACTATATCTGAAAGCTCTCTCTTTATATCAACCACAGCACAAATTTTTGCATAAAAAACCTTTTTCATCAAGTAATAGATTTATCCATAGCAATGGGTTTCCTTATATAGCTAAATGACTAAGTCTAATAGTTGTCCAATATTCTAAAAGAATATTATGCAAATTAACCAAAATAGGGATCCTACTTACATTTGATATCTTGGAGCCAAATTCTTGATCACCAAAGTTATAGAAATAATGGAATATTATTGAAATGCTAAGGTGCATGACCAAGTATCTTTTGTGCACAAGAAGTAGAAAATAATTTGAAGATCAATAAGTCATCATCCATGAGGAGCACATCCTTTAACCTCGAGCTATCCCATTGTTTATATGCCCAAGCTTTAAGGGTGAAAAAGCTGACCTTCTATCAAAAAGCAGTAATTGAAATCAAACAAATAGTATTTTTAACTAATTTGAAGTCAAAAATGAAAAAAAAACTTAAATTAAAACAAATACACTCTTACTTTTCGTTGTTTTGTTTTTTGAAACATTAAAGTAGTTTACTTAACTATTGTTGCTTTGTTGTCTAACTATGTAAAAGGCTTAGGTTGTATTGCTACTTTCGATGATTCCTTTCAATATTTTTAATTTTAAAAAACCAAACCATAACATTAATCACAAAATCACTCAATTGATAATAAAATTTAACTCCCATAATCGTAATTAATAACAAATTTAAATTTAGTAAATGAATATAAGTTTATAATTATGATAAAATCTAAACAATATAATTTGAATATAAACATTTTATAATTGAGAGTAACTAAAAGTGTAATTAAATCGTTTGTTATTTACAAGTATTGAGTAAAGTTGAATTTTTTATTTTTTTTATGTAATTCAAACCCAAGCTTTGTTTTAAATTTGAAACCCAAATATAAGCACCGAGCTAATTAACTCGTTGAACCAAATGGACATGGTCAATTTGTATATGTCTTACCAAGAAGCAACAATTGACAGCCCAAACGATAAAATAAAAATAAGCCCACAACGGAAATACTGCGATATTATTCGACATCTCTCATGGGAAGGGCGTCAAATCCTATATTAAAAAGAAATGAAAAGATTATATGGTTTATAAACCTATAACAGCAACTAATCAACTCCTTATTAACTATTTTAAATATGAACTGAGATTGTTATTAAGCTAAATAATATTTCTAAACCAATAGTAAGATTTTAAATATATAATCTTGAAATGGCCGCTAATCTAAATTTCAATGATTATTTTATTGATATAACGTGAACCTATATTCTTTTACTTATAAACCGTAATCTTACAGAGTTAACACGGGCCCCATTTTGATAAATTCACGGGGAAGTAGTTAGCACGTGAAAATCCCGGCTGCTCAAGATGTATCGCACACTCCAGAGTCTATCAATTTCTTGACCAAATAGTCTTTAGTTAACAAGCGGAAGAATCGAATCTCATTTCCAGTTTCCTCTCTGCAAATAAACAACCTACGCTGAAACAGCTCTTCGTTTAACCCTGTGATTCCGAGTAGTGTCCTGCCGAGTTGGACAGGACTAAAACATTACATGAATCATAGAGAAAGTGAGGGAGATTAAAACACAAGTAAACAAAGAATTATTCAATTATAAATTACTGTGGTGCGGAACATATACGTGTAAAGGAAGGAGCTATGTCTGATATCCGACTCACGATTCAATCATCAATGCCTTCACTGGCCTTTACAAAACGGCCCTTCACTCGCTTCCTAGTATCAGCTCTTGCTTTCCTTGACTCGTATCGTATGTGCTTTTCGTATCTGTTCACAAAATAGGTTCACCGGTTTTAGAATTAGTTTTATTAATTGTTTAAGCCAGAGCTTAGAAATTGTAAGAAAGCATGGCAGACCTCCGAGTTTTCTTCTTGTCCTTGTATCGCTGCATGGCGTTGCCTCTGTTCTGTGCATGAATCTCCATATCGACCTTGTTTGCTGCTGGTATTTTCAAGCTTAGACTTCTCAATAGAAGCCCCTGCTGCATGAATTGCATATCTTCAGAACCTCTCAGTTTATTGCTCTCAGAAGATACTGGATCTTGGTTACTATAGTTATTCTGTCATTTCAGGAAAAACTAAAGGTAAGACAACAGAATCAATATGCAACACATTGACAGACTGGAATAAACGAATATGTGATCAAGCAATCAATTTAAACTTAATCGAGGTTCAGTTCTTCAGTCAATGGTCAGCTGCATCTGTGTTGTACCAGAAGCACACCCCCACTCCATCAATATAAAATAGACAAACCCATTCAAGATTTTTATTTTCAAAACTAACAATCAAGTGCTTAACTATCTGTTACCGGACTTGTAGAGAAATAAACCTTTCTTCATTTATGATGAGGAATTAAAAACATGTAACGAGGTTTACACCCTTCTCCTGATTGAGACTGAGATCTAAATTTTTTATGTTGCCCAGATCAATGTTTATGCATGACAGGATATTCATATTATATGATTAGCCAAATGGATGTATGGAACAGTCCATTTTGAAACTAACCATCTGTTAATTTAGAAACCTCTAAACTAACAGATGCCTCTATCAACTTGGCATCTCAGAAGACACTTTACACCACTCTGTATTGAGAATATAAGTGCACTAGCAATTTCGTGACAGCAAGACTATCTGCTTCAACCAATCACCAACATAATGCAGGGTTGCAGAGGTGAACATCTATATGACAAGATGCAGAAATGTCTCTTTGTAAGTGATTTTGGGGGAAATGAAGTGTCTAAATGATAGAAGACAAAAGAAGGATTTACATTGTATTCATCAGATGCCATAGAACAATTGATCTGGTACATGTCTCCCAAAATTTTTGAGTTTGAAAGTGACGATTCTCTGACAAGGTCGTCGATGTTCTTGATAATAAATCCTGCATTTCCTGGACCATATGCAATTTCTAATTGGGTAGATTCATCAGGATGCCTTGACTGTCCTAAATTAAAATCCCAAATCTGCAACAAATGGACAAATTCATGGTTTATTGACAGCACTTGTTATCCCTCTTACCTAAAATACTTTTATCAATTATTAGCAGAGAGAAATGCATGAGCCACAAAAACAAATAAAAGCAAAACAGAAAGATAAAAGCAGGAAGCAGAGAAAGATTACAATTTGAGATAAAAGTGAACAAAGATTTGAAAATTCGTCAAGTTGAAGATTGTTCTAAAATAAACCTAAAATCTGATGTACTTTAACCTAATAAAAGGTAAAGGATGCTTAAGAGAACTACAAATGAAACCGAGCAGGTGACTATAAGCCATTGAAATAGAAAAATACTGACTCATGATCATAAATACCAAAGAACTGAAGGTTAACAAGCACAAGAAATTCAGATAGTCCCTTTTCAGAAATTAAATAGGCTACCCCAAATAACATATTTGCTTGCTTCTCAATTGTTCACTTAACAAAGACAGTCAAAATAACTAAGTCTAATTCATGTAGCAAGAAGTTAGCTATGATAGATAAATTTATATCCAAATCCTCACATTACCCCGACAAACCTAGATGAAAACAGATGGGACGATGAATATCAAGCAAAAACACCCACATTAATCCAAACCAAGCAGCACATGCCCTCTCATCCTCTAGATCTCGCACAAAATATTAAAGAATCAGGAAATGAGTACTTCTCTTAACCATTCCAAAGTTATGCACCATTGAGCATATATGAACTTGCATTCAAGAGTAAAACATCGACAGCTAACGGCAACCTTTCACATGATAATTATCTGTCATAAACTAGGGTGAAAAGTTGCATAATTTAATTTGTCTCGGAGCTCCTAAAAGCTACCTACCTGAGTTCCCCGAGAATGTGCATCACCACTCCACATCGTGTCCTCGCCGGTGACCCGATCACCTGGCTTTGGATCCGCTTGCGATGGCAACGTAAGCACAGACGTGAACAACCCTGGTTCATGCAGAGGCTGCTGCTTCGTGTTAGCTCCGCAGTTAGCACCATCTCCGGCCACCACACCGCCGCTTTTACCATTTTCAAAATCTACTGTCTCCATACTTCCACAAAAAATACTGTTCCTATTCGGCGTTTTTGGATCCAGATTCTCCCCCGCCACCATACCTCTCTTGAACAACTCCACCAACTGTTTGTGTATCACCTGTTTGTACTTCCCACATTTGGGACTCTGATGTCTCTTAGACCCTGATAATACCTCTCCATCGTTCACATTCCCGTAAACAGTGACGTTACCGTTAGGTACAATCAAATCCTGAAAGCTAACTTCACAACCACAGGAGTTATATCCCCACGGGTCGATTTGCATCACCAAGTCATCAACACCAACATCCCAATAGTGATTCATGTCCTCAGATTGATTAGAATTCTTGTTATCGAAATCAAATTCCCAGAAAGAAGCGAGCTCGCGCGCTGAGGGACAGCCAGAAAATCCGTCAACCGGAGTGCGATCATGAGAAACAGAGACAGAACAACTTCCATGAGCGTCCCAATCACACTCTTGGCAGAGGACTAAATTATCAGTCAAGCAACGAACCGAAACCGGCTCCGAATAGCAGTTGTCACAGATCTGTGAACGTAGATGTTTCCGGGAGAGAAGGTTTGCAGAGTGGACGTGTTGGTCGCAGAAAAGACAGAGCTTTGCGGAGTCTGCTCTGCAGTAAAGCACCGCAATCTGGTCATTGCAGAAATCACAGGGCAAGCTTTCCTTTCTCTCTGTCTCAGGGCTTACCATGTTTATTAAGCTTAAAGAAGCAGACACACTTGGATAAAACGGATCAAAAGCCGAATGGGGAAAGGGAATCCAAGCAAGAGTAGGGCAATAGAAATGGCGAAGAGAGGCTTTTACAGTTGGAGTAAATGAATAGGCAATAGAAATGGCGAAGAGAGGCTTTTACAGTGAGAGTAAATGAAGGACACACTGTTTAACGTTTTAGAGTTTTAATATTGGAGTGGGAAGAGAGGATAAAACCAAAAGAGAAAAAGCACATAAGAAACGTGGAGATAGTGACAGTTTTGAATCGGTAGATCGGCTATGGAACTTGCAGGGAAAGTCCCGAGCAAAAGAAATATGCTCGTCTGTGTCTGGGACTAGTTAGTATTACTACTTAAATCGACACTCCCCGTTGGATTAAAGGAAATGGATGGTGGTGATGTAGATTTAGGTCCACTAAAACGCAATTATTGCGGAGCAGCAGTTGAAGTAAGCGATTAATATCGGAAAGGAAAAAGGATGACACATCACTTCTTGTTGCAAGCATTTTAAAATTTAAATGCTCTTCTTACTAGGTTTGTTCCAAGTAGGCCAGGTTTTAATTGGAATGATATTAACTTAATTCCTCCGGCCATTTGGTTTGATCTTGAGCTGACCAACTAACATTATAGGTTAGGAGGGCAAATTGAGGTGTTGGGGCATTGTGGCGTGAGCTTCTCTGACTGCAAAATTAGATTTCTCTTAATAAGGATTAGCCCATCCGGATCCCTTTCTATTTACTCACTTTAGCGTCAAGTTTTACTTGTCTATTCCTCTTTTATTGTCATCTCATTTCAGAATTACACCGCAAACTGTGGATAAAGATGATGAACCAAGAAGAATGTAGCATGCCTTCTATTTCCCACTCACGATGTATAGTTAGGATTTAATTTTCTAAACATGGGTGCATGTTTGAATAAGTGAGTCAATAAAAACAGAACTTACAAGAGTGGCGGGCCGATGATAGTGTGTGAATTGTTATCATCTAGTTAGGCAAAGTCAGTCGTCTGTTTATAAATCGAAAGTGAGCTTATAAATAAAAAAACATATTTAAGTTAACTTGACCATTAAATAAGAATGACTAAGCACCCGATGGAGATTAAAGAAAATATACAGGATGTTTGAAAACTTTCAAATTGAATTTATTAATGAATTGAATTTAATTATATTAATGAGATTGAATTGAATTGAATTTATACTATTTGGAGCAAACCCAATAATATTATAATTGAATTCAATTTCACTGTTTGGAACACAATCAAAATGAATTCAATTATTTCATATGACATTTTTACCCTTGACTAAAAAATAATCTTATTAAATAATAAGCATTCACACTTACATAGAGCAAGTTATAAACATAAATTTCATTATAAGTGATATCATCAAAAAAGTTCATTATTAAAAATAAAAAGAAAAAATTAATTGCAAATGAAATTAGGCTAGACCGAGCTATGAAGATAATAAAAAAAACTATTATAATTTGAAAGCTTAAAAATGCATGATCGGGTAGTAGTTCTTTTGCGTTGAAAACTACAAGGTACTATCAATTTTTGAAATTTCACTCCAAATTATATAATATCATAACAAGTTTGAAAGGAGAAGCTAAATCAAACAATGGATCTAAAAGAGAACGATGATCACAAACAAACAAAAAATGAAAAAGGAAAAGATACCCATGAACAAGGAAAAGGAAAAACCTGGATGTGGTGGGAGGTGCTAATTTATGGAGAAGGTATTGTTGTTCTGTTTATTGGTGGGAGGGGCTATTTGAGGTGAAAGAGGCTGCTTAAGGTGAAGAGATATATGGTAAGGTTAGATAGGTATTATTGGAAGGATATTTTCAACATCCAAAAGAAAAATTGAAGTCTCAATTTGTAATTCAATTCTGATGCTTTTTCAGGTGAATTCAATTTATAAAGGATGATGGGGTTCAATTCATGTATGAATTGAA
>JAOQMP010000001.1:7951864-7965213 GCA_027563575.1 Erythroxylum pedicellare
TCTTCATTGAACTTGATATAGTTCTTGCAGTGTTTAAGATAGTAATGTATAATAGAACATTAGAGCCTTTAGGCATGTAAAAGGAGCTAAGGTCTCATTAAAGATCCAAGTCTGTATTTAGGTAATTATTATGATGATAATTAAGCTTAAAGTTGCCAAATTTAATCAAGTGCTCACTATAGAGAATCTTATAAATTTCTCTTATTAAACCATTATCCCAGTAGTAGCATGATCTTTATATGGTGGTATAAGATACTTAAATGATTGACTTAATGTAAGTGGAAAATGTTGGTTTATGCCCTATAACCAATCATTTAGTTGTAGCTTAATAGTAAAATCATTTAAAAGCTTTTTTTATCTTGTACATATTTAGATGTGTATAAAAAAGTTCATGGGATAATTATGCATTACAAATGAAATTATAATGAGATTATAATAATGAGATTTTTATTGCATTTATGTATTATCCCTAAATTATTACTAGTCATTATTCTATTAAGATTGAACATTAATAGAACGTAAAAGGACTAACACATGCTACGTTTTTCCTTATAAAGGAAGTAGTCGATCTCATAGACTAAAGTATGAAGATACTTAAACATATATGTGGGTGCTTATTAGAGAAAAAGTTCATTGAACTAACCCCATATGAGAAATTCATTTGGAACATTACTTGTATGTTTATGGAAATTCTCATTGTGATGATTATATGACTGATCTTTTGACTTGAGATCTCCAAAGTTATCTTGTATAGGGATCATTATATTTTAATACTACTTATGACCTACTCTAATCTTAAGTAGTTTAATCAGTAGTCATTGGATGTGGTATAAATTATATGGACGTAGTTAAGTGATCAAGATATGACTTATCACCCTAAAATAACTAGGAAGAATGTTTCATTGTTCTCGATTAGTATTGATTTGGGAAATCTTTGACCAAGATGGAATGGCATTTTGTAAATAGTTTACAAATGTCATTAATTAAATTAATAGCTAATGGTAGAGAATTAATATGATTAGACCTAAAGTAAAGTAGACATGAATTCAATGTTCTATGTCTAATCTTAACATTGTACGATAAAATAATTGAATTATACGGAAAAATCATGCATGAAAAAGTTAGTCAAAATCACTTTGACATTCCTAAATATTTTGGCGTTTAAGATGTGATGGTAGACGTCAATCTTGATCTATGAATATAAATTTTTTAATTAGAGGATTAAAGATAAATTAAAGGAGTTTGATTTATCTATCCTAAATATAATTTAGGGTTATAGTTTGTATCTATTGTCAACATAATTAAGAATCTAATGGGTCATAAATAAAGAACGGGTTAAAGAGAGTAAAGATATTTTAATCAAAATGGATTTGATTGTAAAGTTTGATAAAATTTATGATTAAATATGAAATATTTAATAAATAAGGATCAATATGAAAAGATATTGAATCTTATTTGGGTATAATTGGTATTTATTTAGAATGATTAGTAATTAAAATTAAAGTTTAATTGAAATTATAATTTAATTTCAATTAAATCACTAAAATATCCAAAACTTATTATAAATAGGTTTAAGCTCTAATGGAGCTAGCACTCCTTGTCTAACCTATAATTTCAATTAAATTACGTAAATATCCAAAACCTATTATAAATAGGTTTAAGCTCTAATGGAGTTAGCACTCCTTGTCTAACCTATAATTTCAATTAAATTACTTAAATATCCAAAACCTATTATAAATAGGTTTAAGCTCTAATGGAGTTAGCACTCTTTGTCAAACCCTCTCTGCAACAATTGTAGAGATTTCTCAACTTGTTATGTAGATATCATGAAAGGCCAAGAAAATGTTCAGCTACGGTGATTAAGAAGAATTAGTTTAAGAAATGATTCGAGGGATATGACAACAAAAGGATCAAGCTTTGAAATAAGAGACAAATTAAAATTCATGCTTTATTATGATTCATGTGTTAATTATTTTATATAATTTTAGTGATCTTAATTTCAAAAAATCAAACAAAAAAATTCGTAACTATTTCACTATGCGCGGAATCAGATCCAATCAGATTTCCTAACATAAGTTTCTATGAGAAGTTAGAACAACACGTGGAAGGAAGATCTACCCCCATAATTTACAAAGAGAAGATCATATTCCCCATTTCTTTCCTTGATAATATGCAATTTTCTACTAAGTAATCAAAGGAACCCAGTAAAATTTGGATTCTTTAAGAACCTCTTATGAGTTTCTATCTCGGTGGGCACCCAAGACATAATGCGATTCCTGACTCAATGCCAAGTCTCCAACCATGATCCAAATAGTTTCGATTGATTATGGTTTTATAAGAGGTTAACCAACCAAACTATCTACCAGTATAATACTCTTCTTACACCCAAAGACTCTAACTATATCAACCAATTTATTTGTTGTCTACAAAACAACAATAGATTAATCATTTCAAGTAATTGGTAATACATAAATTCACATTTGCTATCCTTCTACTTTGATGAGAATCCTCCCCACTAGTGCTCATAGTCCTTCACCACATCACCTTGGATTGATTTTTCTTGTTCCTATTAAAAGTCTGAAACATTTAAGACTCATTTTTGGGTAAATTTCTACCTGGATTTCTTGATAGTTTAAGGTATGAGAAAGAAGAAGAAGACACCGCATAAAGGAAGGGACATTACTGCTGAGTGTGTTATAGGTTTGCAAGTGGAGGAATACGACAATGGAGATAATGAAATACAGGAGGGGAGGGAATACAGTCATTCAATAATGAAGGTGACGAATGAGCAATTTATGGCAGAGGGTAGACAGAAAACAAACAATGCTGTTGGAGCAAGCAATGCGGGGGAAAGGAAAGTTACGTTACGAGGCATGCATCTAGCAGTAGGAGGGGACAAACTAGGGCCTTCAGGTTTTGAGAACAGGGAAGAAAGGGTACTGAATAAAACAACAAATGTGGGTACTAGGGGGATGTGCACAGGTGAAATAGGGGACGAGGAGGCATCCAGAGCTGATAAGGATATAGATGGGGAGAATGTAAACACTGAAACTTCAAACTTAAAGGATGAAGAATCAACCCCAAAGGTGCTCGATAAAATGTCGGAACCAATTTCAAATAAGCAACGTGAAGGAAAAACTAAGCCTTCTTATGTAAGCCTATTCAGGAACAACAGAGAACTAAAACAAGGGATGCAATTAGACTATGTGCGGGTAGATGATGAAGTTACCATAGAGGAAGAAGACATGGCACAAATTGAACTAGAGTGGGGATATTATCTTATGGGATGTTTCACAGGGAGATTCCCAAGAATGAAGGCTCTTGAAGGACCAACTACAAAATGGAATGTACAGTGTAAAATCTTGCCACATAATTAGGGATGACTGATTTTTCAATTTGACATAGAGGAGGATTGCACTAATGTATTAGCAGGAAGTCCATATGTTTTGTATGGGAGGACTCTGCTGCTTAAGAAACTTGCTCAAAGTTTTGCCTTTTACTACAAAGATTTTATGGAAATTCCCATATGGCTCCAATTGCCAAATGTACCTTTGAAGCTGTGGAATGAGAAGGGGCTTTCAAAGTTAGGATCTTGAATTAGTAGGTCATTATGCATGACTAAGATCACTAGTAAGAAATCAACAATTGGCTATGCACAACTGTTGGTAGAAGTTGATGTGTCCAGACAACCTGTGACAAACTTTAAGGTGAATATGCCTAGGGGCACCCGATACACACAAATGGTACTCTATGAGACCTTTCCTAACTACTGCTGTCACTGTAAGCAATTTGGATACAATCCCTTTGAATGTAGGGAAAATTAAGAAGAAAAAGATTAAGAGTACTGCAAATGTAGGAGATATTGAAATGGTTGAGGATAATAGTGTTATGAACTAGCCTAACCTGGAGATGGAGGAAGGTAGATAGGAACAATCAAAAGTTCATGTAGGAGCAGCTCAGAAAGGAAATCCTAACAAGGAGGGAGAACAACAATTGTAGAATGAAGTTGATACTGAAGAAATGGGGTGTAGGAAGGAACTGACTAAACAAAGGGGACCAAAATTTCAATCTCAGATGGATCCCAAAAAAGTAAATCAGGGAGAGAGGCAGAAGGTGCCTAACCACAGGAGTGCCATCAAGGGAAAGGCAGTAATGACACAAATAAATAAAACAGTGAATGAGAGAAGCAATTTACAAAGGCAAGAAGGAAGCAACAGGGAGGAAATGAGAAATAGCAGTACTAAAGCTCTAAAGGGTACAAGAGGGGGGAGACTCTTCCCCAAAGTGAAAAGTGAAAATCTTATACTAGAATGTCCGAGGCCTAAATAAGGCCTCGAGACAACATAGTATTGTCAACATCTTTAGGCAACACAAATGTAAGTTTGCTTGTTTTCTTGCAACAAAGTTATCCATTGATAGTTTGAGTAAAATGATTAATAACATATTCAATGGCTGGGAATACTGTTATAATTTTGGTGCTATCATAGGGGGAAGAATTTGTATTATTTGGAACTCCATTTTTTTAAAAAAATGTCATTTGCTGGACCTAGGAGAACAATTCATACATGCTAAAATTCAGTGCTGCATATCTCAAGTCACATTTATAGTATCCTTTGTCTACGGACTATATAGTGTCACAAAGAGAAGAGAATTATGGAAGAAGCCAATTGAAGTGAATGAAGATGCATTGATGCCTTGGATCATAATGAGAGACTTTAATTGTGTGTGTGCAGTAAGGGAATAGCTGGGTTGTCAGCCCCCTTGGGTTACTTACTCAAAGACTTGCTAGATTTCAGACTAGCACTTGGGCAAGAAGATGCCTTGAGTAGGGGGAAGTTCTACACTTGGCATGAAAATCATTTATGGGAAAAATTGGATAGGGTCCTCCTGAATCAAGCATGGAGCCATTTGGGTTACAATTGCTCAGCACATTTTCTGGAAATGAAAGCATATTTAGACCACTACCCAGTATTAGTGGGTTTTAACCAAATGGAATTACTAGGAAAAAACCTTTCAAGTTTTCCAATATGTGGTTTAATCATCCTCGGTTTCAGGATATTGTTGAGAATAGATGGGAGATGGCAGTGGAGGGGACTACTCAATATGTTCTATGCAGGAAACTAAAGGCATTAAAACATCCTCTGAAAACATTGAATTCCAAAGCATATGGGAACATTTCTAGTAAAGTTAAGATGGCATAAGCATTTTTCCAAACATCATATAAGGCCTTCCTTAACAGGCCTGAAGATATTGAGTTGAATCAAGAGGTGAAGATTAAGAGGAAGCAGGCTGAATTTTCACTGGATGTAAAGAAGCAATTTTTTCAACAAAAAGCCAAATTTAAACATCTTATAGAGGTTGACAAAAACACAAAATACTTCCATAAAGTAGCTAAGAACAGAGGAAAGCAGAATACCATTTGTCACATCATTAGGGAGGATGGAACCGTGACTAATTTAATGGCAGAAGTGGCAAGTTGTTGGTTGAGCTTTTACCAAGGACTCCTTGGCAGTTCAGCCCCCCTAAATAGGTTAGATATAAATGTTTTTCAAAAATGGAATGGTCTTGGATGAGCAGACACAGGAATCAATGGTTGCTCCAATTACAAAAGAGGAGATCAAGAGGGTTATGTTTGGCATAGGAAATGACAAAGTCCCGAGGTCGGATGGATACACTTTTTCCTTTTTTAAAAAACACTAGGAAAGGGTTGGACCAGATGTAGTCTCAGCTATGAAGGAGTTTTTTTATCACTAGTCAATTGCTGAAATAGATAAACCACACCATTATTAGCCTCATTCTAAAGATAAAGACAGTATCGAAGGTAACTGATTTCAGACCAATTGCTTGCTTGAATGTTGTGTACAAGATGTTCATTAAAATATTGAATGAGAATATAGTGAAGGTTGTGGGAAAAATTATAGATCCAGCCTAAGCCGCCTTTGTGCCAGGTAGAAACATACTTGATAATGTGTTTCTAGTGCAGTAACTTATCCGTGGTTATATCAAAAAGAGAATTTCACCAAAATGCATTATAAAATTAGACATTACAAAAGCCTATGACACAGTTGCATGGAAATTTCTTGAGGATATGATGAAAGGTTTAAGGTTCCTTACCAAATTTATATGGTGGACTATGGAATGTGTACAAACTACTACATATTTGATATCAATCAATGGAGGATTACATGGCATGTTCAAAGGTCGAAGGAGACTGAGACAAGGTGACCCAGTGTCACCCACACTATTCCTACTTGGACTGGAGTATCTCTCAAGACTGTTAAAAACAAAACTGCAAGGCCTCAATTTCACTTCCACCCGAAGTGTAAACAACTTGATATTACTTACCTTGCCTTTATGGATGATCTCATGCTTTTTTCTAGAGGCGTTTCCACTTCCATAGGCATACTATTAGAGGTGTTGAATGAATTGAAACAAATGGTAGGGCTAAAGGTAAATGTGTCAAAATCTAATATTTACATAGTAGGCCTGCGTGGATAAGAGAGGGAGAATCATGCAGATGGAGGATTATCCTATAGGTGAATTTCTTGTTTGATATATGGGGGTCCCTTTGGCACCTATAGGTCTCGGTGGCCTAATTTTCTATGCTCCTTAAACGTGTAGAGATCTATATCAACGCATGGAATGGTAAATCTTTATCATATGCGGGTAAAATTGAACTTATAAATTCTATCATTCAAGGGGTGCTTTCTTTTTGGCTCCAAGCATTCCTCATCCCAACAACTATGCTAGAGAGGATAACCTCCATTTGCAAGCCTATAGGATGGTAGACACTTTAGAGTGGCATGGGAGAATATGTGTACTCCAAAAGATGAGAGTGAACTAGGACTAAAAAATTGTAAGCAATGGAACTTAGCATTGTTGGCCAAAGTGTTATGAAATATTCATGCCAAAGCAAATTCATTATGGGTAAGTGTATTTAAAGGAAAATTCAATTTGGGACTGGGAACCCCACAACTGTGACTCACCATTTCTGAAAAAAATGGCATCAATTGGGGACAAATTGATGGAAAAGCTTGAAGGCTGAAGGGAAATAGAGTATGACATGCAAAAGTTGTGTAAATGGAATCCTCTCATCACAGAAAATTTATAAATTATTGAGAGTCAAGCATACAAGAAGACCATGAATGAGATTTATATGGAAGCAATAAATACCTCTAAAATTCTCCTTCATTATCTGACTTAGTCTCCGGAGTAGACTACCAACAAAGGATAACCTACTATTTTTGGAGATAAACCGAACATGTGGCTTTTGTAATGTTGAAACAGAAACTATTGACCATTTATTTTTTAGAACTCTTTTACAGGTGAAGTTTAGAATGATATTCGGGAATGACTGGGACTGACCCGAACTATGTCCACGTTATCTAGTGCTATCAAATGGATTCGGAAAGACTACACTAGAGCATGTCTTAGAAGCAAAGCTGCTAGACTTGCACTCATGTGTACCATATATATGGTTTGGAAGACTAAGAAGGTTATACAACTAGAGTCTGCTTCTGTTACGAGCTTACATGTAATCTCCAAAATTAAAACAGTTATGTATATGATCTTATATAGATTGTATCCCATGGAACTTATTACTTTTTGACAGTTCGAATGTAGCGGAAAATTTGATGTCTTTTTTATTACAGCTTTCGATTGGGGTATGCCCTAAAGATCAATGTATATATGTTTTTGATTTAATATATTATATACCTTTCATCGGGAAAAAAAAGACCTATCATTAATATGCCTTATATTAATTAATCTTTTATTTCAACTAGAAAAGGAGCATGTAAATGAGTGCAAATCCTAAAGCTTTTCCATAATTAGTGGCGTGCAAGCAGGCGTGTGTGTCTGGTAGAATAGTGGCAGCTCCACCCTTTAACTAAACAAATATGCAAAAAAGCAATAGATGTACGATGTTTCACTTTACCAAACTGTGCGGGGAAGAGAATTTGACAAATTTTTATATTAGCTGTAAGCGTGCGTGTGCGTGTGTGAGTCATAACAAAACCTTGCATTTTCATAAGAGAAATATAGAAAAGGATAAGTAATACGGACATCCCGGCGGGCAGAAACTAAAAGGAATAGATTCCCACGACGAATCTGAACTTATATTTATGTGCTTTAAGATCCATGATCATTGCTGCCAATATTAGTAACCATAACCAACGTTAAAGCTATTTTCTTTTTTCTGACTCTTTCTTATTTTCATCAGTGTTGATGTTTTTGGATATAAGCAAATCAATGCCTTTCACTAACTTTCAAATTTAGATGAGCAAGGAATATCTCACAAGTAATTTTTCCTTTTCAAACAAAACTGTGAAAGAAAGTTCCGGCATTCCCTTGGGCAATCGCGTTTCCACTGCATCTCCATTTTCTATACATCCATGATACATACATAGAGCTTCATTTGTGGATGCAAGACAAACTGAATCCCGCAGTGATTCTCTGCTCCCAACAGTTCTTGGGGCCCACTCAGGTTTCTCTGCATTATTCCCACGCGCGTCCCACAAACTTCTCACCCATTCACTTACTCTATCGCTCGCCCAATCGCTCTCTTCTCTCTCTCTTTTAATCCTTCTTCTTCATCTCCTGTGTTTAGGACTGAAGTATTATTGATCTTTCTAAATGTTGTGGGTGGATGTTAGGGAAGGAGGGTATTAGTAGACTGTAGATGTCAGCTTCAAACATGGCCACCATAACTGCATCTCTGGAGAGGTCTCTCCAGAACTGTTCTCTAAACAACAACCGAAGTAGCGGTGTTTTGGGAGGTTCGGTTACGTCGAGCTCCGATAATGTAGATGCGTCGTTACCAGCTGAGTACATTCGAGCACCAAACTCTGACACCACCGTCGAGCTTAATTCGCATCTTTCTCTTCCTTACCACTGGGAACAATGCCTTGATTTGAAGGTTTGTTGGTATTGTTGTTATTAATAAGGGATCACTCCGACGGTGACTTTCAGATTTTATTGAGTCCCTTTGTCTTACGTTAATAGTTGCATTTAATGCAGATCCACATTGTGGATTTGATTTTTCTTTGTTGCTTTTTGGGTTTTTCTTATAATCCTTTTATTGTCGTTCCTTTACTGCCTTGTAATCAATGCTTGCTGCTCTCTATATAGTTCTCCCTCCCGTACCTTAAGATTAAGAACTGACTTGCCCACAGCAGAAACCTCAAACAGAACTTCCTTTTTGTTTTTTTTCAATTTTTACAGTTGTACATGAAAATTTGTGTCTGGGTTTGATCAAAGATCTAATCATTTTCCGTTCCATTGTAATTGGAGTCGTTAAGAACTATGGAAACAGAGGAAAGCAGTTTCCTTATACTTTCATGGGCTTGCGTTGTCTGCTGTTAAAGAGTAAATTTTGTCCAAGAAAAAGAAAGCAAAGATTCATTACCTCTTTCTTTGTAGATATGGAACTGAAAGAAATTTGTTTTCCAGGATAATAATAGTCATTGCTTGTTCCTCTAGGTTAAAATTATTTCCATTGGCTGCTAAAAATGGAAGATTAGTCTGGTCCTGGTAGCTTATATGGAGTTGTGTGTATTGGCAGACAGGGGAGATTTACTACATAAACTGGAGAAATGGCATGAAAGCCAAAGAAGACCCGAGGATAACACAAGAAGACAATGGGGATTTCTATTCACAAGATGACAGCTCATACGACAGTGAGGAGTCATCATCAAAGTCCTCTCCTTCTTCCACAATAGAGCCTTACAGGTTAGATAAAAAAGATCATGTCTTGATCGTGGCTGGTTGCAAGAGCTGTCTAATGTACTTTATGGTCCCAAAACAATTAGAAGATTGTCCCAAATGCAATGGTCAGCTTCTCCACTTTGATAGATCTTTTAATGGCTTCCCCTGAATTCCGATCATCTTTTTTCTTATTCTGATTATCATATTTCTTCTTCATTTGTGCCTTTAGATAGGTTTTCTTAGTGGAGTGACCATGAAATCTGTGACAGATGGGTTATTAATTTACTTTTTTATTCCACCACATTTTTTCCTTTCATGTAATTTTGGTGCTACATCAGTTTTGCATTGTTATGGGCGCAACTAAAATCGCTCAGCTGAGTGGGAAGGGCGTACGCAGGAAGAATAATATACTCGCGACTTTTGGTAGGCAATGTCTGCTTCAAAAACGTATCTATTTATGCTTCAATACGTTCTGATAAATTTAACTTCACCATTAGTTTTCCATACATTATAAAAGAGAGGGGCGTCGATAATCTTTTGAATTGAAGCTCTTGCAGTTTTCTTTTGTAAACTTGAAATTTATATTCAGATACCCAAAGACGAATTCAGGCGTTAAAAGAGCTTTTGTCGACCAATTCAATACAGTAATGTTGGGAATTTTTTTTTATACAAATAATAATTAGAGGATCTTTCGGAAAAAGTTAGGTTTGATTAGGTCAAATTCCTGCCTGTCTCGTGGTTACTTGCTCCATGTTGGAAGTCCGAGTAAATTATTTTTTCTGCTAATATAATCGTTACATAAGAAAAACAAAACCAACTTGTTATTAACACAGAGGTCATCAACTTGTTAGCTAGCTGCTGTTTACAAAGAAACGCCAGTGGAAGCGGACACAGTCACAGGCCCTTAAATCAAGTCGGAGCAAAGTACATAGAAATAACTTCAAGTTCTCCTGTTTCTTGCCGGTGGCAATGGGATTAAGGTTCAGAGGCCACAGAAAAACTTGGTAACATAAACATTTTCTTCCGCGACTTCAAACTTAAAAGCAAATTCAAATTTCGTCTTTTATTTTCTTTATAGAACAACATATTCACATTGTAAACAAGATTTAAATTATCAGGCATGTATAAGCAGCTTTTCGAAGACCTGCAGCTCCAGGAATGACCAGTTAGGCTAGTAAGTAGTAATCACAAACTACGATAATACTTATACGTTAATTATTATTTTTGTTTTGGAATTTAAAGAAAATTGTATTGAAAAGCCTTCAAGAGCAAATAAGATTATAGTCAATAGGCATTTAGGTTACTAAACCAAGGTGATAACATCGCCAAGGCAGAGCAATCATCAACTATGCATTGACCAATGCACTTAAGGATAGTGATGTTCCAACGTATAGCCATTGCTTGCTGAGTTTTTTTCTTAAAATCCCTAGTTGTGCCAATTTCCCTTATCATCCATATCAAAGTCCGTAGAACGCTACTATTATCATCCTCAATTTAGGGTTCAGATCCTCTATTCTCATAAGCATGCTCTAACTATGTTTCTGCCCCAAAACGACATCGTTTTATGTACAACAGAGGATTTCATGTCGTCAGTTGACCTTTGAAAATCTGTCTGCTTTTCTCCACCGTATACACAATGCACCGAAGTGGAATTTTGAAGAGCTTTGAGGTCTTTTTGCTGAACATAATTAACATCAAATATTAGCAGCTCATGGGATAATTTCCATCTTTGAATATGCATACAATTCCTACTGAGTAGAGCCTGGGTTCTAATCCATAATTGAACTAAGAATTGGCACCTGAAAAATAGATGTTCATGGAATTTAGATTCTAAGTTGCGGAGAGAACACGTAGTGCTAATTGGTTATGAAAGCTTCGCCCTATCCCTACTCCACAACGTTATTTCTCCAATGCACCAATTTTTATAAGTTTTGGTAATATATTCTAGCAATATTGATTAGTGAAATTACCTAATTTATGCTTCAAGTAGAGGAATTTGTCTTTAGCTAACAAATTTGACAAATATGTTGGTAATGAGTTGATGGCGGTATTTAATACTCTAGAGTTAAGGGGAGGCCAACATCATGTGTTCCCTTGTATGATGGTTACCACTTTAGAATTCTCAGGTATTGAGTTCATCAGGGAGTTGGCATTTGGTAAACTGATCAGGGGTCATTCGGAATATCAGTTATCATAACGTATTAAAGTTTTTGCTCCATTTCCAGTTTTGACTCCAATATAACATTTCATTTTGTTCCTGAGCTTGAGTATTTGTTTGTGTCCATAAGATAGTGCTTGTAGGTTGTATTTTCCATAAGTTTACTCCATTCAAGATTAGGGAATGTACCTATGCATACATAGTGACTATTGATTATTAAGGAGTTTGTAGATCCTTTTTTCCAAGCAACATCTTACTCATATTCCTTATGGATTTGCATCTCCATTCCTAGTCCGAAGAAAATTCTATAGTAGCATTTCAATAAATTTGATTTGGCTGATAGGGAGAGGTAAGTTGGAACACTAACAGAAATTTGTGATGATCCTTACATGAGTTAAATAATTGTTACTCCAATTACCAATTCTTCTATAAATTGCATCATATAAATGTTAGAAATCCCTATTATTACGTTGCAGAGATTGGGATCTTAAGGTACTTGAGTGGAAATTACAAAAGCTTGATGCTTATGAATTGAGCAAGTTGTTTAGCTTCAAAAGTGTTACCTATAAAGACATAGAAGGAACTCTTGGAATGATTAACGGTTAGTCCTGACGTCTTATTGAACTTGCTCAAGAAATAAGTCAGTATTTTGAGTTAATTAGTACTATCTTTTTAGAAGAACAAGAGATCATCTATATTGGAAAGATCGAAGAGCTTCAATCTTTTACCAAAAAAAAAAAAAAAGATATTTAAAGTCATGCCTAAGTTTATGTTCTCAGTTGTGAGTTTGTGATGAGAATCTAGCATTTGAGCTACATACGTTTCTACATAGTGGAGGCATGAAGAGGGACTAGAAAGTTTTGTCAGAGGTCTAAGTTAAGCATAAAAATAAATTGGAGATTGTAGTTATAGAACACAACTGGCACAAGACTAAAAAACAAATAGAATTTGTTCTTTTGAGGAGCTTTGCAGGCTAGAATTTCAAAAAAACAAAATAGTGTTAGAGTTTAACTTATAACCGGTGCCAAACTCGTATTTCATTTGTGTACTAAGTAAAATTAGCACTGGTTATCTCTAATATAACTATTGTACATAAATTTTAATTAGTTAGGCTTATTATTTCCAGATGTCATTTTCTTCTAGGGCTCTATAATTAGGTTTGATATTTTGTTAGAGGTGACAATTAGGCCTGACCCTATAATTAGTTAGGATTGATGTTTCGGTTGGACGTGGCAATAGGGCTCAAGTTCAGCCTAGCCCACTCCAAAGTTAATGAGTCAAGTTTAGATCGACTGACCTTTGACTTGATAGCCCGAGTTCGAGTCTATTGACACCTAACACTATTAACAAAACGACATCATTTTGATATTTAAATTAAGAAACAATTTGCGCTCAGCTATCTGGGGCCTGGTTAGGCCTAGGATTTGAGTTCGGATATATTGCTTGGGGTTCGGTTGGGTCTGGGTAGTGCGGTCTATTTTTATTC
>JAOQMP010000001.1:7965313-7981702 GCA_027563575.1 Erythroxylum pedicellare
CGAAGTCATGCCTGGTACTGCTCCTATATCCAGAGCACCGTACAGAATGACTCCTACTGAGTTGAAGGAGATGAAGGTGCAGTTACAAGAGCTCATGGTTTATTCGACCCAGTGTATTATCGTGGGGAGCACTAGTGTTATTTGTTAAGAAGAAGGATGACACACTACGGATATGCATTGATTACAGACAGTTGAATAGAGTCACAGTGAAGAATAGTTATCCGTTGCCAAGGATTGACGATCTATTTGATCAGTTGAAAGATGCAGGAGTGTTTGCGAAGATAGATTTGAGATCGGGGTACTATCAGCTTCAGGTAAAGGATGTGGATGTACCGAAGACTGCATTTAGGACCCATTATGGATGTTATGAATTCCTAGTAATGCCATTCGGGTTAACTAATGCTCCAGCAACATATATGGATCTAATGAATAGAGTGTTGAGGTCTTATTTGGACCAATTTGTTGTGGTATTTATTGATGATATTCTGGTCTATTCTAAGAATGAACAGGACCATACTGAACATCTCCGAATTGTATTAAAGACCCTGCGGGGAAGATAGTTGTATGCTAAGCTGAGTAAGTGTGGTTTCTAGATTCAGGAGATATCATTTCTAGGGCATGTTGTCTCTTCTAAAGGAATTAGACTGGATGCTAGTAAGATAGAGGCGATTGTTAATTAGAAGCCACCACGGAATGTGACAGAAGTGAGAAGTTTTCTGGGTCTGGCTAGTTATTACCGACGATTTGTTAAGGGATTTTTAGTGAGAGCATCCCCTTTAACTAAACTGTTACAGAAGGAAGTGAAGTACGAATGGTCTGATAGATGTTAGAGTAACTTTAATCAGCTGAAAAGTAAGCTTACTAAGGCTCCTTTATTGGTCCAACCTATTTCTGGTAAGGAGTATCTTTTGTTTAGTGATGCATCTGGAACTGGTTTGGGTTGTGTTTTGATGCAGGAAGGAAAGGTAGTTGCTTATGCCTTTAGGCGACTAAAGACTCATGAACAGAACTATTCTACACATGATTTGGAGCTTGCAGCAGTCGTGTTTGCCTTAAAAATTTGGCGACACTATCTGTATGGTGAAAGGTGTAGAATTTTCACAGATCATAAGAGTCTGAAGTATCTGCTTACCCAGAAAGAACTCAATCTGAGACAACGGCGTTGGTTGGAGCTGTTTAAGGACTATGATTGTATTGTGGATTACCATTCGGGTAAGGCTAATGTTGTAGCAGATGCCTTGAGTCAGAAGACAATTTCATCATTATTAGTGAAGCGAGGTGAATGGGAACTTGAATCTGATGGAGCTTTAATAGCTCAGTTGAAAGCAAGACCTACGTTGAGGTAAGAAATTTGTGATGCTCAGAGAGCTGATGATAAGTTACAACAACTTGTCTTGGCTATTAAGGAAGGGAAACAGTCTAATTTTTCTGTACAAGGTGATGGTGAATTGTATTATAAGGATCGGTTGTATGTTCCAGCTAATGATGAATTGAAGAATAAGCTGTTGTTTGAGGCTCATAATATAGTATTTACTATACATCCGTGTGGAAACAAGATGTATCAGGATTTGAAGCAGTATTATTGGTGGTCCGGTATAAAGCGGGATGTTGTGAATTATGTAGCAAAATGTCTGACATACCAGCAGGTTAAAGTTGAGCACCAGGTTCCATCTGGTTTGTTACATCCTATTTCTATTCCTCAATGGAAATGGGATAACATTACCAAGGATTTCGTCACTGGAATTCCTCTTACTCAAAAGAAGCATGATGCTGTATGGGTAATTGTGGATAAGTTTACCAAATCTGTTCATTTTCTGCTTGTTCGTCCTGACTATCATTTGGATAGGCTTGCAGATTTGTATGTAAATGAGATAGTGAGACTGCATGGAGTCCCATTATCTATCATTTCAGATCATGATCTTCGATTTACTTCGAGATTCTGGAAAAGTTTACAGAAAGCATTGGGTACTTAGGTTAAGTTTAGTACTGCTTTCCATCCCCAGATAGATGGACAATCTGAACGAGTTATACAGATTTTGGAAGATATGTTACAGGGTTGTGTGTTAGAGTTTTCCGGGAGTTGGGATAATTATCTGACTTTGATGGAGTTTGCTTACAATAACAATTATCAGACGAGCATTGGTATGGCGCCTTATGAAGCGTTGTATGGTAGAAAATGTAGAACCCCAGTATGTTGGACTGAGTTGAGTGAAAACAAGATGATCGGGCCAAAAATTGTGAGAGATACTGAAGAAAAGATTAAGATTATTCGACAAAGATTGAAAGCTGCCAGTGATAGGCAGAAGTCTTATGCTGAACTAAAAAGGAGAGATATTGAGTATCAAGTAGGTGAGAAGGTGTTCTTAAAGGTGTCACCATGGAAACACATACTTCGGTTTGGAAAGAAGGGTAAGCTTAGTCCACGATTCATAGATCCTTATGAAATTCTAAAAGAATCGGATCAGTAGCTTATCAGTTGGCTCTGCCTGAAGAATTGGCCCAACTACATGATGCGTTTCATGTTTCTATGCTAAGAAGATATCGGTCTGATGCTTCACATAAGATTCCTGTGCAAGAAATTCAAGTGCAACCGGATTTGTCTTATAAAGAAGGGTCAGTTTTGATATTAGCCAGAGAAGTCAAACAGCTCAGGAACAAATCAATGCCTTTGGTAAAAGTACTTTGGAAACATCATAGACATAAGGAAGCAACATGGGAACTTGAAGAAACCATGAAAGCTCAGTATCCGCAATTATTCGGATCAGGTAAATTTCGAGAACGAAATTTCTTAAGGAGGGAAGAATTGTAACACCCTATATTAGAATATTAAGAAAATTTAGTACAGTTTATGCTTTGCATATTTAAATATTTGCTTATTTGTGTATGAGCATTTTGGACCCATACAATTTTTGTGCATGCATTCATGACATTCCGGGTGTAACTAGTTTTAGAATTTTGATTAAGGTGAGAATTTTGTTTTATTGGTGATGGAAATTTATTTGAAAATTATTAGTAACATTTTAGAAAATATCTGAAATTTTATGAATTTTGGGTTATTAAAAAAAAGAGAGGCTAATGGCTTAATGACATGTAATACTCCTTGTGGATGACAAATAGCTCACATGCAATGGGGCCATGTGTCAAGGTGATAATTAAACACGCAAGCATGTGTTTTGAAAGGCAAGTTGCTGTAGCTCTTTCTTGCTCTCCATCTTTTGCTTGGTTCTGCATGTTACACCGAAACTCTGTTCTTCACTGTAAAAGTTGGGATTTTTCTGAAGAAGCAAGTAAGTTGTATCATAGTTTCTGGGTGTTTTGCAAATGTATTGATGTTATTGTAGTACTGGAATTGAGTACATGCTTGAGAAGTTTCAGTATTATAGCTTCAGTAATGCCCAGCATGTTTTGTATAAGCTTGTTGTGATTTTGAAAATATGCAGATTGTAATGGAGGTTGGGGGAATGGAAGTTCATTGTGAGGTGATTAAGTACATTAAAATGTGGTAAAGAACAGTGTGGCTATAGGTTCTGCATTGGTTGTAGTTTAAAAATAAAGCCATAGTAATAAGAATGGAAAATACGCAGTAGTAAGAGAAAGCTTGTGTAAGGAATTGCTTTTTCATGTTTAAATATAGATTTGTCTTGTTTGAGATGTGATGATCTGAAATGGAAGTAGAAGAATTGGTTTTATTGTGTTATGTGTTCAGTGAATAAGATGGAAGTGAGAAAATCTAGCAAAAGATATGAAAGATGAAGAAGATGATTAACGCGGTAGAGTTTGTCGTGGCCAACTCTTTTTAATTCGGCACGGCGAACTTGGAGGAGTTTAGTTCTTTGAAAGTTCACCGCGGCGAAATCAAGAGTTCACCACGGCAAACTTTTATAAAAAGGTCGTAAAAGTTTGTTGTCTGGAAAGTTCAAGTTTCCTGATAGCTTGCATATACTTTTTTATTTTAGGCATAACTTTCTCTGTAGTTATTCGAATGGATTTATTTTTAATTTTGATTAAACTATAGACATAGGGATATAATTTGTATGAAGAAATAAAGTTCTAATTCTGCCTCTAAGAATTTCATAATTTGATTGGAAGTTGAGATAGGAATTCTGATGAAGCTCAAGAACATCCTAAAATCTTTTGAGTATAACTTTTAGTGTACTAAACTAAATTGGACGAACTTGGTATCATTGGAAACTTGAGACAAAGAGGGACCATTTCTAGAAGGAAGTATTACCCAATTACCTCAACTACTTGATGATAATAATTGATCAAAGTGGACTCGAAAGTGAGTGTAAAATAAATTTGGATTAAGCAATTGAGTATGGTTTCACATGAATACTAATGTGAGAATATTAGGGATAAGGAACCAGAATTTTTGTCACGAGCATGCATCATACATATTTATTATACATGAGTTTGCATAATTGAATTAATAATTGTGTATAATAGTGATATACGCTTGTATTGAATGCTATAGAGGAACATATCAAGCGACCGATTCCAGATATTGCCGGGACGTCGAGGCAATAAGCAATAAGGGAGATTTTGTAAGTAATACAGACAGTAAATTTTGTAAGTAATTTAGTTGGTAAATTGTGTTAGTAATTCAGTAAGCAATTTTTAATAGTTTTGCTTTGACTATTTTGTTTGCTATTGATTGAATCATTGAATGATTTGCAAAGCTGTAAATATGGGAATTGAATTTCAGACATTTCTGTTTTGATTATGTTAAGTCCTAGTTGTGGTTAAATAGGCATGCCTAGAAGGGTCTACAGCTGCTTCTGTGACACTTTGGTGTCTTATGTTATCGATACTTCGGTGTCTTCTATTAGTGACACTTCGGTGTTGAGACTTCGGTCTCTTCCGTGACACTTTGGTGTCGAGACTTCGGTCTCTTCTGTACAAATCCCGTTACCCACTTCTATAAATGGATTTAATAGTCATATGTTTTGTATTCTGATTTCTGTTTGACTTTTATATAAACAAGAAAATGTGTTTTGATTATGAAGGGTTATACCTTCTTTTCAGACTTAGTTCTGTTTCTGTACAATCTGTTTAAGATCCAATATTATATGTTTGAATTGTTCGTTTCGATAAACTGTTAATGCATGCTTATGATATATTATGATTGTGTATAATTATTTGTCAGTTTATGCATAGATTAGTTATTACTCACTAAGTTATATGCTTAACACGGTGGATTTGCCCTGTGTAGGTTCAAAGAGAAGGACATAAGGACTAGGACGAGTCAACCGCAGTGGCCAATAGAGTCTGAGTCTTGTTTTGTTAAAATTGTATTTTTGGAGTTGTTTTTGACTTGTCTTTGATAGATATGACTTTGGATTTAATTGAAGATTTGTAATAACCTTAATTTAGGCTGGTTTATGAAATTATGACATGTTTCGTATGTTTTGGAAATGTTTATTTTTTAATGCTATGCTTCCGCAAAATTATGATGAATGTTTCGTATGTTTTGTTTTTATCTCAATTCTGTATGCATGTATGTTATGTTGTCTGAGTGGCGCCCCTGTATCCTCTCAGGGGTATTAGGATATCGCATTTAGCATTTTGATAACCTTAAAATTTAGAAAAACCAAACCTAACCAACAAACTCAACAAATGGTTTATTGCAATCAGATTAGATAATTCCACGACATAGATTAAACTTTTTAACGAGGAAATAAATTTATGATGATTGTCACTTAAAATCAATAAACAATTATGGATTAAATATATGCATTTATTCAACAAAACCGAAACTATCATAAAATCACCAAATTCATGAAATAATTAAATATCTATGCACAATTGACTTCAATAAAACCTATTTGATTTCGCAATCAATGTAGGATCCTATGTCCCAATAACAAAAACCTACGTACTCTCCTTGAAAACAAAAGACATCCCTCTTTTAAAAAAAAACAATGCTATTGTGTTCTTTTTATTTAAAACTCCGTGCATCAAAACCCTTGTTGCTGCTTCTCACTATGTGTGCGTTTTGTAGACCAAACAACGATGTTTCTTCTTTGTCAAATGTCCTCCAGCTGCTTCATGTTAGTCCCGTCTACGCTAGTTACATCTTATACTGCCACATTGTTTCTCATCTACTGCGTAACTTGTGTTTCATCTTTGCTATGTTGCGTTTTAGTGCCTGTTTGGATGGGCTTATATCAATAGAGCTCTTGTCAGTAAAACTTTTATGAGAAGAGCTTTTCTAAAAAATCAGTTGACTGTTTGACTGTCAATTAAAAAAATAGCTTTTTAAAAAGAGCTTCAAACAGTAGACTGTTTGGCAAAATAAAAAAAAAAGCACATTTATTAATTTTAACTATATTTTATTTTGTAATAAAATTATTTATACATATAAATAATATTTAGAGTATACTAAACAATATGCAAAGTGCAATATATTATATTTACGATTACCTATTCCTTGGATAACCATCTTGTAGGAAATTTTAGTTAATTGTCCTGTAGGAAATTATTTAAAGAGATGTCTTATTTTCTTGTAACAAATAAAATTAATATGAAAAAAAATTAAAACATGTAAAAAAGTTAAATAATATTATAATCTCAAAATAAATATTCAAGCTGAGTAAATAGTTAAATACATAATAAACTGTGCATTTTATCGTAATACAAGAAGATTTGCAATATGTTCCCTCGCATCATTCATCTCATTATTTTGTGGCTCGTCTAAATGATTTCCTTCAATGTCTTCATTTTCATTGATTTCTTCATTTGTAGGAAGTAATTCATCATCTTCATCATAGGGAGAAAACTCTTCATCCTTTTGAGCATTTAACCTTATAAAATTATGAATAGTTATTGAAGCAATTACAATTTTAACTTGCTTTGGAAAAGGAAAACTAAGCCTTTGACGTAAAGTTTTCCACCTACTTTTTCAAACGCCAAATGTTCTTTCGATTATGCATCTTAAAGAAGAATGTGCATGATTGAATATTTCTTTCTTCCCTCTTAAAAGACCAACAATTTGTGAAATTTATTCTATAAATCTTAAACTGTTGGCCCCAAATTTTCTAAAAGGTGGAAAAAAAATTGGAGAAAATGACAAGATAACTACAATGTCTGGTTCACACTACAGGATTAAAGTTATATGACATTGTCAATTTCCAATGACAAATCTCACTACAGTAACACGAGTTTATGAATTACTGAGAGCAATGCGACCAAATCATAGCAGCTGTTACCTGACTATGTAATTTTGAATATGTGGTAATCTGAACTCTAGTTGATGAAGGATGAGACACCAATTGATCGTCCATCCCTCCAACAACCTAATTAACATGCTTAGCAAATTAAGATATATATGACCAAATAGTATGTTTCATTTTTGGTTTGATCTCCCTGGAAGTAACAATCAAACCAGTTTGGCGTCATTCAATACAAGATTATGTGGGTTTCATACCATAATAAGGTGCATAGATGCAATTTCAGACAAAATAATCAACAACTGCAAATGCCAAAACGAAACAGTTAGTGATTTTGAAACAAATTCAGAATATAAAAGGATGAACTGGAAGAATAGTATTTCGTGATTTTGAAACAAATTCAGAATATAAAAGGATGAACTGGAAGAATAGTACATGTCAGAAACACTTGAAAGGTTGATCTTTTTGTATCAACTAAACATGAAAGGTGCAGCATACTGCATAACATAAAAAAGGGAATGCATAAAGAATTTTATATCTGAGTTACAATTTTTGAATTGAATTAGACATTTGCCTCGCAGGCTTCCATGTCTAAAACCTCAGAAAGAAAAAATAAGGTGGAAACATCATTTTAGGAACAAACATCCAAACTCATAATGTAGGGAGCCTATTGTATGAACCAAGACTTTCAAACTTATAAATCTGGAACATGTGTAGTCACCACATTATTGAAATTCTTTATCTGTTAAAAGTTTCCTCAGCTAGTAAATTAGAAACTACAAGCAAGAAATGGTACAATCTATCAGTAACTTAGGCATAACATTCAGAAATAGTTGGTAAATCTTTATCCGACAGGCTGAATGAGAAGTATAACAATTTCAACTCACTGAATTCAAAGTTTGTGGCACACAAAATATAGCTTGAATTTCAGTATGATTTACAATGTATTTCACCGCATCTAGACCTACAGAGAAAATAGTAATAGATTTTGACTTATAAACAAAGTCAGGGATTTAACAGATGTCTTGTTGATTGTTTACAAACTAAGGGTGTCATATAGGGGAACTGATATGTAAGAGTATGCAGAGTAAGCATGATCAACGATGACCCACTCTGGTCTGTTGACAAAATATAAACCAACACAAGCTCCCTGTAATAAACAAGACAATCAAAAACAAATATTATGGAGAAACAAACTGAAACAACACTAACAACTTTAAATGAAGTTAACATTTGAGAGTATAGTGTCCTTCACCTAACTCACTTTCGTTATTCCATAAGACCTGAGGCCAGAACCAATTGCTATTTGTGCACTTCCTGCTTCTCCGTAAGTTATCCACTTGTAACTGTGATTAATGCTTGTATGCTGATAATTCAACCCCCAATAATGTATTTAGAAATTCACTTAGCTTAAAGGTTTGTACATCAGCCCACCTATATAAAGGCTTCCTCCAAGACTAGAATGATATATATACAATAAAACCCTTAGACTTCAAAACTTAAAATGCCTGTGTTGATGATAACAAGTTAGTCATAAGTAAAACAAACCTTTTCCTGTTTTAATTCTCCCCAACAAGAAAGAAACAAACTAGCCCAATATTACTTCTATCCATACAAAGAGTTTGACATGCACAAGTAACAACAGCAAAGCGCCTGAAGCGGTGAAGACTGCCGTATACAGTTTAAATAAGCACAAAATCAACTAACACTTGCATCACCTTGTTGAGTTCGAGATTCTAAGAAGACCCTTACAGTTGAATAGATTAAGGAAGGAATCCATGAATCAAAAGATTAGATTAGGGAAGGAACCCACCAATCAAATAGAAGAAACCCATGAATCAAAAGATATGGAAGCAACGATGGAGAGAAAAATTACCTATGGATCTCGCAATCTCTGGCAGATTTGGGTACGCAAGGAAGAGGTTTTTTTTTTTTGGCCAATTAGGGAAGAGGGTATAGTGAGCCATAAAGAGCACGAAGGGATTAAAAGATTGGACGCAGAGTAGAAGCAAAGAGAAGAGAGGAGATTATAAACGTAAACGTTAGAAATTTTAAACATAAAAGTCAACTCAAAAAAGTTAAAATAAAGGATTTTTTTGAAAAGCTTAAAATTTGAGACTATCAAAAAGTTATATTTTAACTTCTAAAAAAGTTATTTTTATTTAAAAAATGCTTTTAATATTTACAACCAAACATTCATTTTTTTCAAAATAACTTTTGCGATAAAAAAACTACTTTTATACTTTCCAAAAGCAGAAACAAACAAACAATAAAAGTTGAAGAGGATCTGCGATCTTGCAGTGAAAACTACATTAAAAGATTCAGCTCGCACTACAAAAAAAAGCACCTCTTTAGAGCGGCATTAAAGCAGTGAAAAGCTCTTCGATTGAATCGCCAAACAGGGTATAAAGATATTAGTTTGGAAATCGACTCAGCTGACCATGAGAACACATATCGTTTTGTTTCTAGTCTCGTGTCTTTTAAGCTTATGGCTATTATAAATTGGTCTTGTAACTTAAATGTTTATTCAGAATAATTAAAATCATTGTGCTACTAATCTAGCCAGTTTAAGCTTATCAGGTCTTTTTGGCAAAACTAGGTCTAACATCCCTCTTTGGATTGCCTCTCACTGTTATTAAAAATACTTGATAGCTTAGGTGTATATATATATATATTTAAAACAATCATATACCACAGGAATTCAGAATAATTAAAATCATTGCGCTACTAATCTATAGCTGGTTTAAGCTTATCAGGTCTTTTTGGCAAAACTAGGTCTACCACCCCTCTTTGGATTGCCTCTCACTGTTATTAAAAATACTTGATAGCTTAGGTGTATATATATATATATATATATAAAACAATCATATACCACAGGTGTTCCTATAAAGAGAAAATTAAAAACTACTGCCGACACTGACAACTAGAAAAACAAAAACTTGTCGACGCAGAGTAAAAGACCAATCGAGAAACGCCATCTACGGTACACGCTCACATCAAAAACCCAGATCAAAGAAAAAATATGGGTACACTGTCAGATCATCCCAATGTGAAAAGACCGTCACGCAGATGCTCTATTGACGATTCAAAAATTTGCACTTCCGGTAGCCCTGAGATTGGAAATTGTGCCCAAGAGATGATTCGATGCTTTCTCGAAGTTAACAAATCCCATGAACCAGAAGTTATGACCGTCAACGGTCATTATCTGAATGTACTTCTCCGATGGATTTTCTTTCATCACCACAGGATTAACTGTTCCTATTTTATCCAACGGCAGCATAACCTGTGAAACACATTTGTATTTTTCAATTACAATCTAGAATGACATAACCAAGCAGGCGACCGACACCTGTTTTGGTTAATTGTTACAAGTTCCTCTCGTTGGGGCATATGCAACTTGCAAAATCTCCTAATGACAAACCATATCGCTAGTTCCAACTTTCCATAAAATCTTATGTTAATTAAACCCACCAACTCATCATGTACTGAAATTCCCGAGCACTTAGCTGAAGCCAGTATATAGAACAAGGAAAATCAGCCTTTGATCTAAACCCCATGTCAAAGCTATCCTTCAATTATTAAGAATAGCTGAAGCCAGTACATAGAACTAGGAAAATCAGCCTTTTATCTACACCCCATGTCCAAGTTATCCTTCAATTATTAACAAATCCACAAATATCACTAAATTACTTTAGCGTTATCTGTGTATTCTTGAATTAAATTTACCTTATAGTAGCTCCAAACCACCTGGCCTGATGGTGCAGTGAAGGACAAAGGACGGTCGCTGCAGAAAGCCACCCGAGCGGTCGACAAATAGAGGGTTCCCGCTACAGGACCAGTGGTTGTTGAAAGATAACAAGCAAATGACTTTTTAAGCCTCTCGGTAGGTTCAGTTTCAAAAGACTGCTTGAACAGAGACTCAAAACCACCTTCTGTTATTGCTTTCGCCGTTAGGTTCACCTTCCCCCAAGCAGCTTCTGACACTGATGTCCCAGTTTTCACTGAAATTACGAATTTCAAAAAGCAGAGCATACATGAACCGCTATTTAAAATCATGATCACGATTTTATTCCAAAATGTTGGTATAATTAGACGGCGATAATTACAGGAGGCAATAATTCAACTTACGATTGTGCCAGATGTTCCGAGCGATGTTCTCGGCCTTTCTGCTCCATGTATCGAATAGGTGGATCACAGGCTGCAAAGGATTGTTGTTGGGTTTGTCTACAGGAGAGTAAACAACGTAGGGTTGTTGATTAATTTGCTGGTGTTGACCAGCGTTCCAAGAAGCTGCCTTTTGGTTGTCGGGGTGGACAGTTGGAGCTGCCGGAGGCCCCATGATATGGGTTCCCCATTTCTTGGATTCCTCCTCCGTTGCTGGGGATGAGGAGCTCGTTGGTTGATGAGGCTCTGCAACTCTCTCTGAGGAGGGGGCTTCAAGGGTATGCGTCTCTTGAGAAGTTCCTGTCATCGTTGACACAGAAGTGCTAGAACTAAAGGCTACGAAACGCAAATTTTGCTGTTGTCTGATGGTGTGAGAAGATACAGGATGTATGTTTGAATGAGAAGAGATTGGAGGTGATTATATATAAACAAGCCGATGGTTGACGTTCTAATTAAAGCGGCTCGATTTCCTTCGGTACGAAGAATTGTGTGAGATAAACTCTAGAAACAAGACGAAATTCAATGATTTTGTCTCTCTTCAAAAGGTAAATATGAAAAAGCTTACATCGTGTTGACCGGTTGCTGTCGTTAAGATGAGAGAAACGAGGAATAGCGGATTCGGATATGGTTTAGTGAGTTCCACATTGGTTAGGTACGCGTGCATCCCTAGTCCCAGGTGGGAAAAGCTTTTTACCCTCTTTCAAACCATTGACTTGCTTAAACAATTTTCTTCTTTTCTGATAGGACTAGGATCTCGGATCAAGGATCTCGGATCTCACTAGTTTGTTACACTTGGTTATGTAGGCCTTTGCTGGTCTTAAAATAATTGAATCTTAAAAACAAAAGAAGAATATGATATGGTTACTCGTCCTCGCATTTGCTTTTATACCCAAAATCAATCTGGGTACGACAATTGGGCCGAAAACAATTATACGAACTCTACTACCAGTTCAACTTGTATCTATCAAATCAACCAGATGACTTAAAGTGTTAGGACCTTGAAAGTTAGTTGGAGGTCTTTGAACTTCCCGCTACAACTAACCATATATCTGTACTCCCCGCTTAGCCATTAAATCCATCTATAGCCCCGAGCTCTTCCGCTGATTCGTTTTCAGCGGCCTATTTCTCAGGCCAAATGAGTTACCAGCGTCTTGATCCCGAGTACCCACCACCACCACCACCACCGGCACCACCACCACCACCACCACCACCACCACCAGGCAAGTCCCCAAAACTATCACCTTCTTTTATTATTATTATTTCCTTTTCAGCGAGGACTTTCTTTTCTTCCATGTCAAAATTACGGTTTTCTGGATTCACTTGGAACCTACTTGTTTTTCCTTTTCCTTTCTAGTTATTTAAAAGTATCGCTCCATTCATTCATTTATGGGACGTTGTACACATTTTGCTGTAAATTAATTAGGGCCCCCACCGCCAGACTATCCTCCTCCAGGTTTTGCTCCACCACCTCCTCCTAGCTATCAGGGCTACTTCAATGCAGGTGTCCCTCCTCCGGCACCCCCGCCACCGCCACCTCCCCCTTCCGATGACAGGCAAGGGGATGATGGTTGCTTATCTTTCCTTAAGGGCTGGTAAGTGATTCGTATACTCATTTTCCCAAAAACTCCTACCACAATTGCTGCAAGTGCTTCTTTTGTACCCTTGAGCTTCCAGTGTTTACCTTGGATTTGAAGTTTCGCCCTGATAACTTGCGGAAATATTGACAAAAGTGGGAATTCTGCTCTTAAAAACTAATAATGATACAATGAGTGCAATCGTTAAAGAGCTACACATTAGCTAATTTATGATAGTTAGCTGATTGGACACAATCTTGCAGAGTAAGTTTTTGCTAGGGTGCATCGTTAGCAAAATCAGAAAGCAGTGCCTGAAGTAATCAACTGCATCATTGGATTATAGATATTCCTTGAGAGACTATTTTTAGAATACAGAACAGGGAAGCTACCAACCAAAATATAGTATTCAGGTTCAACAGAAAACAAATCTTGAAAGCAAGTAATCACTTTGAGCTGGCTTGTAAGTTACACAAACTTAGACAATCAGTTAGAGCAAGCCATTTGACATTTTTAACACTGATTCTTAGGTAACATAAGAAGCAAGGGATTAAAAGCCTATGTCAAATGGGCATTCTATTTGTTCCTTAATAAGATAAAAAGGTCAGGCCTGCGTCATTAGACCGAGCACCATGTCATTCGGTTAGTCCTGCAGGATCCATTGATTTGAACTTTTTTTTATTATTCTTTTGGTTAACTTGCTTCAGCTTGTTGCTTAAAACAATTGGTTCATCTGCTTCAAGTTCATCCTTCTCGGCTCTGATTCGTAAAGTTTGTTCTTACATTGGCAGTCTCGGCGTAATCTGTTGCTGCTTTCTCTTCGAAGCGTGCTGCGGGTAGGCCTTGACAGGATGCGCCAGTAGTTAGATGTGCGAACATTTATGATTCTCCTTCCAATTGCAATTTTACTGTTAAGAATTAAATACTGATTAATGGTGCACTATCTATGAATTTGATACTTAAAGTCCCAACCCCACTTTTCCCTGAAAATAAATTTGAATGTTTGCTTTCTGGATAATTGTTTCATGTTATGTATAAATTTGTCTAGAATGATAGACATTCCAAACTAAAATCCATGGGAGCTCATATAAGAAGAATAAAATTACATGACATTAAACATAACATGAAATTTATTAATCAATTTCATAATCAACCATGGAATTATATAAATAAAAATAGTACTAAATTATATTTAGCATTAAATTCCTAAGACCATCATGTGGTTTGACCACCTATAACATAAACACTTCATTTTTAAAAACTATTCTTGATAGCCTAAACATAATTCAGTTCATTTGGCCCACGAGTGAAAGGGGGACAAATACTAGAAGTTTTGGAAGTCATTTGGCCAGAGAGTTAATGCATATGAGAATCTGTTAAGTTAAAGATTCAAGAATTTTAGACAATTGATATATAATTAACATGTGCTTTAAAAAATAGTGTAGGGAGGTAGTTGATTGCAATGTGGACGATGAGAAAATGTGGAAGGCAGTTGATAGAAACATGATTGAGTGGTAAGTAGTTACAAGAAGTCTAGAACATGGAAGTTAAGGAAATAGTGGCAAGTAGCTAGCTAAAATGTAAGCAATTGGCAACCATAGCAAAAACTATTTCAGGGTGAGAGGATTATAAATTCACCAGCATTATAAGAATGGAAGACACGACAAATAATCACAACGTAACAAAAATAAAAAACGATCAACCTATTTATGTTATTTTTTAGCTTTCTTTATATTGCAAATCCACCTTTATTATATCAAATTCTCTTTTATAGTTTGTAATTTCATTTTGAAATAGTCAATTATTTTCCTCATTTCAAATTTCATTTAATCACATTTTAGCATTTTGGTAGCTTATAATTCTATTTTCTAAGTTTTTTGAAGCCCACTCATGTCATTGGTAAAAGTTATGTACAAATTCCTCCCTAACACGCTCTAATTCTATGTTAATAGCAAACAGTTAAACACCCTGGTCAGACTATGATGCCAAGAACACAGAATAGAAAAGAAATTACTTTGTCTTTAGCCTTAAAAGAAGAAGTCCCTACTACTGTAGGGAATAAAGGCTCTGTTTACCAGATGGCAAAAAATCTTGAGAAAGTAACCTCACCTTTTGCTAACTTTCCTATTGATAAGAATTTGAAATCACCGCAACTAAACGACATTGTTTATACAAACAAAGTTTCAAAATTGAACTCTAATATGGCCTCCATGGTTGATGCAATCAAAATATTGGTAGAGAAGTTTGAAAAGTTGTTTGCCGCTTTAATACAAAATTTTGGGTAGAATTTACCTATTTCAGTAAAGCAAATCTCTGAAGGACTTAGGGGCATTATGCTCCTAATCAATGGATGTCGGAGAATGCAACCGCCTTCTAGCTAACTTCTCGATAGATGAAATATACGTTCCTTTTCTTAAGTGAGAGGATATTTTTATGGGGCCTCCTTGCATAAATCTTGGTAATGAAAGACATGTAGTCAGGCTCCAAATTCCTAATAGACAAGGATTTGATGGGGAGGCAAAAAATAACAAACAACAATATGGTTTGGGAGTTAAAATTGTAGCTGTAAATTGCAATCTTATTCTACACCTAAGATAAATAAGTTTATAAGTTGATATGGGCACCATAAGAGAAGCAGTTAAGGAATTGTATGGACTTGGTTTAAGACAACGTTGGTCGTCTAGAATTCCATAAGCCTTATTAAAGAACAAATAAAAGAATCCTTATCCTTGTGGCTACAAAATGTTTGAATTCAACTTATTTTCTAATGAAGATGGTCAATCTACCATCGAACATATTGCTATATTTACCAGACAATGTGGACAGTTAGTCAATTATGAAAAATTCAACTACCTTAACCTTAAGTTGTTCCTGAATTCATTAATAAGAGCCACATTCTCTTAGTATGGCTTGTTTCGTAAGAATTCTATGTTTTCTTAATGCTAAAATGAAAAGATTTTAGAACTGAGCCTGAAGCTAACATAGCAAAGTTGTCAAGAGTCACCTAGAAGAGTGATGAGAATGTTGACATATTTATCACTTGTTTTAAGAACATGAGAAGTTGACATCAGATCACACTTCGAGAAACTGAATATATGAAGTTAGCTTGAAGAAGGATGGACATTGAATTGCTTAAGAATTTTTTGGGCACTTATGTTACTAAGACAAATTTTTATGATTTAATAGTGGTTGGAGTTAACATCCCAAGAACTTGCTTTTGCCCCTCTTTAGAGCATAAATCCTTGGAAGCCAAAAATAAAATGTAAGCTTCGTAGACCTAAGTTCGGTACAACTTTGACACATTCAAAACGAAGGAAATTTTTGATTATATATTGTAAGAAAAATTTATCACATTAGCCCTAAAGCATAGAGTTCCTACGAAAGAGGATTTAGAGGCAGAGATTACTGCAAATATCATAATACTTAGAGCCACTCGATAAATTTATATTAGGAATTTGAGAATGTGATCTAAGTTCAGATCAATA
>JAOQMP010000001.1:7991944-8020976 GCA_027563575.1 Erythroxylum pedicellare
TCTCCTCCAAACATTTCTTCTCCTTTCCCACCAAAGGATTTTGTTAACCTAGTTGTCCTTAAAGAACAAGAGGTAAACCAAATTGGTTGAGGATACAACAACAACGAGAAGATAGATTGCTAACAGAAAAGATTCAAAAGCAAAGGATTTAGATACAAGAAGGAGAGGATAGCGCAACGAGGATTTAAAGCTGTAGCAAAGGATTTAAAGCCAAGACAGGTGCGGAAGTCAACCTCCTTTTTAACTCTTCAAAGGCTTCTTGAGCCTGATTTCCCCATTTGAACCCATCCTTTTTAGTAAGTTCAGTGAGAGGTTTAGCAACCTTTCCATAATCTTTAAAGAACTTTCTGTAGTATCCGGTGAGTCCTAGGAATCCCCTAACTCCCTTGACACTCTTAGGAATGAGCCATTCCAAAATGCTTTGGATCTTTGAAGGATCCATTGATACCTCTTCAAAGGATATGACATGGCCTAGGTACTCCACCGATTTTTGGCCAAAAATACATTTCTTCTGATTTGCCACAAGTTGATTGTCCAACACCAACTATAACACACAAGCTAGATGCTCTATATGCTTATCCCAATCGACACTATAAATTAGAATATTGTCAAAGAAAACTAAGACCAATCTTCGTAATAAGGGCTTAAAAATGGAATTCATGGTAGATTGGAATGTTGCTGGAGCCTTCATGAGGTCGAAAGGCATCACTAGATACTCATAGTGTCCCTCATGGGTTTGGAACCCCGTTTTATAAGTATCCCCCTCTTTAACTCTGATATGATGAAACCTTGACTTTAAATCCACCTTAGAAAGGTATCTAGCCCCATGTAATTCTTCCATTAGTTCATCCACGACTGGTATTGGAAATCTATATCAAACCGTAAGCTTATTTAAAGCACGGTAATCAACGCACATCTGTTAAGACCCATCCTTTTTCTTGACAAGAATAACCGGACTTGAGAAAGGGCTGTTACTATATTTTATGACCCCAGTCTCTAATAAACTCCAGATCTGCCTCTCAATCTCATCCTTATGATGGTGTGCGTGACTATACGGACGAATGTTCACAGGTCCTGCTCCTTTTTTTAGATTAATTGCATGGTTATACTTCCTCCTTGGTGGCAGTGCCTTAACCTCTTGAAAAATTGACCCAAACCTGCATAAGATGGACTTCAATTTCTCTTGCTGACCTTCATCCAAGGTCCCTACCTCATCAGATAAGGTTCTGCCCATTTTTAAAGACCATAGCAGCCCTTTAATCTCCAACTCCTGATGCTTCAAAATCTGCTCTAGTGCATGAGGAGAAGAAGTGTGCAGATTGATTCCCTGTAAAGTTACCTCAGTTCCCTTCCTATCAAAAGTCATGTATATATTTTTCCAATCGACCTTCACTACCCCTAGAGTTTCTAGCCATGCAACCCCCAGAATCAGATCAGGACCTCTCGTATCAAACACATAAGCATTCAATCTGAACTATTCTCCATTCAGCTCTAGCTTGATCTCCTTGCAAACCCCTTGTGAGAAGGAACGATGTCTATCCCCCAATCTTACTCCGAAAGTTCTAGTCAAAGTAACAGCTAATTCCATAGCTTGAACCAATCTTCTAGACACGAAATTGTGGCTAGCCCCACTATCTAACATAATAACAATAGGCATTTCATTCAGCTTACCAATTAGAACCATTGATTTTGGAGGTGAAGACTGATTCCCTCTAATTCCCTGAACTCCACTGAATTACACACCAATTCCCAATCTTCTTGCTATTCCACTGCCACTGGCGCCATCTGACTAATCTCTCCCTCTTTGGTATCATCCCCCTCCCAAACTATCAGCCTATATTCCTTATCTGGACAGCGATGGAGAGGGCCGAAGGATACCTACATTTAAAGCACAACCCTTTTGCTCTCCTTTCCATAAGCTGATCATAAGACAAATTACGCGTGCCTCTCCACTTCGGGTTCATGGTTCGGTGACTATCAGTAGTGGGACCTCTCTGCTTATTAGGTATCTCCCTCACTTCATTTTTTTTAGTTCCCACTGCATGGTTCGGCTGAGTGGGTCGATACGTGTAGGCATTTCCTATTCGGTGCCCAGAGTTCCCGTGATAGCCTTCCGTTTTACACCTTCCTTCTCCTGATCGAATTACGCCCTTACCATTAATTCCCTTTCAACTTTCCTTGCAATAGAGATGAGTCTAACTCGGGTTGATGGATCGTGGGTCCAGACACGCTTCTTCACTTCCTCACACAGCCCACCCAAGAAGCAACTCATATACCATTCGTCTGGAAAGTGGCCAATCTGTGGCGCCAATCTCTCAAATTTGTTGATGTAATCATCCATCGTACCTCGCTGCGAGATTGACTTAAGTTGCTCAATAGGATCGCCCTCGTCCTTTCCTCCATAATGTCGAATAAGGAACGTTTGAACCTTTCCCACGTCATACGTGGATCGAACTCCCGAAGGTTCATGAACAAGTACAGAGTTGCCCCCTCTATGCTAATTTGGACCATCGACATATGCAACTCAGGAGGAATATCGTGAATTATAAAGTATGATTCAGCTCAGGTAACCCATGCAAATGGGTCTTCTCCATTGAACATGGGAAGGTCGACCTAATGAGCTGCATTCCTATACTCCTCCCATACACGCTCAGTAGCAGCTGATGAAGTGTGTTCATAAGGTCGATGATTACCGAGACCTTACAACCCACCTGCTGGGATGTTCCCTCCTTCCAAATAAGTAGGATGCGCTGGTCTATCATTTCCAGCAGAAGAAGACGTGTGCGCATGGTGAGCAAACCCCGGAGGTACTTCTCCTTCATTCACATTCGGTTTCTGTGGGTTTTTAGCCAACAACGTCTAAAATTCGTCTCTCAACTCAGACTGTAGTAGACCTTGAGACTTAGCCAATGTCTCGACGCTAGCCATCAGAGAACTAAGCTGCGCCCTTAGGTCCTTAAGAGTTGTGTTGTGCAATTTAACCATTCTCTCTTGGGTTGAGAGGGGTGATTCCTGCCTCTTAAGAGAATCCTCCACTGCAGATACTCTAGCCTCCATTCTAGTGTGCATACAATCTCTCCTTACTTGGTCTCTCAATGAAAGCACCAATTTGGTAGGAATAACCAAGAGATTATATTATTTAATGATTCTCTAGGTACAACAATGAAAATACCTCCTGGAAAAGTAGTTTTCCAGGCCAAACAATAACAATATGTTTTTCCCCAAGAAGAATAATATCGTACTCACTATATAGCTCTCCTCCTATACTTTCCCGTACTCTCCCCATACACAATCTCACACCATAACTAACTCATAACAGCCTGTCTATGTGAAATGTGCCCCCTTTACCATCTTACCCCTACGGATGTAGGTTTAGATGGGTTTAGTGGGCTGAGTAATGTTAATACTAGTAGGCTGATCACTAGTACTAACAGGCTGGTCACTAGGAAGGGTGCTAACATTAGTTAAGTTTGAAAAACTTTTATGCTCCTACTGGTTTCTATAAGCATTGAATTCTCTCTACCAAGACAACCATATGAGATCATTTTTCAAGTATATATTAGAGTAAAGTTTCTCTATGGACAATATCTTTGGATGGGAATGATTGAGGAATATATATTGATATTAATTGTCTATAGTTGTAGAAAGGTTGTCACTCTTTTATCTTCACTTCTATATATGCTCAAAAAATTATCACCCTCGTAGCTAATTATGTGCATCATTAAGTACAAAGGATTTAATATAATTAAGCCTATTATAGAAATATGAGTTTTAATTGAAGCTTTTGTATAAACTTTTACGTGAAATGACAACATCTTATATGTTAGTTATGAATAATAATATGATGTATATAAAAGAAAACATCTTATATCTTTCATGTAGGATTAATTGCACATGCCTTCTTATAAATCAGAAAATAAAAAAAGACACATGTTTAAAAAAAATTGGAAAAAAAAGAGAGGAAGTCAACCAATTGATGATCTTTTTTATGTATTAATGATCTTTTGGATAATCCTATGTGTAATATTGATAATTCTTTAGATGCCTTGATGTTCTTCTAGACAATCTTGATCTTTTGGACAATAGTATGAACAATAATGATGATCTGTTGGACGTATTGATGGCATTTTGATGACCTTGATGATCTTTTGGATGTACCACTGGTATTTCAATAGCCAATATTAAGCGTCTATTTTCATTCCTTCTTCTTCAAATACATATGAATGATTTTTGGTTTATGCAATGTGTTTAGAGTCATGTATTTGTACATATAAATACCAATGTTTGGTCTTAGTCCTTTTTTAACCAAAGTTTCAGCTCATTTTCGCTAATTTAAGCAATAATGTTTATACACTTGCTATCCATTATAAGTACTCATATAAGCACATATACAAATAGAATTCTAAAGGTCCATACAAAGATAAAGCCTTAACAAGCCATTAACATATTCTTTTCTCTTGATCAATTTATGAAATCAAGGTTTTCCATGCCCTTTGGATAGGTGGAGTTAGCTTAGCGCGTTCAGCATCGGCAGATTCGTCATACTCTAAGATGGTTGGAGCCTTGCACGGACAGAGGCTGCTAACGTAGGATATTCTTCCGAGGCTAGGGAGGGAGGATCCGCACCACTCATGTCCAGTGGCTAGGCCTGAGAAGGTCAACACTAGGGTTGGGGTGGAGGAAAGGCGACGAACAGGGGTCAAGTGTTGATGGCGGGAAGGGAAAAGTTTCAAAGAAATGGGCTAAAAGAAGGGTAAAGTGGGAACTAAGGAAGAGAGAAGCCAGAGAAAATTTTTAGAGAGAAGGGTAAACGCATATACTACACCAACCTACTGCAAGATGGCATTTTATCCCCTTCTAAGGAATTGTTACAAGCAGGCATCATTGCGTGGTCCTCTTCCCTTCTGGGTTACTTATGGAATAAATGCCCGGCTTTTCCACTTATAAAAGCTTGGCCTGCAGCTCGTTGGGGAACCAAAGGATTGGAGAAGACGTTGCTTATGGAGGATGGTAATATTCTTTTTAAGTTTAACTCTGACCAACATCCCTTAGAAATCATATCATGGAGTCTGGCCTTTGGCATGTGGAAGGCCAGCCCATGTTCCTACAACAATAGAAGTCGGAATTGGACTGTGGTAAGGGTAGTATTGATAAATTCCCCCAACATTCCCAGTGAGTTTTGGACCCTTCAAGGTCTTAGTTATATAGCCAGCTCCCTTGGAAAACCGATCTGTATGGATTCTCACACTGCCCACGTAGAACGAATAAGCTATGCAAAAATTTGTATTGAAGTGGATAAACATTCTCCTCTGCCTGACACACTTCCCTATACAAGCTTGATGAATTTGGAGAATATCAACGAGTTGAGATTCCTATTTCGTACCCCTGGAAATCGACTACCATCCATAAGCAATGGAAGGCCACTGGCCGAACCTTTAAAACAGATTGGCATGATGAACTGCTCGTCTCCCCTCATGTTCATGCTATTGGACATTGAGGCTTGCCATCTCAGTTTCAGTCCCAAAAACCTATCGTCCATTCTGGAGCATCTGAGTCTCCCCTTGGTAATTTCGAAGCTCTCAAAACTAGCCATTTCGTGGATACTTCCACCACTAGCTCAATTGATTTTGAACAGTCGACCCCAGCTGCTCTGTTAGTGGAGACTTCTTCACTAGATGACCAACATACTCACACCACTATTGATCTCTCTACCAAAGCCTCAAAAGGTGATGCTACCAACACACCATTGTCCATTACTATAGTCACTCGAGATGATCCTAGAGATTTTCTTGGTGTCGAAACCTAGTAGGAGTTCGAAGCACAAATCAGCTCGCAAGAGGAACCAGATAAATCCTAAAGGGGACGCGCTTCCCTAATGATGCTTATTTGAAATATCTGAGGGCTTAATCATCCTAAAAAAAGGCTATGATTAGAGATGTCATTTTGGAAAGAAAAAAAATCCTTGTATAGTTGGCTTGTTAGAAACTAAAATTAAAGCTCACATATTCCTAAAGTCTCTACACTTTTTGGGGCAAATTGGTCGGTGATTACTAACCTATCCTCCCACTATAATGGCAGGGTCCTGTGCCTTTACATCAACTTGAAAGCAGCATACCAGTCCCTTAGCTAGTAGCAACCGACTTCAACTGTGTTAGGAATAACTCCAAATATAAGGGAAGACGTGGTATCCAATCTGCAATTGGTTGTGAGCTGGATTCTTTTCTTCGAACAGTCCAGTTAACTGACCTCAGCTTTTCTTACCTGGATAAACAATCAACATGGGTGTTACTTGATCAGGCAGAAGTTGGATAGAGCCTTGGTTCATCTTTTTTGGTTGTCAGGCTTTCCTCAATCCTATACGCATTTTGGAGACAATCTTTATTTGATCATTCCAGCATATGGATTCATAACTTATTCAATTATGGCTTCCGAGGTGCTCCTTTCCAGTTTTTCAGTGGACTCACTAGACAAGAAGGTTTTCTTGATTTAGTTAGTAGCTGCCGGACTATTCCTGATGAGGGATTCTTCTCTTTCCAGTTTATGCAAAAGCTAAGACGTGTAAAGGCTGCCCTTGAAACATTCTCCAAGCTCCATCTTCAGCAGATTCAGGAATGCAAATCTCGTCTACAACTAGCTCAACGTGATTGTTATCTTAGTCCACAGAGTATTCAACTGAGGGCTGTTGAAACCGTAAGACTCGAAGCATACCAGTCTGCTTTCTTGTTGCATTAGTCCATCCTTCATCAAAAAGCGAGAGTAGCATGGCTGAAGGAGGGGGGTCAGAATACCAAGTTTTTTAATGCCTCTACATAAGCCAGAAGGAATACTAATCATATTATTTAGCTGGCTGATGCACATGGTGTCTCTTTTTCTGATCATCATTCACTTCTTACTCTTACCCGAGATTACTTCACATAATTGCTAGCGATTCCACATCGGTCTCCCCATATTTCGTATACGCAAATTCTTTGATGAGCCCTTAAATGATGGCCATCCTCACAACTCCTTAAACTGATCAAGAGATCAAAGCAACCCTTTTATCACTACATCCATCGAAGGCCCCTAGTCTTGACAGATTCACGAACCACTTCTTCCAACGAACTTGGCATATCACAGGTGACCTTTTCACCAAAGTTGTCGTCGAAACGATAGCTTCATGCCAGATGTTACGAGAGCTCAATCATGCCTTCATTTGTCTTGTTCCGAAAAAAATCAAACCCTTGCTCTCTATCAGATTATCGACCGATATTGTGCTGTAACACCCTTTACAAAGTGATTGCCAAACTCTTGGTTTGGAGAATGAAAACAGTCCTAGCTAAAACTATAAGTCAAACCTAAGGGGCTTTCGTTGAAGGCTGATCTATTGGTGACAACATCCTTCTCATGTAAAAACTTCTCAAGGATTATTAGTCAGGGAAACGACTAAAAAGTTGCATATGGAAAATCGATTTTTATAAAGCCTTCGACTCTGTTAGTTGGGACTTTATTAAAGCATGTTTAGATGCTTTGGATTTCCCTCTTCCTTTCGAGAATTTACTTATGCTTTGCCTACATAACTCATCCTTTAGTATTCTTGTCAATGGAGTTTAACTAAACCTCTAAATTGTGCTCGAGGGATCCGCCAAGGTGATCCCCTTTCACCATACATTTTTGTGTTAGCCATAGAGGGGCTGTCCAAAATTCTTGATAAGATTATCTTCTCCAATGGTCGATTCAATTACCACCACAAGTGTCGGATGCTCAAGCTAAATCATCTAATGTTTGTTGATGATTTTTTACTTCTCACTACGGCTGATTCATTTTCTATTACCATTATTAAAGACATCTTGCATCATTTCTCTAGTTGGTCGGGTTTATAAATCAATTTGCACAAAAGCTACTTATATTGTTCCTCGAACATCCACCATTCTCAGGAGCTGGCCCGAACTTTAGGGATGGAGCTGCATGCTCCTCCATTTAAATACTTGGGTGTACTCATCTCTCATGTGAAACTCACTTATCTTGACTGCTTATCCCTCTTGGAAAAATACAAAGCCATAATCTTTAGTTGGCAAAACCATTTATTATCCATGGCTCCAAGAGTTACATTCAAAATTTCCATTCTTAGTAACCTCTTTGTCTACTGGATCAATCACTTAATGCTTCCACATAAGGTGATTAAAAAGGTACACTCTTCCTTAGCTTTATCACATCCTTCATCCGTTTCTACTAATCAAATTCCATGCCCTACATATTCTATAAATACTTCTACTTCTGCAGTAGATCATACACTTTCACCATCTCCATTATCTCACACAAACATGTTACATCAACTACATACATTATCTTCATCAATCCAATCAACACATCCTATGTAGACAAGGTCCAAGAGTGGGATATTTAAACCAAAGGTCTATCATACTGACCTGAATTTCTGTCCTGCCCTAGAACCTGAATCAGTGGCTCAGGCTTTAACTATGTCAATTTGGAAACTAGCTATGGATGATGAGCTATATGCTCTACAGCAAAACAACACATGGCAGTTAATTCCATACGCCTCTCATATGAATGTATTGGGCATGAAATGGGTCTATCGCATCAAATACAACTCGAATGGTTCTCTGGCTAAGCACAAAGCTTAACTTGTAGCAAAAGGGTTCAATCAAACTCCTGGTGTGGACTTTACAGAGGCCTTTAGTCTAGTGGTGAAGTCGTTAACAATTAAAGTCCTTCTATCCCTTGCAGTCTCCTTTCACTAGGATATACAACAGATTGAAGTGAACAATGCTTTTCTAAATGGCGAGCTTCATGATGAGGTTTGTATCAGTCAACCTCCAAGCTTTGAAGATCAGGCCAATCCTACTCATGTATGTCGCCCTGCAAAAGCTATTTATGGACTTAACCAAGCCTTAAGAGCATGGTTCTATACACTCAAGAATGCACTCAATCAGTAGGGATTTCAAAATTCGAAAGCAAATACATCTCTATTCTACTTCAAGCAACAAGGAAACATCATCATCCTCCTAGTATATATGGATAACATCTTATTCATTGGCAATAATCAACAAACAATTGCAACAATCATTGCCAAACTCAACAATCAATTTGCACTTAAAACTCTTGGCAACCTACACTACTTCTTAGGATTTGAGGTATATCGCAACTCTACTGGTATCTATTTATCTCAATAGAAATACATAAAAGACTTACTTGTTAGAGCTAGTATATCATCTTGTAAATCGTGCTCTACTCTAATGTCAACCAGCAGTAAGCTTTCTCTCTATGATGGCTGCTTACCCATTGACAATCCTTCTGTCTATCGCAATTTAATTAGAGCCTTTCAATACCTCTGCAACACAAGGCCTGATATCAGTTTTATAGTCAATAAACTGAGTCAGTTCCTCTCTAATCTATTACAACCTCATTGGATAGCCTTAAAATGGGTCTTGCAATATTTACAAGGAACATCACATTTGGCCTTGCTCTTTAAACCTTTAAAGACTTCGTTTGAGCAGCATGCTTTCAGTGGCTCAGATTGGGCCAGCTTTGCCGATGACCGGAAGTCCACATTTGGTGTTTGTGTCTTCCTAGGCGAAATCTTATCTACTAGAACTCCAAAAAACAACAAATGGTAGCTCGCTCAAGTATGGAAGCTGAGTATAGAGCTCTTTCTTAAATCTCTAATGAGTTGCTCTAGCTACTTTTTCTTCTTTCGGAGCTGGGTTCACTACCTCTCAAAGGCCAACTCTATAGTGTGGCAACAATGGAGCTCGATCCTTACCACAGTATCCAGTGTTTCACTCACGTACCAAGCACTTCGAAATCGATGTACATTTTATTAAATATAAAGTTTCAGATGGAACTTTAGAGGTCAAGTATGTTAACTCTACTGATCAGCCTACAGATCTTCTAAACAAACCAATGACAGCTGCTCAATTGCAGTATTTGATTTTCTAACTCAATTTGGTTCCAAATCCCAGATTGTATTTAAGTGGGGATGTTGAGAGTAGTCCAACTTAAGCAATTTGAGCTCACTCACTAGACCTAGATCATAAATCAATTCAAGCCCATTAGCTCAAGATAAAAAACATCAAGAACATAGGAATTCATCATGCAACAGCATACAGAAGATCATAACTCAGAAGTTTCCAGAAATTTCTGTTTTCTCACAACAACCTATGCTTATTGTAACAATTTATGTTTTCTCACAACAGCCTGTCCTTACACAATAAGCTGTACAAATTTAGTTCTAACTTTGTTACAAAACCTGTATATATATTATACTATTCATATGAAAAACAAGTCAAGATAGAAATACAAAAACATTCCATTTTTCTTCAGTTTCTTTCTCTTCACCTTTGGTCAAGCTCTTTGGATAACGCCCAGAAAGCTAAAGTAAAATGGGATGAGGTCACTCTCCAAAATCTCGTAGAGGATTGGGCATACCATCTACACATGTTATGTAAAAAATCCTTCTTTGTAAGAAGGTTTGGCGATTACTAACAAACAAAATGACCATCTGGCTAAAATGGATTCATTGGTTGGGGAATGGATGTAACGTATGGTTATGGTATGATAACTGAACCGATTTCAGTCCATTGAAATGCTTACCAGAGCTTGCACATCTTCAAGATCGTATACAACATAATGCCAAAATCTCCTCTTTCATCTCTAATGGGCAGTGGACTGGAAATTTTCAGAGATTTAGTACACTTTGTCATTACTTTCAAAGCTTGAATCGGAACAACACTAGGGATACACTTGTTTGGAGACCCCATACTAAAAATATATTCACTAATAAATCTTGCTACACTTGCCTTTAAGAGGATAATCTAAGTGTCCCTTGTTACTCTCAAGGGGATAATCTAAGCGTCCCCTAGTATTCCCTCCTATGGTAACAAAGCTTCATCCCCAAGGGTTCCATATTTGTATAGCTTGCAATTAAAAATCGTCTAAGCACTAAGGATCAATGACATGAAACGTATGACCCTGTATATGACTTATGTAAATTGGCCCTTCAAGATTGTAACCATCTTTTTTTCAGTTGTGTCTACTCTACCATGGTATGGTCCCAAATACTTCGTAAAATTGCCTTATTTATCCCTTCTTATAACTGGAATACTACACTCCTTTGGCTCATCTGCATGTCCAGCCAAGGCTCTCATGATAAACAATTCATGTCAGCTACTTTTTCACTCACAATCTGTAACTTATGGTATGAGAGGAATCGACTCATCTATCGAAATGAGCAAACCACCCTGTACCAACTTGCGAATATTATTTTCAATGAGACGCGAAGCCTTATTATAGCAAAAGATGCAACCCAACACTTGTCTGAGAGTATGAAATCACGTTGGTTCTTATAAATCCAATAACTATGCATTTTGCTTTTTAGCTTGAATCTTGCCATTGTATAGTATTCTTTTAATTTCCTTTAGGGAAATTTCATTGTAACGTTGTAAATAGGTTTACTATCGTTAATGAATTACCTTTAATTGAAAAAAAATCTACACATTTTGGAGTGAATTTTTTATTAAATCATTTAAAGAAATTACAACAGTCGTTTCTCTATGATATACAATATAAATAGCTGTTATTTTTTTACATTGCTTCTTAATATTAATTAAACTATGAATAGAATTTATCCCATATTTTAGATATCTAAAGAACCTACTTCTAAGGTTCTTTGTTGTACAAGAATTCAGTGAAGGAGCATATTTTACAATGATAATATAGGTGGATACATTGTTACACACTTGTTATTATTAATGTAAATGTATCTATATATCAAAAGATTTTCTCTATATGTTTAATAAGGTTGATAGGATATTATTAATTATGTAATTTAAATTATCTTTTTTTGGATATACTTTAGTTCTTAAATAGAAAAATTAATGTTTGTTTTATTTTAAGAGGATAAGAGCAGAGATTTCATCAAATTAGAGTATTATTGGTCAAAATCAAAAATTTTGGAGGTGGATAAGATGAGATCATGCCTATTGTCATATTCACTTTAAGAGTTTGAATTCAATTAGAAAACTTCTTTCTATTCCTATTATGTAAGGATTTGGATTTGTTGTAGATAGGAATCTTTGCAAGATAGAATTAAACTAGGTTTTAAGTAGGAAAAACAAGAGGAAAACACATCTACCACTTTCTTTAACATTCTTTCTTTTTTGTTTCTTTTTAGTTTCCTCTCAATCTTTCATCTTTTCTTTTATTTTAGTGTTGGAACTAAAGCTATATGTGGCTAAATCCAAATATTATGATTCAAGGGGATTCAAAACTCTAATTGTATCCTTATGAGAATTTTTTCTAAACTTATATTTATGTTTTAATTCAAGTATTTCTTATTTTGTGTTCTTGTATTTTATGAAATAATTAATATTGATTGATTTGATAAATTAATTTAATGTTGATTATCCTATAGCTATCCATAAATTTAGTGATCTATAATATTCATGAAGGATTGGTACAAGTAGTAAATATGTTATTTATGAATTTGCGTATCTAACTTATAAGAAAATAGAAAAACAATAGTTGTAGCTATCTCAATTATTTAATTCATGATCTAATATTTTTCACTAAGCTTACTGCTATCATTTAATTGATTTAGAATACTATCATACCTAATTAATTGATGGTAAGTTTTAGTTTGAATGTTAGGTTTGAATTAATTAATTAAAAAAAATTTAAGACTTATTATGACTATTCTAATATGTTTCAGACTAACTGCTTGAATTGTGAAAAAATTCATTTAAGACCAATGATCCAATAATTAGATGAGATATTTCCTATGAACCAAAGTTAAGTACTATTGAACTCTTCATTTTTATGTTTAGTTAATTTAATTTGATTCCTTATTAATTTTAGTTAATTAGTTAATTAATTATAAACCCTACTACTACTACAAGATTTCAGATAATCAAAATTAATTTTGGGATCTTTAACAACTCGATCAAAATTTTGGCATTGTTGTCACGGAACTATTTTAGTTTCTTAGTTCTTTTGTATTATTTTATAGTTCACTACTAATCTCTTATCTTGTATGACGTGTTCTTTTTAGATAGATGAATTGTAATATAATCCAAAAATTGAGAAGACAACATATTGTTTAAGGAAAGATACTAAGCAAGAGCAGTCATTAACCTCCAGAAGTTAAAGTTGAGATAGATCTAACAATTAGTGAAGACTCTAATTTTCAAAAAGTTGAAGAAGAGATGGTAAATCCTATCAATAGAACATTGAGAGAGTTAGTGGTGACAAATTTGAATTAATAACCCTTATGTATACGATTTTTAGATGTTGAGTTAGATTTCGAGTTAAAATCTGGTTTGACTCACTTGCTCTCTATTTTTCATGGCCTTTTAGTTGAAGATCCATATAATCAACTAAAGGAAATTTATGTTGACTACTCTAAAATGAAGCCATAAGGGGTGACAGAAGAACAAATCAATCTCAGAGTCTTTCCATTCTGGTTGAAAGATAAGGCAATGGATTGGCTATATTATCTTCCCTCTAGCTTGGTGACAACATGGAATAAGATGAAAAGGTTGTTCCTAAAGAATTTCTTTCCTGGATCACAAGCAGGCAATATCTTCACTAGAGAACCATTGTATGAATATTGGAAGAGATTTAAGAAATTATGAATAACTTTTGATTCAGTACTTTTATGAAGGAATATTAACAATAGAGAGGAGTATGTTTATTACAGATAGTGGAGGAGCTTTGGTAAATAAAATACCTAAAGAGACTAGGCAATTAATATAAAATATGGCTGAAAATTCTCGACAACTTAGGACAAGGATGGATGGAGCTGTTAAGTGCGTGAATGACGTAAGTAATATGAACATTGATGATAAAATTTTAGATTTAATTGCTCTAGTTATTCAAATGGCTATAGGTCAATTGCAATCGGAATAAGTGTGTAGAATACAATCATTCTCTAGCCATCTTACAGATATGTACCCCACATTACAATAAGAATCCTTTCAAGAAGCTAATGTAACAGTAGGAGAGATAGTGAAGCTCAATATTTTTGAAGCAATGAAATACCCTAATAATTTTCAATTTGTTTATCATATGGATATTGTGTATTCATTTATGCAGGATATTTTTAAAGAAAGCATTAATGATGGGATGGAGTTTAATGGTAAATCGGAAGTGAACAAGTAAGTTGATGAAACATGTATAGTTGTAGAATCATTATCAACAATGTTAATAGATTATATTAACACCTTTAGTCCACTTGTCAGACCCACTACAATTCATATTATACATGCCACTATTCTTTTTAGATTTTAGTCTTATGCTTTGATAGTTTTGCATTAATATGTGTTTTTTCTAAGTATTGTGCATGTCTTTCTTGCATAATAGGTTAGTATTACTGTGTTTTAAGACTTGATTTCCGTGTTTTTGATTAATGTGATCTTTATGGTTGTTTTTTTTTTATGTTTGATGTTGGTTTAGGTTAAGAATTGATCATTTTGGTGTATGAATGAAGGGTGGACACCTTTCTAATTGAGCTAAGGACCAAGAGAAGAGAAGTGAAGTGAAGTGATGTTATTAAAGAACAAGAACCCATGACCTTGGGAAAGGTTATATTTCCTACGATTGAGCTAGGGACTAAGAGAAGAGAAGAGAATTGGAGCTACTGAAGAATAAGAACCCATGATGTTGGGAAAGGGTATGTTTCCCACAATCGTGGGAAAATCTCGACATAATGTTTCTGCCACATTAACCCATGATCGTGGAAATCAAAAGGATAATTCCCACAATAGTGGGATGCTTAGCAGGAAGAGACGCACGAGTTTCACTTACTTTTTAGGGTTTTACGACTTACCTTGTGATATATATATTGAAAAAACCTAAGGAAAAGGGTGGGTGTCATGGAACTTACTTCTTAGAGTTAAAAGACAGATTGAGAGCATAGAGATAGGTGGAAATTCAAGGTTTCATTACCGATTAGGTAAAGAGCACCTTATCATCCAGATTTTCTAGACTCAAGCAAATAAGAGGAGGAGCTACTCCGTCTAGTTCTTATTTTAATTTCTTTCTCTTCTAGCATGTTTATTATGGATTATTTGATTGTTGGGGATGTTATAGATATTAAGATTGGCTAAAACAATTTTAGGGTTTGTTGTTTGAATTATTTTTGAACCTTTGGTTATTGATTTAATGATATACATGTTTGTGTTATAATTGTACTTAAACCTTGCAATAAATCGAGGGAGTGAGCTTAATAATATGTGTTAATCGCACAACGAGAGTTAACGATTAATGGACCTATAAATAACAAGTTATTGATTTATTAGGAAGAGATTTCAATAGATCAATATACTGCCTATAGGATAACTTCATATCTAGTTGAATATTTAGGAAAGACTTTGCACGTCGAGTGATTCCAAACTTAATTCTAATTTATTTAACTAATGACATTTAGTTACACCTTGAGAGAGGGTAGCTAGAATTTTAGGAAATCTTGGGCCAAAAATAAATTGAATTAATTAATCAGAGAGGAGCAAATAGGGATAATGACAAGTCTTAATGCTTAATCTTGATTTTCTCCAAGTCTTAGTTTACGATTTTGGTTTAGGTTATGTTGTTCCCTTCTACTTTTAGTTTGTCTTTATTTTACTTATTTTTTTATTTGATGGAAGCAATTTCTTAAACAAATAACAACTTGAAATAAGTGGTGTCTAAGCAAAATCCTCATGGGATCGATATCTGCTTTCAACTACAAATACGACCCGTATACTTGCAGTTTTGAGCATAAAACTAGTAGTGCATTTTTCATTCAACAAGCTTTTGATGTCATTGCTGGGGATTGTTTGTTTAGCATCTTATTTATTTTAGGTTACTTTGATTTAAGAGTTTTTAATACTTTTCCTTGTGTCTTTGCAAGTGCATGAACACAACAAACATGCGAAGCATGACTGAATTTCTTAACAAAGAGTTAGTAGATATTATAAGGCACGAATGAGAGTTGAGAAGAGCGAAGCTCCAAGATATTATACAAAGAAATATGGTGGAAGAAGGGGAACAAAGAGGGTTGAAAGGACACTAATGGACTTTATGAGGCCAGGATTCATTCTTCAAGGAGTTGCGAGGCCAACAATTCAAGCTAACAATTTGGAGATCAAGCCGGCACTCCTCAACATTCTTCAAAGTAGTGTGTAGTTTTATGGGTTGTCTAATGAAGATCGCAACGCTCATCTTACCAACTTTGTAGAGATGTGTGACACCTTCCGGTTTAAGGGGATATCATGAGGTTGTGACTATTTTCTTTCACTTTGAGAGATCGGCCAAAGGTGTGGTATAATTCATTCTACTCAGGACATTTTAATACTTAGCAATAGCTAGCCTAGGCATTTCTCACTAAATACATTTCACTAACTAAGACAACAAGGATCATTAAGGAAATCACAAATTTTAAACAAAGCAATGGGGAGTCTTTATAAGAAGCTTGGGCGAGGTTTAAAGAACTATAGAGAAGTTTCCCCCACCATAACCTTCCGAGGGAGTTCCTTATGCAAACATTCTAAAATGGTGTAAATCAGAGAACAAAAGGAACCATAGATGCAACTACGGGAGGATCTTTGATGAGAAAAATGATAGATGCAGCTCATGATCTTTTGGAAGGATTGGCTAGCAACAATAGTATGTGGTTAAATGAAAGGAATAGACAGGGGAAGAAGAAGCAAAAAAGTATGATCCCAATTGACTCTGTTACCACTTTGCGGGCACAGATCACAATCCTTACCAAGAAGTTGAGCAACATTTAAGGAGCATCTTCATCTTCAACCAAAGCTATGCAATCACAGTATGAGTTATATGAGTAGGAAAACCATTAGACAACTTACTGCTTTTTGTTGGGAGCTAGTAACATTGAGCAAGTAAATTACTTAGGCCAACCATAGTGAGGTAACAATCCATACTCGAATACTTATAATCTGTGGTAGAAAAACCACCCAAAATTTTCTTGGAGTACTAATAATGCAGGTGGCCAAGCAAGACTGCAAGGACCTCTGGGATTTCAGCAAGACTGACTTTGATCTTTAGAGAACAAATGGACAAGTTGATGGATGTTTTGGGGTCCAGAATTGCAAATCAAGAAGATAACCAAAAGAGGATGTTTTCGATCCAAAAGGAAAGTAAAAAGAGGATGGAGGCAAAGTTTGATCAAATAGTGAAGAACCATGCCTCTTTCATTCACAACTTATAAGTACAGGTCGTTCAACTTGCTAATGCTATATCTTCTATAACTACAGGTAGCTTACTAAGCAATACCAAGGCCAACCCAAGGGAACAATTGAAGGCCATCATACTTTGAAGTGGCAAGTAGATGGAAGAACAAAGTGTGAAAAAGGATTGCCAAGAAAAAGGAAAAGGAAGGATATTCAAGAAGAGAAAGAAGAAGAGAGGCATTATATACGACCACCACCCTACAAGCCTAAACTTTTGTATCCACAAAGGGCAAAACAACATCAGGTGGACAGACAGTTTTTCAAGTTTTTAGAAAAGATGAAGAAGCTTCGAATTAACTTGTCATTAGTGAAAGCTTTGGATTGCATGCCTAAGTGTGTGAAGTTTTTGAAGGACATATTGACACACAAATGTACTTGGGAGGACAATCAGACAGTCACTTTGAAAGAGAATTGTAGTTTGATTATCTTAAGCACGATGCCTTCAAAACTACAAGATCTAGGGAGTTTTACGATTCTATGTGTTTTTGGTGACTTTGAATTTTCTAACTACTTATATGATTTAGGTGCAAGCATTAACTTGATGCTTTTGTCTGTTTTTCAGGAAATTAGGACTAAGAGAGGTCAAGACAACATCTATATTGATTCAACTTACGAATCAATCCATCAAGAGACCATATGGAGTTGTAGAAGATGTGTTAGTAAAAGTAGACAAATTTATTATTCCTGTTGATTTTGTGGTGTTGGATTTTGAAGCGGATAAAAATTTTCCATTGATTTTGGGTAGGTCCTTTATGAACATTGGTAGGGAATTCGTTGATGTGCATAAGGAAAACTTGTTTTGAGGATTGGTGATGAGCAGGTGGAGTTTAATATGTCTAAATCTTTAAAGAAACCGATAGATGGTAATGTTTATATGAAGATTGATATTGTGGATGAATGTGTGAAGGAGGTTGAAGAGGAAGTTAATGAAGTTACTAAAGTGCACAGGGATGCGAGTGTAAGAGAAGAGGAATTGTGTAAGGAGGTCGAGTTAGAGAAGTTGGAGAGAATAGATACACCTACACCACCATCTTTCGTTAAGCCCCCCACTTTAGAGCTTAAACCCTTACCGTCTCATTTGAGGTACACCTTTTTAGGTAAAAACCATACCCCGTAATTATCTTGAACCAATTAGATATTGAGCAAGAAGAGAAAGTGGTGGAGACCATTAGGAAAAGGATGAGAGCTATGGGGTGGCAAATTTCTGATATTAGGGAGATTAGCCCCAATGTGGTGATGCATAAGATTAACCTAGAAGAAGGATATAAAACTGTGAGGGAGCAATATAGAAGGTTAAATCCAAACATATAAGAGGTTATGAAGAAGGAGATAGTAAAGTTGTTGGATGTAAGGATTATTTATCTCATTTCAGATGGTATGTGGGTGAGCTTGTACAATGTATGCCTAAGTAGGGAAGCATGACAGTGATGGAAAATGAAAAAGGTGAAAAGATTTCTACTAGGACCATCACAGGTTGAAGAGTATGTATTGATTGCCGAAAGCTCAATTTGGCCACCAAGAAAGATTACTTCCTTTTATCTTTTGTGGAACAAATGATTGAGAGGGTGGCTGGCCATGCATTTTACTGTTTTCTTGATAGATAGTTAGGATACAATCAGGTGGTTATATACCCATAGAATCAAGAGAAGACCACTTTCACTTACCCTTATGGGACTTTTGCTTATCAGAGGATGTTGTTCGGTTTATGTAATGCACTTATCACATTCCAAAGGTGCATGACGGCCATATTAGCAAACATGAATGAGAACTTCTTAGAGGTATCTATAGATGATTTATATCTTTGAAAATTCTTTTGATCATTACTTGTTGAATTTAGACAGGGTGCTTCAAAGATGTGAGGAGTCTCATCTAGCCTTGAACTGAGAAAAGTGTCATTTCATGGTCTCAAAGGGAATTGTATCAGGCCATAAGATCTCGTGCAAGGGGATTGAAGTGGATCGAACTAAGCTCAAAGTAATTAAAAAGCTACCACCTCCCACCAACATCAAGGGAATATGAGCCTTACTTATTCATGCAGAGTTCTATAGACGGTTCATCAAAGGTTTTTCTCTTACTGATAAACCCTTGACTCATTTATTAGTTAAATATGTACCTTTTGTGTTTGATGAAGATTGTTTAGATTCTTTGAATAGGTTAAAGGAGGCACTTACAACAACACCCATTTTGATGTCGCCAGATTGGACTCTTCCCTTCGAGACTATGTATGATGCAAGTGACCATGCTATTGGTTGTGTGCTTGGCTAGCAAAAAGAGAAAGGGCTACATGCCATCTACTACATAGGCAAGACCTTGATGAAAGCACAACTGAAGTACACCACTACTAAGAAGGAATTGCTTGCAGTGGTATTTGAATGTGAGAAATTTCGTTCTTATCTTTTATGCTCAATTGTTATTGTTTTCACCGACCTTACGGCATTGCGATATCTTTTTACGAAGAACGATGTCAAGGCTAGGCTTATCTGGTGGGTGCTTCTATTTCAAAAATTCGACATTGAGATTAAAGACAAGAAGGGAGCAGAAAATGTTATAGGGGACCACCTCTCGATACTTGAAGGAGGGCACCATGAAGAAGAGGAGGAAGTCGAAGAGAGCTTTCCCGGTGAGGCTTTAATGATGGTAGACAATCCTTTTCGTACTCGGTTTGTAGATATTGCAAACTACCTATCATGTGGTATTTTTCCTTCTGTTCTTTTTTATCAACAAAGGAAGTGGTTTGTATTTCAATGTTTTGATTATATTGGGATGAACTTGTATTTTATAAGATATATACTGACAGTGTGATTCGTAGGTGTATCTCCGACTATGAAATGCTTGAATTTTGATGCAATGTCATAGTTCACCTTATGCAAGACATTATAGAGCTAACAAGACTCAAATCTTAGAGTGTGGATTTTATTGGCCAACCTTATTCAAGGATGCTTGAGATTCTATGTTAAAGTGTGATAGGTATCAAAAAGTGGGCAACATAACGAAGAAGGATGAGATGCTGCTTTCAAACATCATGGAGGTAGAGATATTCGATGTGTGAGGTTTGGACTTTTTAGGTAACACTTATGTACTAATTAGAGTTGATTATGTTTCTAGGTAGGTTGAGGTCGTAGCTACTCCAACTAATGACGGCAAAGTGGTTAAAAGTTCATCAAGAAGATCTTTACAAGATTTGGGGTGCCCAGAGTGATTATAAGTGATACAGGGAGCTATTTTTGCAACAAATCGTTTGAGGCTCTTCTAAAAATATACAATGTTTATCATAGAGTGGTGACTCCTTACCACCCCTAAAACAATGGCCAAGTAGAGGTGGTGAATAGAGAGTTGAAGAAGATTTTGGAGAAGGTAGTGAGCACCTTAAGAAAGGATTGGGCGTTGAAGCTAGATGACACCTTATGGGCTTACAGTACAACTTTCAAAACACTCATAGGAGCTACTCCATATAGACTTGTGTATGGCAAGGCGTTCCATTTACCTTTGGAGTTGGAGCATTGGGCCTATCGGGCCATTAAGAAGTTAAACATGGATTGGAAGCCTATGGGTGAGAAAAGATTGTTACAACTTGACGAATTGGAAGAATTGAGGTTTGATGCTTATGACACTGATAAGTTGTACAAGAAAAGGACAAAGAAGTGACACAATGCTCACATCAAGAATAAGGAGTTCAAAAGTAGGGACTTAGTGCTTCTGTTTAATTCAAGGCTTCAGTTATTTCTTAGAAAGCTCAAGTTAAGACGGAGTAGACCCTTCAAGGTTATTCTAGTGTTTCCGCATGGAGCTTCGGAGTTAGAAAATAATAAGGGTAAATCATTCAAAGTCAATTGGCATAGATGTAAGCCATACTATGGAGGGCCATGCTAGCAAGAAAGGGAAGTCATCTCTTTCCTTTCTTCTACTCCTTCATGAATGCATGTAAAATGGTCAAGCTAATGACCTTAACTTAATATGTTTACTTATCGTTTGCTAGATTTTGTTTACTTGTGTGTTTCAATTTTGTTTAAGTTTTAATTTTCTTTTCAAATGTCTTATTGGTTAGTTGATTTTGATGTGTTGGTAGGTTGACTGAATGTTGGGAATGCATGCTAAGCTTAGAACAAAGGTAAAATGTTGGAAAAGTTGGATAATCCATGATCATCGGAATTAGGTTGATTCCCACAAACGTGGGAAGGCTCTTCAGAAACTTTCTTGAGCCTTAACACACGATCGTAGGAATAGGCTTATTTGCCATGAGCGTGGGAAGGTTTTCTATAAACCTTCTAGAGCCTTAGCCCATGATCGTCGAAATCACAGGGATTTCCACAATCCTGGGATCCTTCAACAGAAGATTTTTAAAAACTCCCTCTTTTCTTTCTTCTCTTTTCATCTTCTCACTTTCTCTCACTCGAAGCCAACGTCCACTAATCTTAAACTAAAAAATCCTTCCATTTTTTCACCAAATCTTGGTATTTTCTCTACTCTTTCCATCATTAATCACTACTTTTATACTTATTTCATATTACTTACTCAAGAATACAAGAATTTGGTGAGTTTTTCTCTATTTCTCTCTCTAAAATATGCTAACTGTCTCTTGACTATTTTTGCAGATTTTTCTCAATCAATGACTCCAAAGAAGCTTGCCCTCCAAAAACCCATCAACTAATTGCCCCTTCAAGTCTCTGGAGAAGGTAAAACTGATATAGTGGTAAATTTTTGTGTCCCATTCCCAGTTTTTTTGCAATACGAAGGTATGCAATTTTGGGACTTTAAAGATAGAGAATTATTGCCTCCCCAATACTTGGATTTTGAATTGTTAGAAACTCTAGGTTTGAGGCATAATATTGAACGGTTAGTTGTGAATATTGATTAGGTTCGTTTAATTCGTTGTGATGTACCGACTATTGAATTTTTTACCACTGTGTGTTATAATCCTAAAATGGATACATTGTGGTTTAGAATAGGTGGTCGTGCATATAAGCTTGATTATACAGTCATTCGTTCACTTTTTGACTTGTCTAACACTAAAGTTTTAGATGATCATGATGAATTTTATATGGATGACTATTGGAAAAGCCTTACGGGTGAAAACACGTTTGATTTTAGGAATACACCGAACACCTTAATTCGTAGCACAGAGCACCTACCGCTTTATAAATTTATGTGCTTAATTGTCTTTAATAAAACTGAAAGCAATAACTGTTCTACTAAAGAACTTTTCTTTCTTTGGTGTATGGATCGCAAAGTTAAAATAAATACCCCATATCGAATTTTTAGGTCTATTGTGAGTTGCATTAATAAGAAAAGCTCATATTTTGGAATGGCTTACATTATCATTGCTTTGGCTTCGTTTTATCATTTTGATGTGCATACTCTGCGTACTGCTAATTATGGTGTGTTTGATATATTGTATTTAAAAAGCTCTAAAATTTTGGAGCTCCATTCTATGAAGCTCCGAAATCCTTAGACGCGTATTGTTGTCAAAAATAGGAAGGGTAAAAATGCAGCCATGTCGCAACCATCCACCTCTCAGGCACTACCGGAGGCTTAAGAAGAAGCAGTTGAAGAGGAACCAATAGTAGCAACAGATGTTAGTTGGTTTCAGTAAATTCTTGATCAGATGGTCATAAATCAACAACAAATGATGTTGCAAATCAATGAGCTTGACAACTAAGTGTGACAAGTACATAAAGAGTAGCGGTATATAAAGAAGAAGTTCCTAAAGTTCTTCCAGGCGAAGAATATTAAAGTCCCTTCTCTTACACGTTTGCTGCCTTAATCTCCATAAACTTTCTTACCATTCACTTTTTATATTTTTTATTTATTTTATTAGTTATGTTACTTGTTTGCATAATTGATCTTGTGTTTGATGCTTTGATTTCATTTTATGGTTGCCTTGTCACATTGAGAACAATGTATTGTCCAAGTGTGGGGAGGTGATATTTGCCTTATCAATTGCACCGTTTAAGTTTGTTTTATTTACTATTTACATTTTGTTAATTAGGATGCATGTTTTTAGGCATATTAGGTTATTGTTTGATGTTGATGTTGTTTTGTCTTAAGTAATGGAACCACACTTAAATCATGTTAATTTGTTTTTCCATGAGATTCTGTCATACTAGTTGGAATAAGATTGAATGCATGCTTGAACTTGGGTAGAGAGTGAATCATGTTGAGTGATGAAAAGTAGTCAGTTGCATAAACTTATTCAAAATGTGACACTTGAGCAATGAGGTAGTGTAAAGATGCACAATGAATTTTCATTTTGAACCAACGTAAGGATTAAGGCTATATGACTCCATATGTAGTCATTTTATTTCTTTGAGTGTGTGATGCCTCCTTAGGTTACTACCTTCAAAACTTTCTTTTAATCGGTTTGAGTCTACTAGATGCATGCTTAACATAAATGACTAAGGCCCTTTTTGTGATAACCCTTGGCTTAAATGATATGCCCTTTTATTATCCGCTGCTACTCCCGTTGAGCCTTAACCCTTTTGTTTCTTGAAAACATCCCATATTTTAAAACCCAAAACCTCATTAATCTACCCATTCACAATTCAATAAAGTATTAAGTGATGCGCTAGTTTAGGAGTTTTGTGAAATTTTTTTCTTTCCAAAGTGAGTTGAGTTATACTTCTACTCTTCGCTCACATTATATCTAGTTGCTATTTTGTTCGTTATTTCTTCAATTATATATAAAAAAGAGAAGAAAAGAAAAGAACAAAGGAAAAGCAAAAGGAAGAATGTTTTGTTAGCATCAATAAGTGTGGAGTAGTAGTAGATTTACATTTGTACATCTCAGAATATGTTTTATATCCCTCTATTCACTTATTACTTTATACATGCTTGTGTTAAACCCTTTTCCTCTTTTGACCCACCTTAACCTTTACCACATTACAATCCAAAATAAGCCCATTTGATCTATTTATGTATGTAATCATTATAGAGGAGAATTAGTGTATTAGCAAGCCTATGGCAGTGTAGCTTCCTATAGGGAGCTTGAGCAAAACATTAACCATCAAACACCTAAGAGAAATGAGTGAAACTGTGAGGAAGATTCATTTTGCATTTATACTTATCTTTGAGTGATGATGCCATAAATTGAGTTTGCTTATGTACACTAATGAAAAGTAGTCATGATATGTGTAATAGCTTGACATTTAAGTTGGCCAAAATTTGAGGGATTGCATGCTTTGATCGTTATGAAAATGAAGTGATGGAATTGATTAGTTGAGTTTGATTTTGGTTGAGGACAAGCAAACATTTAAGTGTGGACAAGTTGATAGTTGTGCATTAGTATGTGTTTTTTTTCTCTAAGTATTTGGTATGTGTTTCTTGCATAATAAGTTAGTATTATTATGTTTTAAGACTTATTTTGTGTGTTTTTATTTAATGTGATCTTTATGGTTGGTCTTTTGTGTTTGATGTTGGTTTAGGGTAAGAATTGATCATTTTGGTGTAGAAATGGAAGGTAGATACCTTTGTGATTGAGCTAGAGACCAAAAGAAAAGAAGAGAAGTAGAGCTGCTACAGAATAAGAACCCATGATTGTGGGAAAGGTTATGTTTCCCATAATCATGGGAAATCTCGACAGAATGTTTCTACCACATTAACCTATCATTGTGGATAGCACAAGGATAATTCCCACGATCGTGGGATGCTTAACACGAAGAGACACGTAGGTTTCACTTTTTAAAGGGTTTTATGACTTACCTTTTGATATATATATATAGAAAAAAAAACCTAGGGAAGAGGGTGGGTGTTGTGAAACTTACTTCTTGGAGCTAAAAGACATACTAAGAGCCTAAAGAAGAGGAGGAGCTGTGACGTCTAGTTCTTATTTTAATTTCTTTATCTTCTAACATGTTTATCATGGATTATTTGATTGTTGGGGATGCTATGGACATTAAGATTGGATAAAACAATTTTTAGGGTTTGTTGTTTGAATTATTTGTGAACCTTTGGTTATTGATTTAATGATACACATGTTTGTGTTATTTATTGTGCTTAAATCTTGTAATAAATCGAGAGAGTGAGCTTGGTAATCTGTGTTAATTGTACAAAGAGAGTTGACGATTAATTGACCTATAAATAACAAGTTACTAATTTATTAGGAAGAAATTTCAATAGATCAATACACTATCTATAGGATAGCTTCGTATCAAGTTGAATGTTTAGGCAAGACTTTACACATCGAGAGATTCCAAAGTTAAATTTAATTTATTTTATTAATGACATTTAGTTACACCTTGAGAGAGGGTAGCTAGAATTTTAGGAAATCTTAGGCCAAGAATAAATTGAATCAATTAATTAGAGGGGAGCAAATATGGATAATGATAAGTCCTAATGTTTAATCTTAATTTTCTCTAAGTCTTAGTTTACGATTTTAGTTTGGATTGCATTGTTCCCTTCCACTTTTAGTTTGTCTTTATTTTACTTTTTTTAATTTGATTGAAATGATGATTTTTTTTAAGTAAAGAACAACCTGAATTAAGTGGTGGCTAAGCATAATCCATGTGGGATCGATATTCGTTTTAAACTACAAGTACGACACGTATAATTGTGGTTTTAAGCATAAAACTAGTTTTGTATTTTGCATTCAACACGCTTTTATTCATGATGTTAATAATACTAATAATAAGCCAAGTCCAAGCCTTAAAAATTATGTGCCTTATGAAGTCTTATTTAGTATGAAACTTGAGGAGTTCGTTCATCAAAAAAATTTCATCATAATCATATTCTCTCTCTTTACACAATTATAATAACAACATTATCTATATTCTTATTTATGTAGACGATATTATTATTACTGGTTATTTATTTGATTTGATTTCTTTAGTGATTTCTCCTTTACAATAAATCTCTTATTAAGGATCTTGGAGACTTATACTATTTTCTTAGAATTGAGGTTAGTTGATTATAATAAGGTCTTTTGTTGTATCAAAATTGAACATTTTTGTGACATATTGGATAAAGATGGAATGGAAATTTCTAATAGTTGTCTCACTCTCTAATGACAATGTCTCCTACTTTCTCTAAACACTTAGGTGATCCTAGTCCATATGATTTTCAATATTGGCAATTAATTGGAGTATTACAATATATCACAATTACAAGGTCATATATAGCTTTTTACCATCAATAAATAATGTCAATTTATGCACTTTCCCAGTGACATTCATTATAAGCATTTAAGTGGCTTCTTTGCTATTTGAAAGGTACTATATAATTCAATCTCTACTTTTCTCCTAATTTTTATGTTAATATTAAGTATTAAGTTGATGGTGATTGCGGAAGTGATTTGGATTACAGATGTTTTACAATTGATTTTGGAATTTTCTTTGGTTCTTGTCTTATATTATGGCTTATAACGAAACAACCAACCATATTACATTTCTCTATTGAAAGCGAGTATAAGTTCATAGTTTATGTAAGTTCAAAATTTTATGGATAAAGTTTTTAACATAAGAACCTATTTTTCTTATTTTAATAAGTATCTTACGGTGCGAAAATATAGGTGCAATTTATTTATTATCTAACATAGTGTTTCATGTAAAAACAAAGTACATAGAATTAGACTACTATTTTATACCCAAGTAAGTTACCAGAATCTTGACATCAAATTTCTATCTATAACCCAATCAATTAGCTGATTAATTGTCAAGCCCTTGTCCTTAAATCAATTTACTCTCTTGCGTAATTAAATACCTCTTTAAATAGCTAAGAACTTGCAGGGGATATTAGATCATGTTATCTTCATCTTATTAAAATACAAATAGAGTTATCTTTCTCTTATCCAAACTATTAGAAAGTCTTACCTTTATCTCATTAACATAATTTTTCTATTTTCTATTTCTATTATTAATCTTTATCATTTTATTGAATAGATAAGCTTTGTACTTCCTAGCATGTAATTGTTGTATAGTTATCTATAGGTCTTGTATAAATATAAATACATAATGTACAATGAGTTTGAGATAATGGAAAAACAACATTTTCAATAACAAAATTAAAATGTCTATTTTCTTATATAATTAGTGATTGGTCTATTTTTTAATCCAATATTCAAATTACTGTAAACGCATGGCATTGAACCCACGAAGAAGGTAAATACTAGTTATTATCTTTTTTGTATTATCTAGCCTAAGAATATGATTTGGTTTAAATTAAAAATAAAAATAAACAAATAAGTTAAATCAAATTAAACAATTATGAATGATAAGTAAAATATGAAGAAAATTCAATATCAAATTGTAGTGTATAGGTGATGAATGTCCCTAAGAATTAATATATTATTATGATTGTTGATTATTGGATAGTGGACAGTGGAAATTCCTATCTTATGTTAATAACTCTCTTGAGACTATTAACAACTAATCCATTAGTTGATTAATAGAAATCTTTCTAGCCCTAGGATTGCTTTATTGATTTATAAATTCTACTATTAGGCTTGACCCTAATCTAGAAGATTTATGTTAGCTTATCTCTAGGTTTGCATGCAACTCCTTTCAATTATGATAAATCTATTCATATAAGAGGATTTCTTAATCTCAATCATATAAAATAATATTATGGATATATTAGAAAAAGAATAAAACACATAATTGAATCACAATAATCAATCAATATAATTGCTTTGAATAAAATATTAAAACATATTGCTATCCTAAACTAGGGTTTATCACTACTAGACACTTAAAACATTTAGTTACTGATCATAGAAAATCAAATAAAAATAAACATGAAGAAAAACTAATAAAAAATAAAGGAATCATAATTCTAAATCTACCTTTCTCTTCTATTGAATCTTCTTGCAAGTTTGGATTTGATGTAGATATCTACTGGATCTCTTGATGTTAACTTCGAGTTTTCCTCATCTCTTAATCACAATTGTTACCTCTTTAGGTGTCTTTCATCTCAAAATCACTATAAAACTCAACTCTCTTCAATTTGCCTCCGCTCACATCCTTTTATAGTAAAATCTAAGATTTCTGAGATATAAACGGTCACATACACATGCTTGTGAGAGACTATGTATAATAAAAAACACCTGAATTCTTGATTTTACATGGGCATAGAGACTTACACAGGCAATATACATGACTGTGTATCTCAGTATACATGGGCGTGTAACTCCACACGACTAGAAATCAAGTTCTTCAATCTTCATACGTTTACAAAGACTTACGTCGTCTCTATACACGAGTGTGTAAGTCCTTAGTTGTTTCAAATCTTCGTCTTATGCCACGATTTCATCCAAATTCTTCTCCTTTTAGTCCATAAAGGAAATTATAACCTATAAATGCATTTAGAGTAAATTAAGTACCAAATATATAACAAAACTATAAAATATCAAGCAAAATACATAAAATATGGGTGTATAATTATAGTCAAATATGTATTTATCAAGTAGATTAAGCAAACTCAACAAATTTATTTTGATCTTACATATAAAAACAATAAATTAAATAATTAAGGACTAAATAAGTTAATACTTATTAATTTATGTGAAATTGAAATTATTTAAAACCAATCAATTTAAGGAACATGCATGCATACCATCACTATTTTCTCCCTCTTTGCAATAGTGTCCTAAACAATAGACAACAAACAAAGCAATAAAGTAGAGGCGTGTTAATTGAAATGGGTGATTTTTGATTTCATAATGCATATGGATTTCCAATTTCTATATGAATTAAATTGTTCATATTCATCGCTTCATTTTTCCTTATGTAACATTATGTTGGTCTATTTGATTATAAAGTTAAGGGACTGACTGGTTATAATTGAATTATATATATAAATTCAAAATTTACCTATAAAAT
>JAOQMP010000001.1:8032423-8051814 GCA_027563575.1 Erythroxylum pedicellare
GTAATAAAAGTAGTAGTTAGAGTAAACACATAAACGTTAAGTTTTTATCTATAAGGGAACCTGTTAAGGACAAGAAAGTATTCATTAAACATGTTAGCACTGAATTAATAATAGCTAATCCTTTAACAAAAGGCATGCCACCATTAAAGTTCAAGGATCATGTTGTTAAAATGGGATTCGGTTCAATTATATTGTTTTCATTGTATAGACAATGTTGTGTTCACGAAACTCTTATAATATTTTTTTATATTATGATGCACATTATTAAATTTTGAGAAAATTGATTATTTTGGACCTGGAATAAATATAGGGTTTATTCATAAAGTAACGTTACCATATTTGTGTGAATACTAAATGTAGTATATTGTAATACATGGAAGATAATACTTAACTAATAGAGGACATATTTCCATTATTCATATATTATATCTAGATCGGATTAGAATTTGATACAAAGTTAAACATATGGACCAAGTGGGAGAATATGAAAAACATTCATATTCTAGTTTAATACCCATAATTGGTGGTCTAACTTATGAATGTAGTGGCTATTAATGTCCTATTTTTGTGGTAACAACCAATGTGTTCTATGGAAGCACATTTTTATATATTTTTTCATTCAGATTTTTGGGGTCCTAAGCTTCTTTTCTCTTATGAAAAATAAACCATCAAATTAGGAAATGAGTGCTTAGAGGAATTCTAAAACGCAGACTCTTCAAGTACAAACAATAACGGCCAGAGGTATTTCATTTTCTACCGTATTTAGTTTATATGTTATTCTAATGTATATTACTGTTGAATATATATGTTAGAATTGGATTATAAAATCATCAAAAGTGCACTTAAATTTTGTGTTTGTGTGTCTATATATATATAATCACATTATTAATGAGAGTAAAAGATAAATGTTCATATTGTGGGCATTTTAGGGTGAACAATATTTTCGTTTCAATGGCCTTCTTTTTTTGCATACTTTTGATCTAAGCTCAAGTTGGTCCATGCCCATACACTGCCTCGTGATCCTCAACTTTTATATATTTTCCATTAGGCATGCATGCAATGCAACAAACTTAATGTTCTTGCACGAAAACATTAAATCCTTTAAAAAAAAGCTAGTAGGGCATATGGATCATCATTTTCCAATTGTTGTTACTAATATAATATAAAAAAAATAAATTTGGCCATCTATCAATATTATTCTAAGTTAAGGAACCTAGTCATTGGAACTAGAGCCCTAAATGTCAACAATTTTAATATTAGTCACCTAAAATAACATGTCATATTAAATCCCATCATTAAATTCAGTTGAAAGAATTTGTTTGATTTGAAATTTTCTAAAATCAAAGACAACAAAGTGCTTAATCAATTTTGAGAGAGAAGGACCATGCTTGGTGGGCTGGTATGAGAAATTAATAGTTTTTTATGAAGAGGCTATCCTAATAACAACCACCAACATTTCTTACATTTTTAAAGAAAATCATCATTTCATATTGATATTCTTTTACTAAATAGCAAGCGGGAATGGGGATAACCAACAAAGAGAGGCATATGTATTTTTCCAAATTGTTAGTATGATTGATTAATTAAACTTTATGCTTTACACATTATAAATCTTTTTAAGTAGAACTACTTTAGTTTCTTTAAGAAACTAACAAGAGCACTAAGAATATATGCATATGTTTCATAATATATTTGAATGGAATAAAATGAGAGAGCCTCAGTTACAATTGCTACAAGAAGGGTAGGAGGGGTTTGAAATCTTCTGTGCCACTTACTCAAGAACAACCCTGTGCCATTCATCCACAACCATAAATTTTAGTGGATCCCATAAAAATATGTGGTTGTGAATGAATGGCATAAGGTTGGTCTTGGGTAAGTGGCACAGAAGATTTGGTTCCAGTAGGAGGCACATAGTTATGCAAGTGTGTTCTTCCTGCTTCCCGAGGATGTGGGGAAACACCATCGTGCCCGCATTTATTGGTTCATAATTACCTCTTAATTAATGACTTACTCTTATCTTGAGTTTCTTGCTTTCATTATCTTGAGTTTATGTGCACAATTCATTATGCCATTGCTATGCCTACCACTTCTATATCCCTCTTTCCTTTCCTCTTCTCTTCTCTTTTCCTCAATTATAATATCGTTAAATAACCAATTTTTTATTTAAAGAAAAACATAACTTTTTTATATTGGTAAAATTTCATGTTCAAGATGTAATAAGAAAATTTATTATTCTGTTTAAATTGTTTCAAGAACATAGATACTAAGCTACCTCAAGTTGGTTCAAACAAATAAATTGGTTAGAACTTTTATCATCAATCCTAAACCATTTAGAAGGAAAAAGAACATCCAGTGAATATTTGTTGTTGTTGTTTTTTGCTCATCTAATGAAACTAAACATCCATGTTCTAATTGTAGTACCTCATGGTCTAGCATATAGGCACTGAAGTACGACCTTTGTTCATAGCTTCAAAATTTGGACATGTTTTCAAACGAATAAGATTCTCAATTAAGCTAAATATTGAATTATAAAGAGATATGCATATATTCAAATTTTCTTGACATAAAACTTTTTAAAATTTTAAAATTTTAAATTTGATCTTCAACTTATTTCTCTTAAAAATTATAGTTGACATCTCAAATAGACACATGCAATTTGTAAATTATATTTTCATTTATGATTTCGTTGAAATTTTTGTTTAGGATATTAAATAAGATATGTTATAAAAAATTCAAAAAATTTTAATAATTAGAATATTGAACTAACAGAAATTTAAAACTTAAAGCATATGGTTATTCAAATTCCGACCATATCATCTTTTGATGGTGGGGGAAAGAAGAGGTTTTGAAAATATCCATGATGATGGGTCCAAGTTATGAGCCCAAAATCGGTGTTGTAGTTGTTGATTAGCTGAGAATCCTACAATTCCCCACATTGAGGCTAGAAAGGATCTTTTTGTGGGATATTTTCGAGACTGAAGCGAGCTCTTATAGCCATTTGACATGCCATAAAGTTGTTGGCTGGATGTCCATTCCCTTTTCTCATTAAACAAAATGCCGCAAGGAATGTCACATATCCCTAGTACTAAAGTCAAAAGAAAAAGAAGAATTCATCATATTATAATGTAACATAACCGACTTACTGACCGCCTGTCTTTCTCTCTTTTTTTTCCTGCTTCCATTATTTCATTCTCATCACAAACTTCCAAACAAAGAGAATTATGGAAAGTGAGATTTGCGTGGGTTATTCTTATAGTTGTCCTCGGTTATGAAGCAGTAAACAAAAGCCCTTACCAGGTGAATGGGCTCTCTCTCTCTCTCTCTCTCTTGATTCCTTAATTGTTGCACATGCTCATGGCATTAACTCTACCCTCTTTCAAATATCACTCTCACTTTACAAACCTTTCAATCCACGGCTGACTTTCAAACCGTCGTCAACAACTATCCCCCGTCTCGTTTTCCGGGCTCTCTGTTATGACCATGATTCCTGCTCAAACTCTCTCTAAACCACAACAACAGAGACGGCAGCTTGTGCTTTGTGGCGGTTATGGTGGTTGTGTTGGTAGTTATGCTGATGAGGAGAGTGTTGGTCCTATGAATCGATTAGAAGGTTATGAGTGTTGTGACAATATTAGCGAAGCTTCTTTAGGATCTGATCTAGTTGCTAATCCCATGGCAGAAGATGAATCAAGAACTAACAGTCTTAATGAATCTGGTTCAAGCTCTAAAGACGTTGTACAAGAAGAGAAAGATGAAGGCTGGCTACAACTGAGAATTGGTGGCAAGGATACTACAAGTCGTGAAGATAGTAAACAACATCAGGGTCATCAAATACTGGATCAAACACCTAGAGGAGAAGCAGGAGGATTGATAGAGCTTGATCTATTAACAAGAAGCACTTCATCACTTCATCCGAGGACATTCAGCTCTCCAATCTTTCCGGCCCCAGAATTTACAGCTCTTCCAAGGCCATTTACGAATATCCCATCATCTTGTGCCACTAGTTTTAGTACATCGTTGTTGTTTCAGCACCAACAGCTCCATGGAAGTAGCGCAAATACTACTTACAATCCTCCTCATCATCAGGAGGTTAACTGGGCATGTAGGCCTACGCCATACAACATTCTAGCTGCGACTTCCTCTTCTTCTTCATTGATGTCATTGGGTACCTATTTTTCGCGTCCCTTGCATCAAGTCCATGGTAGAATAGATGTCGCCCGACCGACCTCTGATTTTAGGGTCGTGGATCCTCCTAGGAGACCTCATTCGGGCATTTGGTTTATGTTACAAGCGTCTCAATATCAGTAAGTTCGCAAAAGCACGTGAGAACTGGAGTGGAGAATAAACTTGAATCATCCTCAAAAGAATATATCGGCACCAACCCACCATTATTTTCTTTCAAGAACATTTTTTAATATATATTTTCTCAAACATTTCAAATACTAAATTTTCCTCCTTTATAACGAAATGCTTAATTTGGTGCCTAATGCAGTGCTAAAGAACCATTCTTGCCTCAAATATCCAGGAGCTACCTGAAAATCAAGTAAGATAGACTTCTAATCTTTGTAATCCGTTCACTGTATGTCTTCTCCTATCCTTTGTCCATGTGCTGATTCTAATTCAACAACTCCCAAGAAACTTCATGTTTCGGTTGACTTAATTCGCTTTTGTTTCGACGTTTTAAATGGTCAGGGATGGAAGAATAACAGTCCGATTATTAACCAAGTATCTGGTTAACAAGCTGAGATTGGATAGCGAATCAGAGGTATTTATAACCATCATGCTTCTCTTTCTGCATGCTAATGCATAATGAAGTAGCTAATGAAGGCATACCTTTTTAGAATTGGAAAAGCATAGCTATTGATAGAAAGAGCAATAATGTTTCTAGCTTTGAAATTAATTATCGTAATTAATTAGCCGAATATATATCAAGATATGGAGTTGGTGTTAGGGAAATGACAGGAACAGCAGAACTAAATGCCCTTCTCTATGGGCATTAGTTTTGTCTGGTAACATGGAATTTAGGTGAGAAGTAGACTTCCTGGTAGTCATCTACTCTTTGTATCATTAGCCTTTTACCTCATATTCTAGTCTTGTAAAGATGGTCTAGGAATAAAAAGTTTCGTCTAATCAAGCAAATTGAGTCCTTAAGAATTTAATTAGTTATGGATGTTAATTTCTTATGGGGTGTAGCGTTCAAGTGTAATACTTTCGAGATGAGACGTAGAAAACTACCTACCACCTCCTTTCCTTGACCCCAAAACAAATGTAAGAGAGATGAATAGCATTTCATCTACGGAGGAAGTGAATTACTGCTTTAGACAAAAAATATATATATGGAAGTAACGCCTCGATGATTCTGCTTGTTCGCAACTGAAAACAAGAGCAAGCACACAACCCTGGGGAAGAAAACTAGGTACCTAATTAAGGAATTTGATTATAAAATGACATGTTCATAATAGAAAAGAATTGCGAGTGTATGATGACACCTAATCTGCAAGCATGCACGACTCAACATTTCTTAACCATCGTCTTAGAACGCAACTATTACAACCACTGGTCTCCTGTAGAAAACTAGATATCGACAGATATATTTAATTACATATAGGTACTTTACTATGTTAGCCGGCAATTTTTAGTATGTAAGTATCTATAGTTCCCTAGTATGGCAGACACAGACCAGGGCGTCTTGATTCCCTCTCGGTCGATCAAAACCATGTATGTAGGATTTGTCCTAAGAAATTTGTGTATATGTGCGGCATATATATATATATATTGATAGGTAGATACAACTAATTTTGCGGCTTTGACGTATTACACTTGAGTATAAATAAGATCTTATTATCTCCGGACGCATATACATTAAGAATAGACTTATCTTTCGGCCTTGTGGCAGAAAAAGGAAAGGAAGTTAATTGTATTTTCCTGTCTAGGGACAGAACCAAAATATATAAGACCAATTTAGACAATCCAAAATATTGACCAATTTGATAGAGGACAAGGACGATTACTTTTGTTTACTGCATAGAATGTCCTCCTTGTTTTAGGTAATTATAATTACATATATATCATAATGATTTGTATTTAGTTAATTTGTCTTTATTATTCGCAACAATATTTAAGCTTAACCTTTTGTACTTTGTTGGTTCTTTCGAAATAAGTTGTACTTATGTGTAGGTATATAGAATGTCCTCGTTGATTATATATATATATATATATATATATATATTGTAGTGATTTATTTGCTTAGTTAGACATATAGATTTTTAGCTAAGTAAGTCCTAATTTGTCTTTATTATTAGCAACAATATTTAAGCTTAAACTTTCCTACGTGGTTGGTTTTTTACAAGCAAGTTGTAGTTTATCTGTAGGCATTCTAGCTTCGTGACCATCAAAGCTCCAACACAGTTTTAGAACTAAACAAAACTTAGGCGACATTAACTTCAGTTCAATAAGTCATGTTTTCCTCATAATCCAAAACTTTATTAATGTGCAATTAAATGAGCCGCCAAACGCTGAATGCATCCTCTGGACATATATGATGGAGTATCAAATGCATATTATTATGCGCCCATCATTTTATACGATGCTTGTCAAGCACACTTCAGCCCTAGATAAATAATAATTGCTATACACCGAAGTCCCTGTGATAATAATTCGGCATTATAAGCTTATTCGATTTGTGATACCATTTGCTCTGTAGAAAATCAAGCTTACTTCTTTACAAGAAAAACCCGTACGTATAATTCATTGCCTTCCTGACTTGTCCTCTCAACCAGTATTTATATCTCCATTGTGAGTGTCCACATGTTATTTGCTTCAAAGTTAAAACAAATGTAGCAAAGGAGTTCGTAAAGTACAAGTAATATGTGTCTCACCTTAAAATGAGTTTGCTCTATCTTTGTTTATCAGGTTTTCTTCAATGTGGACCTAAGTCAGTTCAATTACTCTATGAAAGATACAAAAAGGCAATCATGAGATATTAAGCTGTTGAAATAAATATAGGAATTCTCTCATCCCCTTTAATTAGTCGAGTTCTTTCACATCTCCCATTGGTGCCATTCTCTCCTTATAGCCGAGTGACACTAATGAAGTGGTCATTTTTGTTATGAAAAATGTTAGGAGAAAAACAATGATTAATATTATGAAATCTTCATCTTTAAGGAAATTAAGACAAAATTTTTACATCTCAATAGGATCAATTTAGGTTAATATATTGAATATGGTAATTAACTGATTTTAATTTTACGATAATACTAGTAAAGTACTTCTTACGAATATTAGCGTGAGCTGTATGACATTAGACTTTTAGGGTTTGCCTATTCTTATATGTATATTTTTAAGGTAGGTTTTGTGGGGTAATGTTAAAAGTATATAATTGACGTCGAATAAATAGACTGCAAGTTGACAGGCAACAAACACGACAACAAAACTCAACTAAATTTGCATAGATAGATACAATAATCTTCTTGTCTGTATATTCTCTTAATTTGTTTCATGAAAGAATGAGCTAGACCATATAGTATCAGTGGAATTCGTTGGTTCTTGCCCTAGGTGGTACTCTAATTATATCGTATCTATATGTTGTCTTCTTTACCTACAACATATACATATATACTTGTTGGAGTTATTTGTAAAGTCTTGTCTTTTCATATAAGTTTATGTTTTGGTCAACCTTTATGCATGATTTGGATGATGATATACATAATATTTCAGTTGTTTTCTCGCACTTCACGTCTTGCCATGAAGCAAGGAGGAGACAGTTAAGACTTATCATATTTTATAGAAAAATAAATTTCATGCCATAGGAAAAAAATCAAAATAGAAGATCTATTTACTCTCTAATGTTCGTCTCTTTGTGCATTCTTCATCTAATCGAACCTAATTATGTACAAAACACTTAGCTAATATTAAAGCATAAATATCGTGATTGTCTAAGATGAGTGACAGATACAACATTCTCTTATGTTTTATGGTATTAAAAAGCATATGTCACGGCGGTGTCCTTTGTACTTTAATTTATTTCCACTTAATGTCGTTAATTATCAACTTCTTCGTAATGGGTCCACCGTCAAAACAAAATTAGAGCTAATTAACTCCATGGACTTTCATTGAAGAAGTAATTGATTCTAGTGCTGCCCAACTTATATGGTAGAATTTTAGACATCTCCCTTGAACACATGGCGTACAACTAATAGTAGCCAATGATTAAACTCATAAATGGGTACGAGAAAACTAATGAGTATCTTGTGATTTCTAGTGCAATTTTTGTCCTTAAGAACCAATTAGTTGTCTCCAAATCAGATGAATATATGCCAAATCACTTCATGCACCCAGATGCACATTTGCCAGTGATTATTATTTTCCTATATATGTGCCATTAAAGACCAGAAGCTTGTAGAATTTTTCGCACGATAATCAATTTAAGGAAGACCAAATGATGCAGGCATGGTAGGAAGTAAGTTTTATTTTTTTCCTCAAAAATATTATTATCATTGGCTTATATGATATTCGAACATACATGATTCTTGTATGTACCATATAGGAATGTGCATGTCTTGTACTACATTTTAGGAATATGTTTAGGAAATTACCGACAAGTTAGTTTATTGATGGATCTATCATGATTCAATTCATCATCATGTTATAGACAAATCTGTTAGTATGCCTAAATTACTTGTGCTTAATTATTACTCAGAATAAGACAAGAAAAGAGAAGTAAAAGCTTGGTATGTTTTTACGAACACAATAAGAAAGCACAACTTAGGGTGTAAGAAATCACATGTGGACCTTGTTATTATCAAACATTCCCTCAAATCTGCTTGCTTTATAGCACTAGCTACCTCCCCCTTTCGTCAAGCTTTTGCTTCTCTAAGCTCAACTCTCAGATACAACTAGGGTATAATGTAAGTCCTCATTTTCTTTTCTTTATACTATTAAGGATTGTGTTTAGAAAGTTTTATAAAAAAACTTAAATGATGCACTTTGATAGAATATAAAAGCTTCCATCATCCTTATCTCTCTTTCCCAACCAACCACTAAAAAAATGCAAATTTTATTTTTTTAGAAAAAGGAAAAAGGATTCACACTCATAAACACACATATATTTTTACGTCGGACGAAAGCAATGCATAAAGGGTAAGTCTACAATAACATCATTCCAAGTTGTTGAAAAAGAAAAGCATAAGAAGACAAAATTTAAGTGCACACACAAATGGGATTTTGATGTATCTACTAAAGAGATGTTGACGTCTTTACTTGTATGCAAAATCAATTTAACTAAACTAAATAATTCTCTATGATTAAGCTTTGTATAAATCAATGGTCATATTCTATCAAAAACAACATGCTTCTTGATAGAATATCTTATCAAATAAAATCCTAATTATCCATATCATTTAGTCCTATCACTGTCTTGATTTAGATTATAATCTTTCATTTATAATTCATGTTTATCATATATCTTATTTACCTGTATATTAAGGACATTGTACATCATAATTAACATCAATTCAAGCCTTACACTTTATTATTTGCAAACTCTATTATGGTATCAGAGCTCACACCTTGATCCAATCAAATAGCCTTCATTACTGCCACAATACGTCAACCAAATTCCAACATCAATACACCACATAGACAACCAAAAATAAACACCACATTATCCAAAAAGTATTCAAACATTAATTTTGTCACAAAAGTGACAAAACAAGAACAATCATAGATGGCAGAACTTAATATCCATGTTCTTCCTTTCAATAAAATAACAAATTTCCTTATCACTATCTTATATTCAACTAATTACCTTATCTGGAGAAATCAAGTCCTGGAAATTCTGACTGCATCTAATCTCTTTGGATACATTAGTGTTTTTGTTTCTACACCACAACTTAATCAAGTTCATCTTCTTCATAATTTCAAAATTTTCATAAATTTGATTAACTTGTGTACTATTTCCTATTACCTGAACACTATGGGTAACCCTATAGAAGCATTTACGTAACAATTGACTTGATAATGTTTCATTTTTCGCTGAAGGTGTACAACCCTAAAGAAAGGACCAACTTCTATCACTGAGTATTTGACCCTTGTTTCCAATACTATAAATCACCTAGCAGTAATAGGAGACCAAATACCCAACACTGGCCTTGTCCTCTTTACACTTAATGTTCTTCCTCCGGAATACAAATCTTTTTTCACCACCATTGAACACGACAATCCTCCTATATCGTTTGTTGAATTACATGAAAAATTGCTCCTCTATGAGCAATGTTTGTTGCTATTCACTCTTCACTTGCTCCTGAGGTAACACTTGGCATTATATCCCTAGCTTTAATAGGCAGGTCATACAGATGATAGGCCTAAATTTTGATTGTGGGCCTCTAACACATCCAACCCAAGCCTCTCACCTAAATTAGACCAATTTTTTTAATCCAATTATCATAATTTGACCCATTATAACCCATCCCAGACCTAAAGCACCTTTTCTTGATCCAAATCTATACCCCAATGTCAAATTTGTTAGAAATGGTGTCACATTGCTGCTCATAATCGTTTTTGCTACTTTAAATCCAGAAATCACCAAAATGGATTTTCTCGTTCTACCAATAATCTTACTACGACTTTTTATGTCATAAATATTCAGTCTAATCTAGACAGTTTTTAACTCAATTTTAGCAATGTAACTGAATGGCCACCAAACATTGGAACTATTGCCCATATGGCTCTTAATTCTCATATTGTAGAATTTGTTACACTATATGAAATATCTAACCAAGTGGTTATCGATAATGATCACACATTTCCTATTTCTGCAACTGATTTCTTAAGTATCTCTACTTGCACTCGTCCATTTCATCTTCATAATGTTCTTATTATTCTTCATCTTAGTCCCAATTTATTATCTGTTCCAAAATTTGTAATTGATAACTCTTGTTTCATTGAATTTAACCCATTTGATTATGTTATAAAGGATCTCTACTCCAAGATGTCGCTCCTCATAGGACCTATCCATAATAATCTTTATCTAATAAAGATTCTTTGACAGATTGGAAATCATATTGCCTTCCAAGTCACTTATGCTCCACCAGATCTATGGCATCAATGCCTTGATCATAAATGTCGTTTATCATCCTCCTCTTCCCCCTCCATTTCTCTTTCTAGTTATAGATATTTCATTATTTTTGTGGATAACTTTATTATGATTATATGGATTTTTCCTAACTTAAATATCTCATGCTTTATTTTGGTGTCAAGCCTTCAAAATAACTACTGAAAATATGTTCTCTGCTGTTATTAAAATTTTTCAATGTGAAAGAGCTCCTGAACTTATTAAAGACACTTTGCAAAATTTCTCACTTCTAATGGCATCAATCTTCGTAGGTCTTGTCCCTATATCCCCAACAAGATGGTCTTGTTGAACGCAAACTTCATTACATTATCAAAATAGGCCTCACTCTTCTCCTTCACACCTTTCTTCCCAAATGCTTCTAGTTTGAAGCATACTCTACTACTGTCTATTTTGTCAATCATTTACCTACCCTTATTCTTTAACACAAATCCCCTTATTAGCTATTTTCATACACCACCTAACGTTACACATCTTCGTGTTTTTGGGCTTACCCAATTTTCCTTTCTAAGCTTTACTTGTCCTAACAAACTTACACCAAAATTCACTTCATTTGCCTTTCTTAACTACTCCCTTACATATAAAAGGTTATTAATGTTTCGACCTTACTACTACTAAACTTTTACATCTCTCGTCATATTTGCTTTCTTAAAATCACATTTTCTTATGTCGATAAATATCTCACTTCAACTTCCATACCATTTTCTTCTTCTTCTTCTTCTTTATCATCATTTATCTCCCTCTGCTTTTTCACCCATAAACATCACCTACTCCCTCAAATTCTGTCTCTCCTTTCTCACCAATTATCCATCAGGTAGTCACTCGCACACGTGATTAAACTCATGTCCCTCATACTTTTCCTGATTATATCACCTAGTCCACTACAACTACAAAATTCTCCATTACTGATACCAAAACCTTCACTCAAGCTAACAAATTTTCTCACTGGCGACAAGTCGTAATTGATGAGTTCACTGCTCTTCATCATAACAACATTTGGACACTTGTTCCGCCTCTTTCTAATGCTAATATTGTGGGTAGTAAATGAGTCTTTTGTACCAAATGTAATCCTAATGGATCTATCGAGAGACATAAGGCTTATCTTGTACAAAAGGATATCACCAAACTTCAAAACTTGATTATACTAATACCTTTAGTTTACTTGTCAAACCCACTACAATTCACAATAGTCTGGCTCTAACCCTCTCTAATAATTGACTTATTTGTCATCTCGATGTCAACAATGCTTTTCATCACTGCTATCTTCAAGAACCAATCTATATGTCTCCACCTTGGGTTCATAGATCCACATCATCCATATTATATTTGTCACATTCATAAAGCTCTTTATGGTCTTAAACAAACTCATAAAGCAAAAATCTCATTGATCTTATGTTCATTGCCGCTAAATCTAACATCTCTCTCTTTATCTATACTACCTCATCCAACATAACCTTTCTTTTGGTCTATATGCATGATATCTTGGTCACCAGTTCCTCATCCCCTTTCGTTTCGTCTCTTTATCAATGATATAAACTCCACTTTCTTCATCAAAGATTTAGGGGATAGTCATCATTTACTTAGCCTAAAAGCTAAATATTCTCCTCATGGTCTTTTTCTCACCTAAACCTAATACACCAAAGCTCTTCTTTTTCGTACAAAATTAAACTCAATCAATCTAAACTTGCCTAAACTCCTATCACTCCCACTCTCCCACTCTAAAAATCATAGCATTCCACTTTCAAACCCCACTGAGTATCGTAGTACTGTCGGTGCTCTCCAACATTTACGCCTTACATGTCCTAACATTCAATTTATTGTTAATAAAGTATCTCAAATTTTGAAGTGTCCTACTAATATTCACTAGATTACGGTGAAATGGATAATATGCTACCTTCACTCCACAACATCTTGTGGTATTCACTTCTTCATATCCACCTTACTTTTGTTTCAGACATACAGTCATGCTGACTGGGTTGATTGTCATAATGATTGTCATTCTACATCTAGTTAGCGTATTTTTCTTATATCTAATCTCATCTCTTGGAGTACTAAGAAACAACCTATGGTTGCTTGATCTAGGACTGAAGTTGAATAAAGGAGTATTACTCTTGCCTGTACTAAACTATGTTAGATTTCATCTCTACTGGGAGAACTAGGATTATCCCACCTTATACATATTCTCTAGTGTGATAATCTTAGTACTACATTCCTTACCTCAAACCTAGTGTCTCATGCCCATGCTAAGCAAATTGAGATTGATATTTGTTTTATTCATGATTTTATAGCACGTAAAGCTCTCTTTATCTTATATAATACTTCATCTGCTTTGATTACTGATGTCTAGACTAAAGCCTTGCCTTCTTCGACATTTCATCAACTTCAAGATAAGCTCACAATCTCATTTGATAGTAAGCTTGAGGGGGCTGATAAAATATCTTATAAGATGAAATCCTAACTATCCATATCATGTAGTCTTATCACTTATCTGGCTTGGAATATAATCTTTCAGTTGTAATTGCTCTTTACATGTATCTTACAAATCAATAAATATATTAAGGATCATTTACATTATAATTAACATCAATTCAAGCCTTTCACTCTATATTCAAAAACTTTATCATACTAGGTCTCATCTTCTAATTACGTGTTTAATCAAAACAATATATAAGTTTGGATGTCCAAGGATTAGAGATATAGATTATGAACTAGCTAGTTCATGAAAGTATACTTGACCTTACATTTGGAGTTTCTTCGAAGAAAGTAAAAGAGCAATGCGAGCGAGACGCGTATGACATGAGAAAGATGTAATAATATTATTAATCGTAAAGATAATATTTAACTGAAGGGATAATCAATTATAAAGTATTCATTAATTGGTCGGGTTTTCCTTTTATTTTATTTTATTCTTACTGCTTTTAGTTTGGATTGGACGAATAAAATTAAAGATCAATATCACTGTAGAAAACAGTCCATGGAGCTCATGATTTTGGCTTACGAGCAAAGTCTGGGCGGGTCCTGTAATGATTAAACTAGGGTAACTCGGGCAGTTTGGGTGGGAGGACGGCGGGCAGCCATGTAAGGGGTCCACGCCTATGGCTGACCTAGAGAGGACTGAGGAATCTCAGTGGTGTAGGGACCATGGAGAAGAAAAGGATTTTTAAGTTTTTGCGGAAATAGACTTTTATAGGTAAAGTAGACGTACATATTATTGTATCATTGAAGTCTATGGGCATGGGAGGAGTACGTAAGCTCGTGACAAAGCATGACCTCAATACATCCATTTATATTATTAATAAGTGTACTTGTATTTGTATGGTTCATTACTTCCAACTTCCAAGTGAAATTTGTCGCTCTATTTATCATTTTAGATAACAAAATTAAGTTAAAAGTAGCAGTCTCAAAAAGCTTAAATTTGACTAGATGTCCTTATAAAACATCTATTAACAGTCCCAGGTGCTTATAAAATATTTTATCATTTGAAATAAAAAATATAATTCAGAAGTAGCAGCCCCAGGCAGCTTAATTAATCTAATTACAAGGTGTTATGATGACAATGATTAAGTTAAATCAGATAAAGGGATCCTTCATAGATGGCATGAGGTCTCTGCATGGGCCAAAAAACTATCAATATGCACCAAGATATTGACTGCCTAATAAGTAATAATCAAACATTTTCAGCTTTCATGGGCATTTACTGCCGTTTGTCTAGTTAATCCTCATTATGTCATATTATGCACAGATGAAATTAAATTTATGATATGGTTATATAAGGATTATCCCTAACACATACTGTTAAATGAATGATTGTGATAAAAATATAAGCAGGTAGAGATAACATGTAGAGGGCAACAGCTCCTACCTTTCTTGACGTTGCAGCATGTAAGAGATAACATATGGAGCCCAAGGGACTCGGTTACTTTGCTTCCACACTCCTCAACCATTGATCATGTCATGGTGCTGCACTATGGTAGGAGTGCCTGAAAAGTGAACCCAACAAAATAAAACATTCACCTCATCCTCATTTACCTTTCATTTCCGTTTTTTATTATTCTTTTATTCCTAATATATGGGCTCCATTATTTATTTCCCCTTCATCCTCTCAGGGGTGTGAAATGACATAACCCATAAGAATTGGATTGATGTTTAATAACAACTGTTTCTTTTAATTAACACAATGCTAATTATGAGGTTTTCCTTTTATCACATATTGCTTGTGTCTAATTTTGCTCTGCTCATGATCCCCTTTTTGCCCCAATTTATTAGGGCAATTTGGTAATAGTTAATACTCTGGCATTATATTTCGTACAACATTAAGCAAGTTCATTGTATGATAGGATAGCTTTGAAATACTTTTCATTACACGGTAAAGCAAAAATATCCTTCAATATTTATTTTTTGAATGATAGGCCAAGATTATTACAGCAAAAAGAGAAGTGCCATTTCGACGCAAGCGTCAACTCATTGACTAAACCGTTTTCAGATTAAAAAAACAAAGCAGAAGATTTGAGATCCAAGTCCAGCTAGTTATTGATTCGTTTGGAGTCTAGGTAGAAAGAGAGAGTAAAAGAGGACAACAGTGATATCTTTTTATGAATCTATTTCACGCCATGGCTGAAACATGAGCTAGAACTTTTCTAGTACTTAAGAAATGAGCTCTGGGTCAAGTGACGGACCATGGGGCTCTTCCTTCAACCTTGAAGCATAATACATGGCTAAAAGAGACCATGGAGAAATGTGGCCTAGCTGTGAAGCGGATTAAAGGGTTCGTACCAACGTCTGTCTAAGCTCTTTAAAAGAGGCCGTCTAGCATGTTTCGAGCCTTGAAATTAAAACGTTCAACTGGGCCCAAAGATGAGTAAATCGTTCAAGTCAACTTATGTGATGATTCTTAACCAACCAACCAGTGACCAGGTAGAGCCTTGAGAACCCTCTCCCAAGTTACTGCAAAAGCACCAAGCTCAGGATGGTCTGACCTTGATTTGCTCTTAGTATTTACACGTATCATCATACTTGCAATTCAAATGGAAAGCCTCGTATTACAACAAACAACCATTCTCAAAATATGTATCTTATGATATAGAGGAGCTGAATTGTCCGTGACTTGAATGAGGAATCTGAGTTCTGCCTTTCATTAGCTGCTGAATCTGATCTGACAAGATGTGAGCTCGGGCCTCGAAGCTGCATGTGCATAATGTACCAGGTCCTTTTGCTTAGAAAATACAAGCAGAAGACTAGATAGAGGAAGAAACGGTAGATAAGAAAAACTAGAGTATGCAGGAAAGGAACACCTCTTCTTTTGGGACAAATTTCATGTTGCAGTTACTCAAAAATTACCGAGGACGTTCCTTAAACATAAACATCAGGAACAGTTTCAGGATACAACCAAGCATCTTCTATCCAAAACAGGAGTTATGATTCAATACATAAACAACAACTGTAGCATCAAGCAACACAATTGGCGGTTGTTGCTTGGCGGTTCATAAGTAATTCTAGTCATGAGTGCCAGAGCCAAATGACAGTAAGTGTATTTACAGACTCTGAATGGCAAAAGCAAGAAATTGAAACTTGATCCAAGAACTGAACTACTACTGACTATATCACAAAATTTTAGTTAGAAAAGAGGTCAAACCCATCTCAGACATGAGTTTAATTTACCTATAACAATTCATGTAAGACAGGGTTTGAGCCATGGGCTATTGTAAATAGGGATGGACCAGAAACTCACGAGAACCCTTTTCGAAGCTTCTGAATAGCAGAGTATAGCTTCCGCCGCGAACCCACGGCATTGATTCCCATGTCCTTGAGATCTTCTAAAGTAAGCAACGGTAACACCTCGTCATCAACTTCGTGAATCTCAAAAACGGGTGCGTACCGACTCAACCCCAATTCAATTAGCCAAGTCCTAACACCGTCACTTGTGCTGCATTTCCGGTCACGGGACTCCATTTCATTTTCTCTACTCTCTCTGACCCGACTCGAACCCGCTATCCTTTGTCCGTTCCAATAATCGACCGAATGAACCGGACTTGGGTCCTTTGACGGACTATCCGAATCCCTAAAACCTTCTTCTACATCTTCTCTACTGTCTCCTCCTCCTTCATCAACCTTCAATATCCAATTCGACCTCACTCGCTTAGTCGTTCCTCTCTTCGCCTTTTTCCTGTGGCCGAACTCCAAATTCACTTCGCCGTTCTGGTTAACGCCGTCGTGTTCCTGGACATTGGCGCTATCATTTCCGTTAACTAGATTGATTAAAGAACGGGCCTTCACGGCCTTCGAGGAGTCTCTCGGGAGGCGCCAAGGGTGTTTGGTGCGGCGTGGGTGAGAATCGTACGAAAGAGTCACCGGCTGGTCACCAATTTCTCCGAGACGGACGCTAGGCCTTCTTTGCCGTTTTGGCGCTGTAGGTTGTGCCACGGCGTTCTCTGTTTGTACGGAAATTGCCGTTGTGGTGGTTGCGGATATGTCGTTGTTGATGGTGTTATTGGCGGCGGTGGCGGCCAGTGTAGGGACGGTTTCTATTGCGATTGTGGTAGGGGTTTCCGGTGGATGTAGGTCGGCGGCCATTGTACTGAGTTGAGCAGAGTGGGAAGTGTTTGCGCAGGATAAGGGTTAGGACATGGTGATCCGGTGATCGTGGAGTGTGACGTATATACAGCTTGAGCCGTTGGATGAGCTTCCGTCATCGAACGGTGAGGAAAGCATTTGAGCCATGGGCTATTGTCTCTAGATTTTCTTGTATAGGCTGTAAAGGTTCAAGATTAGTGATTAAATTAAGAAGATAATGATACTGATTGGACCAATATTGAAGATTTATAAAATATTGATGTTTTATATATCCTAAATCTTCTATCTGTTTTTCTAATTGTTGACAGATACAACAATTAGATTGTTGACAGATAGAGCAATTATAATAATGATAATAATGTGAGGACATCTAAGTTCTTTTACGTTTATTTGGTCTATCTAAACCATATTTATCTAATATCCATTGTTCATTGTGTATTATTAATTCGTGAATAATGAAGGGTCTGATAGATAAATAATCTCTAATTAATTGATAATATAATCTATTAGTTAAACCATATCTAATAATAGATATAATAAAACATAAATATTGATGAGTATCATAAGTAAAGAAGATAAGTAAAATTAAACACATATAAGGTATAGCGTAAATAATTGTGAAAATAATAATTAAAAGAATAATAGGTAATTCATATATGATAAATAATTCATGCAATAAATCAAAACATAAAGGAGTCATTTAACAAATTAGTTTGGAAACATCTTTGAGATCTTGTTTTAGATTTTGTAGATTATTATACTGAACATGTTTAACAATTTCTAAATTCTGAGTTATTTGAAAAATATGAGTTGGGTTAGAATTAATTTTAGTTCTTTCTTTTTCAAGTTTTAGTTCTAATTTATTTCTCCAATATTTATGATTTTTTGTCGTGTCTATACTATTTTTTATCTGGGATTTTAATGTATCTTTAATATCAAAATAATGCACAACTGGATGTTTATTGATTGAAAAATAAGTACAATAAAACTTTAGTCAATAAGATTTTTAATACAATTTTCATAAAAGATCCTGATTTGTGTGATTGATTTCTTTAAATCAACTGCCATCTTGATTACTCTTGTTGTTTCATACATTTCTAGATATCTTCTTGCATCAAGGCTGTTATGGGCTTGTTTATTAGATGCATAATATCTAGTAAGCATATCATCTTTTCGTTCTTCTCTAACATAGGTTTCCTTGATTACTTGTTTTAAATATTTCTTTCATTCAAAATAATTGTTTAGAAGCAATACATATTGTTGCTTCAGTGTCTATATATGCATTTACTTTATTCTTTTGAATTATTGCTTGAATAAAAGTTGTATTCAGATTTACACAAGAATTTTGAGTGTAACACCGGACTTTCGGAGCCGTTTTGTATTGTTCTATATTTTGAGATACATGGTTGTATATGAGTTCAAAGATGTATTTGAATCCTTTTGGTGCGTATGCCAGTGATATGTAATGTTATGTGCACTTACCTGAACTTAGAGTTCATCTGTATGCGAAATCTTAGAGATTTCCGACATATGAGCTCTTAAGTGTGTAAAACCGAGTCCATTGGGTGCATATGACCATTCTGGATAAATTAAATGTGTTCTAATGCCTTAGAGGTTATTATACATGATTTATAGACTTATCGGACACTTAGAAAGCTAAATTGGAAAAGTTGATGTATATAAGGGCTTATTT
>JAOQMP010000001.1:8058941-8073778 GCA_027563575.1 Erythroxylum pedicellare
AGATAATATTACTTGAGATTGCATTAGCAACTTTAGTAAAGTGTTTTTGTGATCATTTGAATTTTGTAAACAAATTCAAGAAATCTCAAAAGATTAATATTTTTGAAAAGATTACACAATTCAACCCCCCTTCTTGTGTGTTTTACATATTATACCTGATTTCTATATTAACAAGTGATTTACTTCACAATGAAGTCTGGATCCTTGTAGATCTACCACCAAATGTAAAAGCCACAGGGTGTAAATGGATCTAAAAAAGGAAAAGAGGATCAGATGGAAAGGTAAAGACCTTTAAAGCTATACTCAAAACAGGGGTATAGATTATGAGGAGACTTTTTCTCTAATTGCCATGCTTAAATCCATCAGAATTCTTTTGTCCATAGTAGCCTATTTTGATTATGAAATATGGAAAATGGATGTCAAGACTGCATTTCTTAATGGGGATCTTGAGGAAACTATTTATTGAGCCAGGAAATGAGCATAAGGTATACAAATTGCAAAGGTCCATTTATGGGCTTAAGCAAGCATCTAAGTCTTGGAACATTATGTTTGATAAGTCTATCAAAACTTATAGGTTCATACAAAGCCATGATGAGCCTTGTGTCCATAAAAGGATACAAGAAGGTAAGGTTACTTTCCTAATCCTGTATGTTGATGACATTTTGCTTATTAGGAATGATGTACGAATGTTATCTACGGTTAACGGATGGATGAACGAACAATTCTCAATAAAGGATTTAGGAGAGGCTATCTATGTTCTAGGGATCAAACTTATAAGGGATTATAAGAACAAATTGATAGCCTTGTCTCAAATGACCTACATTGAGAACATGCTCAATTAGTTTGCCATGCAAGATTCCAAGAGGGGTTTCACACCTATTAGACATGGAGTGAAACTTTCAAAGGAGTAAGTACCTAAGACCCAAGATGAGGTTGAACTTATGCATAACATTCTGTATGCTTTGGTAGTTGGAAGTTTAATGTATGTTATGCTTTGCACTAGACCGAATATCTGTTATGTATTGGGATTGGTAAGTAGATTTTAGTCCAATCTAGGAATGGAGCATTGGACTACAGTGAAGTGTACACTGAAGTATCTTTGTAAGATGACGAACTTAATACTTGTTTACTCTGAAAGGAACCTTATTTTGACAGGATATACAGATTCTGATTTCCAATAAGATGTTGATTCAAGGAAATCAACTTCTAATTCTATATTTGTTTTATGAGGTGACGCCATAGTATGGAGGAGTATCAAGAAAACTTATGTTACTAATTCGATTATGGTTGAGTATATTTCTGCTTGTGAAGCAACAAAAGAACTATTCTGGCTTCACAAGTTCCTAAATGATTTAAAGGGCTATCAACAAAAGAACTATCCATTACATTTTATTGTGATAATAGTGGGGAAGTGGCTAATTCTAGAGAACCTCAGAACCATAAAGCTACCACACACATTGAGAGAAAGTATCAACTTATAAGGGAGATAATACAATGTGGTGAGGTGAATGTGGTAAAGATTCCCTCAGAGCAAAACCTTGCTGATCCATTTACGAAGACACTATCTCAAAAAAGTTTTGAGGGTCACATATTAGGGATGAGAATGAGGGATATGTCAAACTTGCTTTAGGGAAAGTGGGAGATTATTGGAATTATGTAAATATAATGCCCTGGAAAGCAAATGTATTTACTTATAACTTAATTTTCTTCCAATTACTTTTGTAATAAAAATATTTATTTTTAATAAAACAAAAGAGTTTGGCTTTTTTGAGCATTATATATCTAGTCATAAGGTACCGAGATTCTTTTGTAAGTAATATACATATATCTAGAGATGTATAGGAAACATGTATACTATAAGAATCTAAAATAAAATAATGGATTCACAGTTGAATAATCAATTTGGTCGCTTGGTTATGGTTAAGACTATAGTGTTGTGATTTATATCTATACAAGTAAAAGAGTTCACTTCAAGGGAATGATGAGTTTCATATCATGATAATAGTTGACTATCGATAATGGCACTATTAAATGAATCTGGAACCAAGTATGTTTTAAAGAATAAAGTGGGTCGTTACTTTAATCTTAAAACATACAACTTAGGCATTTGTTTATTATGGACCACAATCTTGATGAGTGGCGAACTCATATGTGTTGTGTTATAATTCTTGATATGATCGAAATGGATTTTTACAGAGTGTCAATCTAGTATCTGCATGTTGGAATTATTAATTGCAACATGTATCAGGGAACATTCACTCAAATAAAGAGTTTATAATGATATCATCACTTTTAGAAGTTTTATGGAGATTGGTGATTAAAATGGCGCCAGTAGTTTAATGGACTAGCTACTCATCAAGTCTTAACACCAAGAAGAGATTTTGTGTGTTAATCACCATATAGATTAAAACGGGAGATCTAGAAGGAAAAACCAACAACCATTTTACCCTTTATTGTGCAGATGACTATAATATGGTTCATATTAGAGTTTGCAATTGGACATTTTGAAACATATGTTCTCATAATATTTAGTGATTCAAGAGTTCAACTAATTGTCTTTGGTGGAATGACATTTAGTTAATAAACTAAAATTAATTCTAATGAGATTAAATTAATTCCAGGCTTAGATCTTGAATTATATAAGTCCAATTAGATTCCCCATTTGGCTTCTAGGAAGTTTATCAAGCAAAGTAAGAAATACAAATAGAGGTTTTAAAGCCTATGATTAAATGTTGGGCTTAATTTAATTAATTATTAATTATAAGCCCATATGAACATTTAAAATGGGTTAGGCATTAGTTTAATTTGATTAATTAAATTAAAACAAAGTTATTAAAGATAAATGGAGATAGAATTTTTGTTTTAATGGGCTAAATGTGCAACTGCACATTTAGTATTTGTTTGCTACATTTAAGATGTTTTTTAACATGCTTTATCATCATTAAAAGGAGTAATATCCTTATCATTAAATGGTTTAATGGTTATCTTTTAATGATAGCATGTAACCTTCTAGCATTCATTGGAATAAAGAAGAAAGAGGTACATTTGATGGACCATCTTCCTTTTTTCATCACAAAACCAAAATTGATATGTATTTTTAGGTTAATGGTCTTTTCATATTGCCATCTTAAAATAAATGAGAAGAGTCTCATTTATTGGCTTCTTTATGATTGATTAAGGAAGGAAGTGATGCATTAGATGCACTTCACTTCTTCCTTTTGAGATTTAATCGAAATTGAGAGAAGAAAAGACAAAGTTGTTGAATTTTTATCTCTCTCCCCCTATCTTGCATGGGTGAGTTGAAAATTGCATGAGAGGTGTCTCAACTTTGGCTTCTTTCTTCTAAAAGAAAAATCTCTTCATGTTTTCTTCTCCTTTCCCACCAAATGATCTTGTTAACCAAGTTGTCCAAGAAGAACAAGTGGTAGACCAGATTGGTTGAGGATACAATATCGAGAAGAGGAGACAATAACAAGATGAGGATACATCACTTAGGAGAGGATACATTGCTAAGGATAGGAAAGCACAGCGAGGAGTTAAAGCTATAGCGAAGGAGTCGGTAATAATTTTCATCTTGTGTTTATGCAAATGTTTTTCCTTATATCGTATCATGTATGGCTATACGTGATAATTTGGTTATATTGTTTCCACTGCAATTTTGATTTCTAAAAAGTTTTGAAATCTACCATTTTATCCAAATCATGCATGCTTTATTTTCCCAATCCAACAGATCATCTGAAGCATAAAAACAAGGCATCAATATGTTCATTCCTTTATCCATGTTCCAACATATATAAAAAACCATTTACTTTATTAAAACTACATTATACCATTCCATAATCTGTTACCCATAAAAACACAAAAGCAAGATGTGGATATGTTCATTGTTCACCCATGTTACACATATATTTTCAACATGTTTTTCATGATCATTTTATGACCAACTATCATCATATATGCTTCTATTTAGACAACCCATGAAGAACAGAGTTTAACTTACTTGATTATACGCCAAGCTTCTTCATCACCATGAAACCCTAACATTCCATGGCTTGCTTACATGATCATCATCATCATTCAAGGTAGAAAGGTTAAGTGTTTTAGTAACAAGATGGAGAAGACAATGAATCTTAAATAAACAAAGTGAAATAGTTGGATAAAAATCAACATGATGAGGGTGAAAGTGAGATGGTCATGAGTGAAGAAGAAAGAAATTGATATAGGTGGATAATGTCAAATGAGTGTATGAAAAAATCATTGCAATATGTGCCATAATCAAATTCACGTGTATGTGTACTATATTATGCATGAACATGAAGTACATTTCCCAATATCTCATTGCTATTTCTCATTTACAGAAATCTAGGGTTCTAACCCTTAGTATGGAAATAGGATGTTACAATTATCCCCGTGTTAATAAATTTCATCCACAAAATTCTTATCTGATTGATCAAAAAGGCAGGGGTATTGTTTTCTCATATGCTCCTCTATTTTCTATTTAACTTCATCACTCGAATAATTTCTTCCGATTGAATATAGTTAATGAAATTAATCGATCTTTCAATTACTTATTTAGATACCACACTATCTTAACTGTTTCCTCAATATATTTCAAATTACTCACAATTTCACTTTTGGTATTAATAACACATATATCAGATCATAATGATATTTCCTAAACATACCCATGTTGTTGGACCCCGTTTCTGGAGCCCAACAACCGGAGTCATAAACCTTGTGCTTATTACCCTAGAGGGTTATTGCCAACATTCCACAAGGTTGGTATGCCCACACTAGTCAATCAACTAAAATACAACTTGACTTCTTCAATAAATTGTAGCTCTAATTCTCTAGTTTGCTTTGAAGCAAGAATAATCTTAATTGGAGTTTTACAGCTCAAGATATACTTAAAAAGCTAAAGCGTGTTCATACCCCAATCATGTTCTCCTAACCGACCTATCACTTACTCTAATGAAAACTTTCTTAAAAAAACTCTAAAAGATACAAATTTCTCATATGAAGATAGTAAAAGATGTTAGGAATCCATTTCTTCAAGAATCACTTCATTTGGAGGTCAGTTGAGGAAGTTATACCTGAAAAAATCGAATACGTTTATACCATCAATCAATTTGTACCTATCTTGGCGCAATTGCCATAACTCCCACTAAAAATGTAGGATTGACTTTTATATATACAAATTTGATGAAGACCTCGAAGATAAATTTCACCTTCTGAAGGATTAAAAATGGAACAGAAGATGACGATACAACTAAGATGATGTAGACGGTCAAACTAAGACGATGCAGAAGGTCAAATTAAGACGAAGCAAAACTAAGACGAAGTAAAACTAAGACCAAGCAAACTAAGAAGAAGAAAAACTAAGACGAAGTAAACTAAGATGAAGCAAAACTAAGACGAAGCAAAACTAAGACGATGCAAACTAAGACGAAGCAAAACTAAGACGAAGAAAAACTAAGACGAAGTAAAACTAAGACGATGCAAAACTAAGACGATGCAAAACTAAGACGATGTAAACTAAGATGATGAAAACTAAGGCGATGCAAACTAAGACGAAGCAAAACTAAGATGAAGCAAAATTAAGATGAAGTAAAACTAAGACGAAGCAAAACTAAGACGATGCACCATGCGTAAGAAGATGTTTCGACAGGGTCTTTCTCACACCCCCTCTTTCCTCACCATGCATAAGAAGATAACTTTGCCTAAATCAGCTCACATCAACCTAGAAATATCCCTGAAGTCAGTACATGAATTTGTTTCCCTATGTCACCTTGAGAATCATGGTCGAGACCAAAATCATAAACCATTAGTATTAAAAGATCATAGTTTTGTAAGGCTTTAGTGGGCATTTCAATCCCCCAATACATGAATGTTTCAAAAATATCCCAAAATACAAAAGATACATGACAATAAATTGCTCAAAATGCAACTAAAGCCTTGGATTACTAGATTTGCTAAATTACAACAACATTTCAAAAGTGGAGTGATGCCTTGACCCTTGACTACTCAATCTCTGTGCTCATCACTTGCTTATGGGGAGGAAAGAGGGGGTGAGCTTAAAGCCCATGGGAAACAATTTTATAGTTTGTAATAAGCAAAGACATTTTTAAAACATTTTTTCATGCAGAAATTCATAGGTATGCAAATCATGAATGCATTACTCTAATCAACTTTTCATGAACACATATACATATCAAATGATTTGGGTAAGTTCGAAACATGACGCACTACACATTTCCAATGAAATGGTCCTGTGTAGTCGTGAATTCTTGAGGGAGTCCTTGGGGGAGCTCCATGTCACTAGCGGGTAGGCGGGAGAAGCCTATATTTAGGTCAACGTGCACGTGACAGTTCTTGAGGGACTACCACAAACCCACATAACACAGAGATTTCAAAATATTGTAAGCTTGGTGCCCAAAAAGGCACATTCTCTTGAAAACTTGATTTCATATGCTTGTTATATCTTAAAAACCATTTCCAAAAGTATGGTTTCATAATCATGCATCATTTCAGAGAATCATTTTTGAAACAACTTTCCATAAATTATCACACAAATCATGTATATGCATATAGGATAATCTTGCAGCATTTAATAACTTTAAATGAACATGAATGAGGTGGTTGTAAAATTAATTATTGTCATTTATTGAAAGAAAACTTTTATTATCTTATCACCTAACTATAAAAGTGAAACCCACCTTGAAGTCCTTAACTATGGCTTGTTCAAATATGTCTCTCCTCTTGCTCCTCTTATCCTTCTTGATTTTCTTCAATATTGACAAAAAAATCCCAAATCATACCAATTCAAATAGGAAAACCCAAAGGACCCCATGCATGGAATTGATCCTGGAATACTTATACCCATACCTTTCCTAAGCTCTTTGAACCACAAACCTTTCAAAACTACAAAAGATTCAAAACACTTACCTTAAATCTTCACCAAACAATGATTTTCTTAGCTCTAATGGAAGTTGTAATCTTCCCCTTCCTTTTCCCCTTCTTGATCACTCTCAAAATCCCTCTTAAAGGTTAAGAAAAATCAAAACCTAGCTTGCTCTTCTTTCTTTCTTTAAACTCACGAAACTCTCTCCCTTCTTTCTTCAATTTCTTTTTTTTTCTTTCCAAAAGCAGGACACCCCCTTTTCTTGTCTTTTACACTATTAATGATTGCCTAAAGTCCCTTTTCCCTAACTTAATGCCTTATGGTTTTTAATCTTAAGTGACTTGCCAAAATTGGCCTCACACTCTCCCACTACTTTAATAGTTCAAAACCCTTAGCCCATGTCATATTATCTTACCCACATTAATAAGCTAATCAATTCCAACATAAATAATCTAGCAAGACCCCAAAATTAGTCTCATTATGCTAATTTTTTTTTAGGGGCCAACATTAATTTAGTGAGCTTGAAGCTCTGAGTGGATCGTGCAATTTTTTGACCTTTTGGGGTATTACCGCACGTGGGTAGTTTTCTGACTTGGATTTTAGTTGCATAATGTCTCATGAGCTGTTTTACTATTTTTGTTAAATTGGTTAAGTTGATATGCTTTATGATTTTATAAATTTAACTCTGGACTATTTTGTTGTTGTACAAGACTTTATGTATGAACTTTTGGTACTGTGGTTGACATTGCTTTTGAGCGGACTTAAAGTCATAAAGTTGTGGTAAAATTTTTGAAGTGAATATAAAAGTGTGTTTAAAATTGTTTACAGGTATTTGATTGAGTTTTGGGATTTTTAAAATACAACCGTTGTGTTGCCCAAATTTTTCAACAAAAAAGGGGAACATGTTTAGTTAGCCTTGCATAGTCACATTAAGGATACTGTGAGTGTCTTTAACTCGATTATGTGGTGGTTGTCATAGACTCGATGTGGTATCAGGTCGTGACAATAGAAGCATATGATTCAATATTAACTAGAAAGAGGTAGTATTTCTTAGTTCTTATTCATTTTTATGTGTCACATTTTGAAGCTTTAAGTTGGCCCTTTGGTGTAAATATCATTTTTTGTCTTCTTCTTTTTTGTAAAGTAGTTTATTGAAGCAAAGCCTCCAATTTTTTATTTTTCAATTGGAATTCAAATTTTCGATAGTCCTTATATTCTTGAGATGTTTAACTAATAGAGAATAAAGACATCAAGATTTTCTAGAATATATTGTTGATCTCCGAGAGTGTGATGTTCCTTATCATGTTCATTTTGCCATAGACAATGGTAAGGTTCCTTACAAAATGGTGCTGGTTTGGACATATTTAGCCACACATGTGTATGATGATTGTCCATAACTTTGTTTCATAATAACCCATACTTTTGTGATTCAAATATTTGATATGGGCAGTGGTATGATCTTACTATATTCAACACTAGTGTTATGCTTGACAAATGATCTGATCTTATGCAACATGCTGAAGTCCATGTTTGTGTGTTTGACATAGAAACCACCAAGCTTCTTTTGAAATTTGCAGATTCTAGATATGATTTGATTATGATGATCTCATACATGGTTGGTAGACAAGGTTTCCTGATTATTAACAGAAAGGTAATTGTGATTCACTTTTACTTTATTTTGAGAGCATTTTCATTGGCGACTAATGCCATTTTTAATTACTTTTATAGCATATTTTCTGAGTTTCAAAGTTATACACATTCTAATTATGATATAGCAGTTATTCATTGTATTTATCAGCTTCAAATGGTCATTTCCATCTTAAGTTGTATGTTGTTAGTTGTTAAGAGCATGGTTAGCTATACTTTCAAATTTTATTTTGTGAAAATCAATTGGTTCATATGAAACTTATAATTCAAATTAGGATATGCTTTGGGCTTCAAAAAGGTCAACTCTAATTGTTTCTTTCTTTTGAATGAGATTTATTATTCAAAATGAGTAAAATCATAGTCTTGAACTACTTGTATTAGTAGTACGAAAGAACAAGTTCGTTGTACTTCTAAAGGACTTTGAGAAAGATTAAAGAGCCAATATCAAGAAGCCTGACACTGACTTTGAAATCTACAAATGATGAAGAGTTGCTAAAGCATATATAATTTTCCTTTCATTTATTGATGATTATAGAATTTCCTTTTGTATTTTGTAACAATAAAAGAACATGTAATTTGCTTTTGTATTTTGAATATGTTAAATGTTGAATTTTTTAAGTCCTTATGGACTATATTATATATATATATATGCAGTTTTTTGGTCATTTCTATTTGATAATATGTTTGCAATTAAGATGTACATTAATATTATATATATATATTGCTTTTAATGTGTATATAGATATTGCCCATATAATGATAAGAGTTTGCTTTTACATTACATATTATTGTTAACCAAAGAATAAATTGTTGCTTTTATTGCTACAAATTGTTGCCTAAAAAAGATATTTTATTGCCTTATCTATTTAACATTGTTGGCTGAAAAGACTTAAAGTGTTGCAATATCTATTTAACATTGTTGTTGTACTTTGAACCTAATGTGTTGCCTTAGTCAAAACTTAAAGCAACATTTTTTATTTCATTGCCTAATCAAAAAAATTATGTTGCCTTATACTTATTGCAGCGCCACTTCTTGTAACGATATGAATTATGTTGCCTTAATGAAAAGGCAACGATAATTATACTTATAGCTACATTTTTGTCTATTGCCTAAATCACTTTTTGTCGTAATGAATATAGCAAGTTCAACGTCTAATAATGATTTTATAACTTTGATAAACATCTGCCACTTTACTCTACATACACAAACTTCAAATCTTAGGGTGTGCTTGGTTCAATTGAGGAATGCTTATAGGAATTATAATGAATATAGCGAAGAATGAAAATATTTATGACATATATTAGTCACTATATCGGAGGTACGGAGCATTGCCCAAAAGAGGATATAAAAACACGTTTTATATAATAATAATATATTAACAACCATCTTTTTTTATTCCTTATCCATTTCTTTCTTCCTATACCAACTAACCAAGCGTCCCTTTAATGAAAAAAAATAGAGAGAGTTTGAAGGCTTTAATTGCCAAAAAGGATGAGATGGAAAAGGAGGCTTCTGAATCTAACAATACAAGAGAGCTCAATTTGGGGAGTCTTAAAAGTTTTGGGATTAATCCAACTCCTTGCATAACTGCTCCTAGAGGAAACTCATTTAGTGGTTCATTTAACACATGAAGGCTAACTGTGCTGGCTCTTAGCGTTGGTGAATTTGTTACTACTTCCTAACTGATATTGGTTTTATAGTAGTTGCTCCTGGTGGTGGATTTGTTGCAGAAGGTAACATTATCTTGTGTAACTTTTCGTAAGTGAAGTAAGAGGTAACATTATCTTGCATAACTTTTCTTTATTGTGTGTTTGGTTCACTTGGAAAAATGTTAATAAGAACTATAATGAATATGACTTCTATTACTCATTATATTAGGAGTATGAAGTATTGCCCCAAAAGAGGATATACAAATACTGTTTATCTAATCATAATATATTACCAATAATTATTTTTCATTCCTTACCCATTCCTTTCTTCCTATAACAACTAACCAAGTACCCCCTCAGTGAACAATTATCAATGCATTTGTTGATTTTATGAGAAAACGTGTAAGTGGTTAGTTTGGTGGTTTTAGTAGTCAATAAAGAGGTGATGCCCCCTACTTTTGACAGTAACATAAAAGACAGATAAGGAATGTGGCTCTCTTACAAAAATAAAAAGGTAAAATGGTTAATTTGAAATTTAATATTTTCTGTAAATTTTAATTTTAATTTAAATATTTTGAAAAGTTTATAATAAATCATAATACATTTAAAATATTTAATTTAAACTCAAATTTATTGAATTTTTATGACTAATTTTACCCTAAGGTTTTAAATAGTTGTTTGTGGATCTTCTTGATAACGATAGATTTTAGCTAATAAGAGTCTTATAAACAGAGCCCTTTCTACCTCTTGCTTATGTGACAATATTTGAAAAATTAACAACTTGTCATCTATCATATAGCTTCTATTCCTCTTTGAGATTCTGCATTTGATGCAATCCTAAATCTTTATTCTATTGCAATCTTTACTTGTCTCTTCCACTTGTCTCCTATGTTCGTTAGTCGAAGCATGCTCAATTAAAGCACGTTTCATCATCTCTTTGCTTACGTTAACTCAAAGCATATGTTAGTTCTTGCTTTAATTAATTGTTATTTACGTTATCTAGGATAAGGAAACAATGTGGACATTTCTTGATTTGTCTATAGTGGTGGAATCTTTATAGATAATAAATTTTACTAATGCGGTCCCAATATATTATTAATAATGATGTATGTGTTTGTATCGATTTTGTATTGTTAGTTTGAATATAGAAAGGCTTAATCATTTATATACATTTGTTAAATTTTTTTATAGTTTAAACTAAAAATTTATGCAGTTTCATGCTATAAAACACCCTAAGAAACATTACATACGAAGTTTAATAGTTTGATAAAGTTGAGTGTCTTCCATCTTTATAAAAGAAACATAAACTTAGAAAAATAATGAATACATATGATTCATTCAAAGGACACCAAGACATTTATAAACTTAGATGATACTTTAAACATGGTATAATTGAAAAACAAAAGCAAGATTAGCTCTTGTTAGTAAATAATTATACAGAATCAAGAATGAAAGATGAACTAAAAGGAAAATTAACATGGAAAAAAAGATGCATCACCTATGTTAGCCCCTAATGACACCTAAGAGAAGGGGAGTGAATAAAGTGTTTATAAAATTAAAAAAAAAATCTAAGCAATGTGCTCAATTAATAATAATTAATATAAATATGAATGAAGAAATTGCTTAATATAAATTAATCAAACAATTGAATAATAATCAAAAGGTGATATGGAAGAGAGAATGCAAATTGATTTATAGTAGTTTGGTAAATAATCCTTGCTTACGTTCGCTCCCAAGACTCCTTTTGTAATTCCACTATACATTACAACAGAAGGGATATTTAGGGATAATTGTTCGCTTTTAATACCAATTAGTGACAAACCTCGTGAAATCGTCACAGGAAAAAACTATAGGCGACATTTTGCCAAATCATCACAAATCCTTTTTTCAAACGAGCTATATGTGTAACCAAAAGAGAAAGGCGACGATATACCGAATCGTCACCAATAAATTTTTAGTATGCTTACTTTTCGTTGTGAAAAGGTATTAGCTACAGTATTAGGAATGTAGTAAAAAAAACTTTCGCAATGTTTTTTGAGAATTAGCCAAAAGTTATTGGCGACTATTGGATACGTATAGCAAAATTTCTTTAGCAACGTTTTCAAACATAGCAAAAATTAATTGGCGACGATTTGGAAAATATAGCCAAATATTTTTAGTTATGTTTTGAAAATTTTGATAGCATACATTATTGCTAAATATTGTATCATGATAATTATAATTATTGGTGACATTTTTAATCCATGTTATTATATGTAATATTTAGATTTTTGTTTTCTAATTTATTATACAAAAATACAATAAAATTAGAAGCATTGTATATAAACAAATAAATATCATTAAATGTTAATTACAAACTTTAACAAAAATATTTATGTACAAAATAAAAATATAAATATCAGTTTAATGACTAAGACTCGTCTTCATCGTCACTACTTACATAATTTGGGCCAAGTAATTTTTTTACCATCTTTTCGATCTTGGCTAACTTTTTTTCATTACGTTGTAAGTTTTGTTTAATACATTCTAATTTAGCCTTAAGCGACTGCTTCTCCTCTTGAAAACGATGAACATATGCTGATGTTGATGAGGATGAAGCAGTTGGCTTAAGCACAAATCCAAGCCCTTTGATGTAGTTGGATCTTGTCCCGAGCACCTTGTTGCAAATGTCATCTACATTGGGCGCATTTCCATCAGACATTGATGTTTGCAACAACTCCTATCTCTTATTCTAAACTTTTGTAAAAAAATCATTATTCAATTCAAATATTATTAGTTAGTATTACCTAAATAAATAAACTTAAATTTTAAAAATTTTTATACTTAAATAATTATTTTGCACTTCTTTAGGCATCCCACCTGCACTTTCCTTATAGTGTGTCAGTTTATACAATGTTATCCTATCACACTCTTCTCCATATTGTTTCTTCTGACTCTGTTTTATGAAAAAACTTCAAAACACAATAAATAATATTGTATGTACTGATAATTATAACTTGTAAACGAAGAACTAACATATTCATTTCGCATGACAACAAATTATTTGGAGCCTTGGTTGTGAGGAGTTTTCTTTTCTCCTCTATTAACTATGTCCTTCTCACACTTTTCCTAAATAAAGGAGAAAAACAGTCATTAAAGTGTCTAACAAGATTAATGGAAGCAAATATAAAGTGAAAGAAAACGAACTTGAACATTGAGAGAGGCCCAATAATCACACAAACTGTTTCAATTTTCTTGAGACATCCGTTCCTAGACATGTCCTTACCTCTTCATTTGAAGGAAAAGATTTGTAATATTGATGCAGTTGATAACGACGATACTTTGTCCTTTGTTCATGCAGTTGATAACGACGATACTTTGTCCTTTGTTCAAAAGTGAAGTGACACAGTTTGAAACATCAGGATTGTCGATATCGATGATATTCAACGTCATCTATGAACAACAATTAAAAGTGTCATTAATCTTTAAATAAGTAAAACAATATTGCATATAATTTAATAAATTGAAATTTTAGTGAAATTTTTCCAAAGCATTATGTAGCAAGTTATCTTCTGTCAACTACTTGGCATACTTAAGGAAAGGTTTTAGCTCTAGAAATTACACCTAATTCATTAAATAATTTTTTTGATTCAATCTTGTCTACATAATGCCCTTGTGAGGTATCAATATGTACAGACAACTTGCCATTCATTGCAACATTTATATGTTACAACTTACAACCTTTAGATATACCTCTACCTCTTTTTCTGATGGTGGTATTGGAACCAGAAAACAAATTAATAATGATAAGAAACTATGCATTAAACATGTAAATATATATTTAAACATAAATATGATTATATGTGTTAAAGATTAACACACGTGTAGATCCATCAGTATTAGTTTAGGTAGATTGAGGTTGTTACTGATTTGGTTTATTGATGAAAGAGGTTGATTATTGTTGTTGTCTAGGATCTGATTGATGTGGTTATTGTGGGGGAGGATTTGATTGATGTGGTTGTTATTGATTAAGGAGAACTTTGATACTTACCACCTTCTTTCCTTTATTTCTACTAGGTTCCATTATATTAGATATGTAAAACTCAAATATCAATATTAAGCATAAACATAAGTCAAACATCAACAATACGCATAAACATAAGTTAAACATCAACAATCCGCATAAACATAACTTAAACATCAACATTCCGCATTAACGTAACTCAAATATCGACAATATGCATAAACATAACTCAAACATTAATAATCCATATAAACATAACTCAAACATCAATAATCTGCATAAACATAACTAAAACAGTAATATTCTGTATAAACATAACTCAAACAATAACAATACGGATAACCATATTCAAACATCAACAATCTGCATAAACATAACTCAAACATCAACATTCTGCATAAACAAAACTTAAACATCATCATTTCATATTATCGTAATTCAAATATCATCAATACATATAACCATAAATCAAAAACCAATAATCCGCATAAACATAACTCAAACAGTAACATTTCACATTAACATAACTCAAATATGAACAATATGCATAACCATAACTTAAACAACAACATTTTATATAAACATATCTCAAATGGCAACATTCCATATTAACAGAACTCAAATACTAACGATATG
>JAOQMP010000001.1:8075558-8087976 GCA_027563575.1 Erythroxylum pedicellare
ACTATTATTAGTGATAAAAATATAACTACATTAATATTAACAACCAAAACAGGTTTTTGTTTTCATTTGGAAGAAAACTATAAACAAAAACTAAAAACGAAAACTAAAAACTACAACAAAAAAATAGAAGTAGAACCAAATAGCCCCTAAGCTTTCCTAATATTATAGTCTCTGATAACAACGCCAAAAACTTGATTTAATTATTTTGCTTATAAAGATTTATAAGGTTTAACCATAAGTGCAAGATGTAACTGTAGCTAGCACTATTAAGTATGAGTCGATCCTACGAGGACGGCAAGTACTAGTATTAACTCCTTTTCAACTATCTAATCGACGAATCAGGTTATGAATTTAATTGAAAATTAAAGAAAACAAACTAAACTAAGTTGAAATAATAATGAACAAAGATGAAGAAAATATTATGATTAGTCAATATCAAATAAGTAGTACCTGAGTGATGAATCCCCTAAGATATCTTAAACATTGACCATGCTATTAAATTATTGATTATTAGACTGTGAAAATTTCTATCTTATATTGATATCTTTCTTAAGAATATTAACAACTAACACTTAATTGACTAACTGAAATCTCTTTCTAATTACAACCCTTAAGATTGCATTATTGATTAATGAATTTCACTACTAGGTTTGACCATAATCTAAAGGATTTATATCGACCTATCTCTAGGTTTGTATGCAACCCTTTCCAATTATAGTATATCTATTAACATGAAAGGATTTATCAATCTTAATCATATGAAATCAAATATTGGACTTATATTCCAGATAAATTAGTTAGAGAATATAATGCATAATTGAATTGCAATAAATCAATCAATAAAATTGCATTAAATAAAAGATTGTCTCATATTATCATCACAACTTAGGGTTCATCATACATAGGCACTAAACAATTTAGTTTTTACACATAGAAAACAAATCCAATAACAAATATTTAGAAGAACAAATAGAAATAAAAGAATTCATATTCTAAATCCCCTTTTTTGTCACTAATGAATCTTCTTGCAATTTAGATTAAAGGATGCTCTCTATTAGATCATGTGACATAATATTCATGTTTTCTCATTGTCTGCTTAGAACTGTCTCTTTCCTGTGTTTCTTACGACTTAAAAATGCTTCTGATTTGCTCCCCCTCTCCCCATGTAGCCTTTGATAATATCCTTTTATAATAAAAATTAAGTTTTCTATTATATACACGATCATTTACACGTCTATGTAGGTGATCGTGTATCTCCAAAAATACCTCAATTCGTGATTTTACATGTCACAAAGACTTACATGGGTAACACACACAACCGTGTATGTCGACATACATGGACTTGTAACTCCATATTGGTAGGAATTGTGTTTTTAAAGCTCCACATGTTTCTATTGACTTACATAGTCACTATACACGACTTTGTAAGTCAACAGTTGCTCCAATTCTTGCATTCCATGTCATAATTTCACCTGAATACATCTCCTCTTTATCTATAAAGGCAATTATTGCCTACAAATATATTTGAAGTGAAATAAGTACCAAAAATACTATAAACCGTTAAATATAACACTAAATATTTGTATATAAATACAGTCAATTAATCATTTATTGTATAGTTTGGTTATTAGCAGTTTATGGTTTTTGGTGGAAAAGGAACAAAAGGGCCTTTAAGGGCAAGTTCAACTCTCTAGAACAAGTAAGTGAATGCATCATTGTACATGTTAGGAGCTACTTATGGCTAAAAGACAAAACTTGTCACTTTCTTCACTTATAAAATTAAGCTGGTCCTTTAGTGAGTTGCCATAATTCAAACACGTTACACATGTGGTGCTTCAATGAGCTTTAATAATCTTGAATTGTGTTTTTTTGTATTATTTTGTACATTTCATATAAACGTTGGTTGATTATCGATAAAATTTACTTACTTTCCAAAAAAAAGTTTAAAGCATTAAAATATTATAATGAAACTATATAATGATATAATTATAGCTAGATAATCATTTCTTAAAGAGAAAGAGAAAAAAAATGAAAATTTAGAATTTAATAAAGGTAAAAATGTGCAAAAAACTAAAGGATAATTTTTAAAAAGGGATATAGCTAAATAGAAAAATAAAAATGCTTTAAAATTAACTTTTAAAAATCTATAAAGCTTTAAAACTGAATTAGGCTCTATTTGACAACCAACGGATTGCATTAACTATTATATGATTCTATCAGCTACTAATTAACGGCGATTTAATATAGCTGATTTGATCAACGGATAATATCAATTGTTTATTTTAAGATATTTGATACAATTAACTGTTTAGTATTAATTGTTTATGTGTAAAATGACTTATAAAGGCATGAATTAAAAAAATTGTAAGGATATGAGTATAAGAATTTAGATAGAATTAAAAAAAAAAGTCAACACATCATTTTAAAGTTAAAGGAAAACGTATATAATGAGAAAACTACTCTTTGCGTATTTTGACTAAAATTTGATATTATTTCAACTTCAAAAATTAAACTATTAAATTTAAATAATAAATTTATTAACTCTATTAATTTGTAATAATTTTTTAATATAATAGTCTTTTTGTCCCTTAATTTGTCAGGAGAAAAATACTTTTCATAAGAGTATTTTCAAAATCAGCATATTAGGTTCAATCTATCAATTTAATCAACTAATTATTAAATATAATTATCAGTAGTTTCATATGATCAAATAACTAAAACATTTCAATCCACAAAAAAATGGTTGATAAATTATTTACCAAACAAGTCTTAAATAGTTAAGCTCATTTTTTACTTTGTCCCTTGTTAGCAATTAACCTCGAGGGGCCTTAAAGCATAAAGATTTGATTGATTTATGATTCATTAAATATTATATAGATCGATAATAATTAAAATTCAATTGCTAATACTATTATCCGCACTCTTATAAGTTGTTCGATTTCATTTAGGTTAGGTCGTTTTTATCAATCAATTATCTTATCCCAGTATCCCCTTCAATGTTTTCTTGGATGTGTTCATTTTGTACCTGAAATCATATCATATGCAAACCCCCACCAAATTCTTCACTTTCCTAATGCTGACTGTTGCATGGAGGACCCAGTGTCTCTTTCTCCATCGTCCTCGCTTGTTCTTCTCCAGTTTCCTAAAGGTGTGTTTCATGATAACAGCTCCAAATAGTTTTTGCTGCCTCTTTTCAATGATTCGTCTCGTGAGACCAGAAAGGACAATTTTTTGGCTTATCCCATTTTAATTTCACTTAAAATATTTGAACCTTGTTTTTTTTTTTTTTCCTTTAAACACTCTTAACTCTATGAATCGTTTGACTGAAGATTCGACGCTGTAGCTCTATCGCAGCGGTGGCATCGCCTAGTGAACAAGTCAAGCTACCAAAACAAGAAGAGGGTCATCTGCCAGCTTCTTATCGTAGCAGAAGTTAGTTACTTTCTGTTATCCCTTTTCAGTCTTTGTGTTAAGATGTGTTTCATATATAATCTTATGATTCAGAAAATGGGGATAGCAAGACATCGGAATGGAAGAAGTTAGATTCTAAGGAACTAGGAATCAGTAATTCAATGATTGCTGGTCCTACGAGAATGGTTCTTAATGGACTCAGGAAGAAAGGTATCTAGAAGCTTTGGTTAGTTCTCTCTTTTTCTTTTAGTATGTGACTGCTAAAAGTTCATTCCAGTGTCTGATAAACCATACGATCAAAGGTCGTGCGTGAAATGATAAATGAACTAGTTCAAACGCACTGTCTTTTCGTATATTCATTTAATTTTGGTAAGCACACGGATTTATATATTTCGGCTTGATTATTTGGAATTGTATAAATTAAATATTCTAATTCTGAATATAATCTTTGGTGTTAACGTGCAGGCTATGAGGTCTACCTTGTTGGAGGCTGCGTACGGGATCTTATTCTAAAGAGAGTCCCTAAAGACTTTGATATCATTACTTCAGCCGAATTGAATGAGGTTTCCTCTAGCTCTGCTCAACTAGGCTCCATTGATGCTAGACAGTCACTTAGATAACTTTGATTACAAGAAGTAATTAAAATTTTGTAGCACGTGTTTTCATTTGATTATTAGTTGCATAGTTAAGGTTTTCGTGATTGCGTCTGCTTCGTCTGCACTAATGAAACTGACATGGTGGTATTGATTATTCAAAATGCATCCACAATTTTCAGATACGTAAATCATTTCGCCGATGTGAAATTGTTGGAAAAAGGTTTCCCATATGTCATGTGCGCGTAGGTGATACTATTGTGGAGGTTAGTTTTTCAGCTATCCCTATCTCTATTCAACTCTAGGTCAATAACCTTTGCGCCAACTGGTAATTAACTTGCTCTTCAGCTTCAAAGGGCTTGGAGAGTGAGTTCACAGATCTAATTCTCCTTTTTAAGTTGCTCTATCCTCCAAAGATACATTAAAATAATTAAGTTTATGTACCAATCAATAGTAGCTGAAAGGTAGGTATTAAGAACTTGCTGTAAGTACTGGTACCTTAGCTTTTGTTTCTCTTTTTAGACTATTGGATTTTACATCTAAATAGGTTTCAAGTTTCAGGACTTCTGCAAGTAAGAGTGGCTTCAAGTTTAAACATGATTTCAGAAAACCGCCAGGTTGCAGTGAGCATGACTTTCTTCGCTGGAGGAATTGCTTAAGAAGGGACTTTACAATTAATGGGTACATTTTTAACACACCCAACTATATTGTGGACTTCTGTATTGATCTGGCTCCACAAACAACACGTTCTTCTTATCAATTTCTATCAACTGTTTATCACTAGTAATTTTGACCTAAATTTTTCCTTTTCTGTCACCCTTTTATCAGGTTGATGTTTGATCCATATGCAAATGTAGTATATGACTATCTTGGGGGAATGGAAGACATAAAAAAGACTAAAGTATGCGTGTACCTAATACTGGTTAAATGTATAGATGTGATTTTGGCTTCTTAAATCTGCATATAACATTCTTTTTTTTTTCATTTGTCTATAGGTTCGTACTGTAATACCTGCAAATGTTTCTTTTGCAGAAGATAATGGTTAGTATATATTAGCTTGTGAATTGGAGAATCTATAGAGTTCTTTATTGTCCATAACCAATGTCTCTTATGCCTATGGAGCATCTAATCTGTCCACAGCTCGCATATTACGTGCAATTAGGATTGCTGCTCGTTTAGGATTCCACTTAACTAGAGAAGTTGCTGTTTGTTTGAAGGAATTTTCAAGTTCTGTGTTGAGGCTGGACAAGGTAATCAATTTTCTGCTCCTTCAATAGTAAAACGCCAGTGTTGTGTAAGGTTCATATTTCCTTTTCATTTGCTTGTAGGGAAGGATTCTGATGGAACTCAACTATATGTTTGCATATGGGTCAGCTGAAGCTTCTCTAAGGTTGCTTTGGAGGTTTGGACTTCTTGAGATACTTTTGCCTATCCAAGTAATAGATATTTTCCCTGCGTGTACACATTTTTTTGTTTTTATAACCAATTTCATAGCTTTATATAATCAACCATGCAGGCATCTTATTTTGTTTCCCAGGGGTTTCAAAGAAGAGACAAAAGATCAAACATGCTTCTGGTATGTGCAGATGCAATTTTCCCTCATGAACAGTCTCATTGTTGTGCAGTTTCATTCTAGTTAAGCTCTGTACACAAACATAACAAACTGAAAAGCCATTCTCTTCATCTGTCTTTTCCACAATTTGTTATGAGTTCCTGTTTTGTGCTGTTCTCTGCATTTCCTTTTAATTTCTGTCATTATGTCAAGGTTACCCCAGTAGTATCATCGTATCTTTTCTATTTGTTCTCCTGCAGTCGTTGTTTTCCAATCTTGATAAACTTGTGGCACCTGATCAGCCTTGTCACACCATTCTGTGGTAAGAACTTGACATGAACTTGAAATGTCAATGCAGCTGATTATGTATTTACGTTGGTCCTATTTTCTATATTTTATTTGTATATATAAGTTTATCTTGTTAATTTGTGTGGTTGTTTAAAAAGAATGCCTCTTGCACAATTTTCTTTGAATTTGTAGAGGGTTAAGCTGGTTGTCATGATCTTTGTCTTTGTACTTTTTAAAACTTTATGCGAATATTGTTGCTTTTGTTTCTTTTGACGATAATGAGCAATTTATCCACTGATTTGGGTTGATAAGGAACCTGCTACCCAGTAATTGAATATTTTGTATCAGGATTAGCATATTTGCCCTTCATAAAGCTGTGATTGATAAGCCTGAGGACCCATCAGTGATTGCCGCATTTAGCCTTGCTGTAAATAGCGGTGGATCTTTACGGGAGTCTGTAGAGATTGTACGCAGGATCCCCATACCACATGAAGGAAAGTTTCACGAGTTGTCGGAGAGACAGGAGTTGGGAGTTGAGGCATTGATGGATGAGGTGATCAAATTTTCAGCGTCAGTCAAAGCTTCATTAAGCAAGATGAGTGATGCATATTTCGTCTCCCAAGCAATGGCCAAATATCCTCAAGCGCCTTACTCTGATCTGGTTAGAATTTTTCTCCTCTTTTAATATTTATTATTTGGACGTAAGGATCATCTTACACGTCTTGTTACTTGAGCGGCTTGATAATTTTGAGCACTGCACCAATTCTCAGATTTTTATTCCAGCAGCAATGTCATCAAGAGTATGCAAAATATTTGAATGTGTCACAAGAGGTATGGGAGATGGATTTGTGGCTAAGTGCGGGACAAAGATTCAGTCTGAGTCATTGGCAATGGGGAGCTTGCAGGAGATTCGACATGCTTTTGCCAGGATCATTTTTGACACTGTTTATCCCCCAGGCCAAAGTGGAAATAAGTTTCTTGCAAGTAGAAATCAAAGATAGTCACATTTCAATGAATTAATGAGATCCTTTGTGTGCGTCTCTTTGAGAAAGAAGGAAGCACGCCGAATTTGGAAATGAAAGTGAAAGAGGAAGCCAAAAAATGTGAGCGATACTGCACTATACGACTTTTTGGCATTTTTCTGGAGGCAGACTTCTTGAAAAAAGCGGTTGATAGCCACATTTCAATGAATTAATGAGATTCTTTGTGTCTCTATGTTTTAGCCTCTTAACTAAATGACATAAAATCATTTGTCTAAATGAGTTAAACTGAAAGGCAAAAAGAGCACCAAAGTTTGTGATATGTTAAATATTAACGTTTCACAATATTCAAATTAAACCTTATCGTTTTAGAATTGTTAAAAGAAAAGATAATAAGAATGTAATTTTTATGATTTGAGAAATTTTGAGTTGACAGTTTCTTAGAATTATGGTTTATTTAAGAAAAAGAATAATGAATAGTTTCTTAACGCCAATCAAAGCCAATTGAATAGGATAAACCAAAAACTAGCCTTTGATTCTCCAAAGTCCTCGATATCTCAAATGGAGGGAAGCGCAGGGATCAACTAAGAGGGAAGAAGTAGAAAGCTTTGAAGGGTTTTTAAGGATAATCAAGGATAAATCTTAAGTTTTAAAAGGATCTGACCTCAATCACAATCAAAAGCTCACTTTAAAGAAAAGGAAAGGCTCAATTTTGAAAAAAGTTCTACTTAAGATCTTCAATTTGGCTTCTTCTTCTTTTTTTTTTCCCCCTTTTCTACGTTTTGGTAAATGACTTTCACAAATCTAATGTGTAACATGACATGAATAAAGCATTAAAAGCAAATTAAAGCAAATAAGAATAAGTATTAAATATCATAGTCATAATACTCAACACAAATAATAAGTCAAATATTAAAGCAAATAAACAATATTACACGTTGATGGGCAATAGTCGCCCGCTGCAAGATGCAATAGGCAAATAAAAAGAACAAATATCAAATATTAAAGCAAATATAAAAGCTTGATCGGCAACAAAGCTAGCATGTTACAAGATGTGCTCAAAAGTAAATAAGTGCAAATAAACTCATCTTAAGGCTCACGTTAAAGCCCATGTTAAACTTTAAAATAAATGTTTCTTAAACATTTTTACAAATTGATTAAATTGAACTATTGGTCTTTTGGTTAAAGTTCTTAGTCATCATTGTTTTCTGAGATTGTTATGGACAATCTTGATTTCAATAATTGCTTCATAATCTCAAAATATTCATCTTTTGTTTTTACTATGGCCAATAATATTTGCGCTCTCGCTTTTTGTTGCAAGAATAAAGTTGGTTCGTTTTGTTTTAATGGTTGAGAATTTTGGGCCAACCATTCTTTTTTAACCACCTGATGGGCTTTATTTCCTTGCAAAACTTTCTCCCAATATTTTAATTTGAGTTTTCAAACCAATCTTGGAATCTCTAGTATGAGTCTTATTTGTAGTCGTATTTCCATGCTAAAACCTACAGGATGAAGAACTTGACATAAATAAGAGGCTTGGAAACAAAATGTCTTCATAGTTTTTTTTTTTCAGCATTTTGCTTTGAAAGTACAATATCCTTCATATACTGTTGGCGAGAATATATGGGGAGTGCTCCCATACCGTTTTCACTAATTGATAAACTAGAATAGGAAATTACACTTTACTCCAATGTTAAAAAACAACAGCCAAGAATGGTGGTTCTTTTATCCATTGAAAAGGCATTAAACCATGCCTGTGAATAGTCATAATAGGTATAAACTACGTTGTAAGGAAATTTTGTTATAAATCGGGCTTCAAATTTCTTGGGCTTTCATGGTTCAAGTCCCTACTTCATTAGGTGGACCTCCTTGTTAATTTTACACATGGAGTATATAGGAACTATTTTTTTGGGTCCAACATAATTATGCTTGATTTTTACACATTCATTTTCTTTAAGGATATGCGCATAGTGATCTTGGAATTTGTATTAATCATAAGGTTTATAATGTCATCATTTTGGAAAAACATTATTGATCACTTAAAAAGGGTTTAGGTCCAAAAACCCATTTTCAATTTTCAAATTATTTTGAAAATTTTCCTTTACAAAATATTTGCTTTGAAAAGCTCTTTATTTTGGAATTTGTAAATATTCTAAAAATTTGAAGAAGAAATTTGTTTTGATTTTGGTTTATGTAAAACAATATCTCTAGTTGCATTTTGAGTAACCACTTTTGAAAGTATTTGTTTTTGGGGGCTCTATTTAAGTAAATCTCTCAGAGTTATAGCCAACTTTGGAGTCGTTGAAATATACCTTAACAACTTAGAAATGACAACCATATTGGATGAACTCTCACCTTGTTTTTTTGGTAGAAGGGTTTTTTTTTCTCTTCTTCAAGTATCTCTTTCCAAGTCTTTACTTGTTGCTCAATTGTGGGCTTTGAAATAATAGTTTTTTATGTAGACAGGCTCATAAGAGTAGAGATGGGTTCACTTGACTTTTTGGGCTTTTAGTAAAGGCTTTGGAAGGCTTTTTACTCTTGAGATCATGATCTAGATTGCAAAAATTCTCTATTTAGGAAACCAAGGATGGAGTTTGCTTCACCTTTAATGAATTCAATATCAAAATAAAATAAATAATCAAAATTGTTTGCCATCTAGAAAATTTTGTTTTGAAACAATATTTTGAACATCTTTTAATAAAACTTTTTTTTTGTAGACTTCCAATTAATTTGAAGTAAAAAATTTTGGTTTAATAAATCTCCTTAAAACTTTGCAGTACACAAAATATTGACACATTTTCTTTTTGATTATTGAATAATTGCTTTAAGTAGCGTTCCAATGTTTGTATGTGTATTGGACTATCTGGTCCCAACCATCCGCTTTTTATTTTATGATATCTCTATATCCTAGATCTGAAGCATCTATGTCTACGAAGGCATTTAAGCTAGCTAAATGCAGAAGAGGAATATCTTTATCCGTTCATTTGATTTGATTCATTAGGCTCATGTGTTTTTTTGAATAAGGCCTAGTGTTTTTTCTTAATCTATAATAAAGAGGTTTACAAAGCCTATTTAGGCTTGGATAAAAATCAATAATGTAATTGAGGCTTCCTAAAAACCTTCGCAATTGTTCTTTGATAATGATTTTATTGGGAAACTTATTGCCAAATTCTAAGGTTCTCTGAATAGGTGTAATGGTGTCATTATGGATGTAATGCCCTAGAAATCTAACCTTGGTTTGGAAAAGGCTAAGTTTGGTTTTTGACACTACTAATCCATTTTTCCTAATGATGTGAATGAATGTCTTGATGTGTTTGAAGTATAATTCTAAAGATTAGGAAGAAATCAAGAAATCATCAATATAAACAATGTAGAATTCAAAATAAGGGGAAAATATTTCATTCATAATTCTTTCAAATTCAAAAGGGGCATTTTCATCCCAATATGCATTATATTTCACTCATACTGACTGAATGGAACATTAAAAGCAATTTTTTTTACCTATCTTTAGGATCTATTTGGACTTGTCAAAATCTAGATTTCATGTCAAATTTTGAAAAGATTTATGCATTATAGAATCTATGAAGCAAATCTTTTTTATTTGGAATAGGGTACCTAATCCATTTTAGGGCTTTATTGAGAGATTTTAGTTAATAACTACCTTGGATACTCTCCTCTCTTTTTTGGAATTTTTGTTTGCATTAAAAACTGCACAACTCAATGAAGATCTAAATGCAAAGAATAGATTTTTCCCTAACAAGTCATTGATCTCTTTCCTACAAAATTGTTCTAATTCTTTGTTCATGTGGATAGGCCTAGCTTTTGGTAGGATTTTTTTTCATCAAAATCCTTTTCGTAAGTCAAATCCATAATGTGTTGTTTTCTATTCCAACAGCACAAAAATGGTATCGGTAGCATGGAGTTACAGGAGAACCAATTCTTAAAGATGGTCCATAAAAGATTCAAAAATGTTCTATCAATGAAGGTATACGAGAAGTAGGCAAACTTGACAATAGACAAGGGAATTACAAGGATTCTCTGATTTTTCATTTTAAGTTATGCTGGTTGTAGCTTTGGTCTCTTCGGTTTGGTAAATGAATGTTGCACGATTTATGTTGCTGGAATGTTTTATTTGTAAACCTGCGTTATTGGGTAGATGTGTTAGCTTTAGAAGGCTGCTTAGTAGGAAGGTTGTATAGGAGTGCTATTGGTAATGTTAGTTGTACAGAATTGTTGTAGGTTCCTTATGAATTATACATTAGCTTATTCCTTTTGGTAGGTAAGAGATTTCAACTTTGAAAATCTCTAGTTGTTAACATAATATTTTCTTATTTGTATAAAAATTTACTGATTTACCAAAAAAACAAAAAAAATTCACTTAGATAATTCTTTTTAAATTTCTAATTTTGTTTTTTATTTGCTCACTTTGTAATTGATTTTCTGTTCTCTCTATTGCAACATCATTCTTCAAATATGTCAATTTTTTTGTTTTACACTAATGATGTTATTCAATTGGTAAAAAAGCTTTGATTAGGTTGATATTACTAGTTTTTTTTTAATTTTTCTATTAAAGGAAAACACAATTTTTTGTTGTTGATTTTTGATCAAATACTATCGTGGCTCGTAATGTGAAAGGTAATCAATTTTATGAAATGAGTTCCTAAGATAACCCTGTAATGATTATCTTCTATGATTACAAAGGAAATTTTCATGGAGAATTCACCTTAACAAATATAAGCATTAGTTTAGTGGTTTATCCTAAGCTTTGAGTTGTTGGTTGCTTTAAGTCTTGGATTTTTTCACAACAGTTTGGTAGCTCAAGTTTTTCATTGATTTCTTCATTTGACTCTAAAGCAAATTCTTAATAATTTCACTATCTTCCTTTTGTTTTTGTTTAAGCATTTTTAGCTCTTGTTTTATCACTACAATTTCTCGGTAAAGGCTAAAAAGCATAGGTTTCAAAATTTTGTTTTAATTTGCTTTATCAAGGATATTGGTCAAATTGTAATTATTGGATGATGCTAGAGGGTAGGCTTTGATTAGAGGTTTCAAAAGATTGTTAGATTTTTTACAAATATTCTTTTGTAGTTAGGTTTTTGAATGTGGTTTATAACTTCTAAAATAAAAATTTGGGCTTTGGTTAACATGTTGACTTGTTTTTCCAAACTTAATTGTTTTATTATTTCATCACTACTTATTGAGATATCAGTTTCTAATCCTAATGTAACATCCTATTACCTGTGGGAAGGTTAGAATGGTAAATGTAAGTGATTAATGAGAGTTAGAGATGCATTTCCATGTTCATGCATATTATGTTATATACATACATATGAATCGTGAAGTTGTGGCATATAAAAATAATCGTACATGCATTCATGAATAAGTCCAGGTATAATTAGATTGAGTTATTATTTTTGGGTGTTTTTGAGAATTTTGAATTTTATTTATATGAAAAATTCTATTGGTTAGAAAGAATATTGCAATTGTGAATTTTGGTGAATTTAGGCATGAATTTCAAAAAATTATACAAATAGGAAAAGACATCAAATGAAGCTTTGGAGATAGTTGGATTGTAAAGATGAGAGTTAAAGGAG
>JAOQMP010000001.1:8111892-8126282 GCA_027563575.1 Erythroxylum pedicellare
TGGTTACCTCATTGAGTTCGCAAAACTCACCAAAATTGCAACGTTGTCTTTTCAGGACCGAGAGACGACTCTAGCTACTGAGAGGATCTACAAGCCATGTAAATTGTGATTGGCAAGAGAAGTCATGGCTCAAAGGTCAGTCAATGGGATCTTTGGACAGATTATTTAGATTGTACATATTTTCCTCATTCATGTAGTACTATTGCATTAGGTTTTGATGATCTACATATGGAAATTGTTGAAAGTCACAATGTAAACAATCGAGTTCTTATGAAATGAGATGAGGAAAAAGTTGGTTTTAAAATATTGTGGTTTTCTTATAATGCTTTATAAGTGAAGATTAATATGGTGCCATATAAATAGAATGTAGTGATCGAACGTGGCTCACCCTTATCGTAGGATATGAACCGGAATGACCTTCGGGCATCCCGGTGCATACCCTGCGGTAGGGGGTGCCACACCTAAGGCTTCATTTTCAAGATCTTCATTGAAATATTGTTCAGATGACTCACTATAAAAAATCATTAAGGCTTGGATTTTGCCTAAAGTTTCTTGGTCTAAATTTAAGTTTCAAATTTTCCTGTTGATTTTATAGTATTTGGCTATGTGGCCTTTTTTGTTACACCTATAACATGTAATATTCTTATATTTTGACATTGAAAGAAGGTTTTGGGACTTGTTCACATATTTCCTATTAGGCCTTGGCTTTTTGTAGAATTTTCTATGTTGTTAGTACAAGAATTTATTTATGAGTTTGCTACATTGGACGTTATTATAATCTCCACAAGGTTTTTTGTTACTGTTTTGGAAAATATCAAATTGTTGGTAGAAAGATCCTAATTCCTTTTTGGTTTTGAACATTTTGTATTCCAATTGCTTTTGGAGTTTCATGTCTTAGCAAAATTTTATACCTTCATGTTAGGTATAGCTAATAAACTCACCATAAGTTAATATATTGTAGGGGATTTAGTCATTGTGGGTTTCTCTAATTTTGTTTATCAAATTTTAACCTAATAAGAGGTAACATTGCTAAGAATTTCTCCTTCTAAAATGGTTGATTTAAATCTTCTTTAAGGATCACACTTGTCAATAATGCATCTTTGTACCACTTGGAATCAGAGAAATGTTTACACCTAAGATTTGGCAATAATTAGGCATTTTTATCTTTTAAATGAGAAAGGTCTCTTACAAAATGTAGAGAGATTGCTAAAATTAATGTTGTGAATGCATCCTGAATGAGCTCATTATTTTCATTTAAAATGGCCTCAATTTCATCATTCATCCTAACAACTTTAAGGATTTCTACTCATTAAGATTCAGTTAGGTGGTCATCTCACCAACCTTTCATCTTTTTGAAAATTTTGGCTATTAAGAACTCAGTGATTGCATGGTCAGAGGCTCCTAATTAGGCTCTATAGGCATTGGATGTATTGTCATTTATTGAAGCACATTTAAACTGTTGTATTTGGACATTCCATTTATCTTCCATTCATAGACAGAAGAAGCATTATACCTAGTTTGTCGTAAGAAATTAGGTTTTTAGTCTATGTCTATATTGAGGGTAATAGGTTTTTTCCTATAGGGTTTTTTTTTTGTTTCCAATGAAGTTTGTTCATAATTGGAGAAGGAGGTTGGAGGCTTTCAATTTCACTACTACTCTCTTACGCAATCATATTCACTCCTTAGGAGCTACTAGCTTTGACCCTAGTTTGAGTCTTAGTCTTGATGCTGTTCAAAGTTTGAGATATCGAGGACAATGAAGAATCATAAACTATGTTCTCATTAATCCTATTCAATTGGCTTTGCATGGTGATAAGGAATTCTCCATTATTCTTTTTCCTAAATTGGCTAAAATTGTTGATAGTTACTTTATAAGGTTTGAAGATGGGGATTTTGACAGATTTTATTTTAGTGGTCACTGTGGAATTTCTAAATTTTTCTTTATTCTAAATAGTTGTCTTCCTAGAGAATGTAAAAAAGTGTTGGTGTAATTTTTCTATCACATAATGTTTTTTATATCTTTGGAATTCACATTTTTACTTTCATTTTTTATTTTCAAAGGCAATGTTACCACTATGGTTTGCTTGTAAGGAATCCTAGTTCATAGGAAGGAGGGCTTTTTGACTGTAATTTCTCTCTTGTTACAGTTTCCGACACCTTTGTTTTGATGTTGTTGTTAATGGCTCTAAATGTATATTCTATATTGTTTTCTTCAGCCTACATTTCAAACCAATCAAAGAACAGAATATACACTCTATGGTTGTTCACAAACTCATAATATTTTTCCTCAATTTGTTTTCATTGTTTAAAGAAATTATTAAAAAACCCATAATATTTTTCTTTGTTTCCTAAAGAGTAAAAATCATCATGCAAATATTTTTTGTTCACCTCTAAATCTTTTTCTAAGACTTACAACTTATTATTCACGTTTTCAGTGATTGAAGAGAATGATGGCGATGATGGAAGAGATTGTGGCTCATTATTTTTGTGAATAGGTTGTGCAATGTTTTTTGTTGTAATTTACTCCTTAGATGATCGAAGACGAGATGTTGGACATTGAATGCTTATGCAAGTCTTTACTAGGGAGATTGATCGTAGATGGAATTCTAGAGACTCTTCCTCGTTAGTAGTTAACATTGAAACATTATCATCAAATATTTGGCTCACAAATTTTCTAGAAAAAGACAATTTTACCTTATCATTTAGGTATTGTTTCACTTCTCAGATTTTGGTGCTTAGACTCAAGGACACCTGTGGACTTAGATCCATTGCCCCTTCAAATATCCATTCCTTAGGTAGGTTGATGTCTTTCCACTTTATGGATTTTGGGACAATAAAGTTAGATCTATTTGTATGAATAGAGTTTCACCTTTCTAATTATGGATGAGGGCTTTGGGGTAAATGTAGTGTTTATGGCTTTGCAATAGATTTTGTAAATCAAAGCCATATGGATGGATCCTATGTTCATTTTGTAATTATGGGTTTTGATTTCCAAAACTAAGGCATCTAAGATGTTTTTTATCCCTAAGAGAGATGGTCAAATTTGGATAAGAATTAAATGATATTAGGTCGGTGCAAAAACTAGACTATATGGAACTTAAAACCTGGTATCTCTCAAAACCATAAGAATGGAAGTGTTTTTAACCCTTATTTTGTTAGGAGTTTCACTCCCAATTGCACTAATCCTATATGGATGTAATTAAAACCTTTTTCTTTATGTTTGTTCATTATCCTTTGGGTTAACAAATGGATAGTTTCAAAGGGCTTTAACAAAAGAATATCTCATTCTTCAATTTTAATGGTATAATACTTCTTTGAAAATTTTGAACTTTGATTATTGATAGATTTGATCCTTTTACACTTTAGGAATTTTCCAATTATTTATAGATTTTCAAAGTTGTCTATTATTTCCTAATCATTGTTCACTTGTACTAGAGGTGAATGCACTAAAAATAGACTTAGATCTTGTAAAGAAATCTATTTTTTAAGAATATTGACTTCTTTGGTTATAAATAGGGTAAACCAACATATTTACATGTCTCTACTTGGGCTCAAAAGGGGTTTTTTTTTAATTGCAATTTCTTACACCTTTGTTTTCGTATTGTTGTTAATGGCTCCAAAGGGATGTTCTATGTTGTTTTCCTGAGTGTACAATTCAAACCGAGAATATGCACTCTATGGTTGTTGACAAAATCATAATATTATTCCTATTTATGTTTTGGTGCTCTAAGCAGTTATTAAAAGACCGTAACGTTTTTTTCTTTGTTTTCTAAAGAGTAAAAGTCATTATACAAAAATATTTTGTTTATCGTAAAATCTTTTTCTAATACATACAACTCATTGCTCACATTTTTGGTTATTGAAGAAAATGAAGGAGACCACGGCTTACTATTTTTGTAAATAGATTGTGGAATATTTTTGTTTTAATCCTAATAAAATATTTTAATAATTTATTTTAACAATTGAGTTATACAATATCATATAGTACTGTGAGACTTACTATAAAATTAAAATGATATAAATTTTTGGTACATCATAGAACAAATTAACAACATTACGTTCTAATTCGATTTTAAAAGTTGAGATTTAATAAATCACTGTAAGTAAACCTTAAAGCCATTTCTAACCTGGTTTGAAAAGTAACCAACCTATTAAATGATTTTGTATTCAACCTTTAAGCATGCTAGGGATTTCGTATAATATTAATATAATAAAGTACCTTAGCCTGTCATTATAATTTCATAAATAAATCTAACCACACAAAATCGACAATAGTCCTAACAGTCCGTTGCTCTTTTACAGTCTGCTCCCTACTCGTGCTTTTACATCGTTTATTAGTATCGCAGCAACAACGTATGACCAAGTTGGTTTGGTCTATAGCTCTTAGATTTGCAGTCCACTGTCGAGCAACCAACTGCATTTGCTTTCCTCACCTACGTGGCTTCTCTTCTCTGTCAGTAGCTCAATGGGCACGCCGACAATGCACTTCTTCTCCGGAGTTCAGTGCTCATGCATATGGTGCTTCGCTTCAAGAATGTATCCAAAACGGTGACTTTATTACTGGTCGGGCTCTTCACAGCCAGATTCTAAAGAAGGGTAATTGCCTCGACTTGTTTGCTCACAACATTCTTCTGAATTTGTATGTGCAGTCTGATTTTTTGCCTAACGCAACTCAACTTTTTGATGAAATGCCTGAAAAGAATACGGTATCTTTCGTTACTTTGCTTCAGGGTTATGCGCAGTCTTTTTGGTTTCTTGAGGCTGTTGGGTTGTTTTCCAGATTGCATAAGGAAGGATACCAGCTTAGCCCTTTTGTTTTTACTACAATTTTGAAACTGCTTGTGGATATGGATCGGGCACACTTGGGTTGTACCCTCCATGCTTGTATTTATAAGCTTGGTTATGAGTGCAATGCGTTTGTTGGGACTGCTTTAATTAATGCCTACTCTGTTTGCTCTTCTGTTGGTCGGGCTAGACAAGTGTTTGATGCCATTGTCGACAAGGACTTGGTATCTTGGACTGGCATGGTAGCTTGCTATGCAGAGAATGATTGTTTTGTGGATTCATTGCAATACTTCTCGCAGTTGAGAATGGTTGGATTTAAACCTAATAACTTCACTTTGGTTAGCGTGCTCAAGGCTTGCATTGGATTAGCAGATTTTGATACGGGGAAGGGGGTGCATGGATGTGCTCTTAAAACTTGTTTCGAGAGGGAACATTATGTAGGTGTTGCGTTGCTTGATTTGTATGACAAGTCCGGAAATGTTGCTGATTATATACGAGTATTTGGGGAGATTCCGAAAGATCATGTAGTTTCCTGGAGTTTCATGATTGCAAGACATGCCCAGAGCAGCCAGAGTACAGAGGCTTTAGAACTGTTCTGTCACATGAGGGAAGCTTTGGTTTCTCCAAATCAGTATACATTTGCTAGTGTTCTCCGGGCTTGTGCAAGTCTAGAGGCTCTCGATTTTGGGAAGCAAATCCATTGCCATGTACTTAAGGCTGGCTTGAACACTAATATTTTTGTTTCAAATTCTGTTATGGATGTGTACGCTAAATGTAGAATAATGGAAAACTCTATGAAAATATTTGCAGAATTGCCCAATAGAAATGATGTTTCGTGGAACACGATAATTGTCGGATATGTAAACTCAGGTTATGGTGAGAAGGCATTGAGTGTGCTCAGAAACATGCTAGAATGTGAAGTTCAGCCAACTGAAGTGACTTATTCCAGCACTCTTCGTGCTTGTGCTAGTTTAGCAGCCACAGAGACAGGAAGCCAAATTCATGCCCTGTCGGTGAAATCAATCTATGACCAAAATGTTGTCATAAGTAATGCTCTCATAGATATGTATGCCAAGTGTGGAAGCATCAAAGATGCTCGGCTGGTGTTTGATAGGCTGGTTGAACATGATGAAGTTTCATGGAATGCTATGATCTCAGGATGCTCCATGCATGGTCTGAGTGTGGAAGCTCTAAAAATTTTTGAAATGATGCAGGAAGCAGGGTGTAAACCAAACAAGTTGACTTTTGTGGGTGTCTTGTCAGCATGTAGCAATGCCGGACTCTTGGAAAAAGGGCAAGCTTATTTTAAATCCATGATACAAGATTATGGCATACAACCATGTGCTGAGCACTACACTTGTATGGTCTGGCTTTTTGGCAGATCAGGCCATCTTGACAAGGCTGTTAAGTTGATCGAGGACATTCAAGGTGAGCCAAGTGTTATGGCCTGGCGTGCATTACTTGGTGCTTGTGTCATTCATAAAAATATTGAACTTGGTAAAACCTGTTCTGAGCACATTCTCGAGATGGAACCTCAAGATGAGACGGCCCATGTACTGTTGTCAAATATTTACGCCAATGCGGGGAGATGGGGACGTGTTGCTTCTATAAGGATGAACATGAGAAAGAATGGAGTCAGGAAAGAACCCGGCTTGAGTTGGATTGAAGACCAGGGCGTGATACGTTATTTCACTGTGGGAGACACTACACATCCTGACATGAAATTGATCAATGCAATGCTGGAGTGGTTAAACATGAAAGCTAGAAAGGCAGGCTATTTTCCTGATCACAGTGCTGTGTTGCTCAACATGGAGGATGATGAAAAGGAACGCCGGTTGTGGGTACACAGTGAAAGATTAGCTTTAGCTTTCTGTTTAGTTAAAACACCATTAAGAAGCCAAGTCCGCATCTTTAAAAACCTCAGAATATGTGTGGACTGCCACACTGCAATAAAATTCATATCAAGGATTGTTCAGCGAGATATCATTATCAGAGATATGAATCGCTTTCATCACTTTCAAGATGGGAGCTGCTCTTGTGGTGACTATTGGTGATTGATATACTGCATGAGATCGCAGTTCTTGAATGACCGAGTTCCCTCTTCATTCAAAAAGATCATTAACTTAGTATTCCGTACGTTATAAGAAGTAGACTTGCTGCTCTTTGGGCTTAAACTAACTTCATATACAATTACCGATTTGCTATTACTCAATTGGCTAGATGTAGATGATACTCCTAAGGGAAAATTTTGGGTTAAGTCTGGATGCTACGGTTTATGTATATTGCTTTTAACCAATTGCCTTCTACATAAATGGGATGAGTATGGTCTCAAATTTGACTAATTGGATTCTTTTGGTGAAAAAAATCTACCTAGCGATAAATTCATTAAAAAAAGAAATTGATATGTAGTTCAACGAAGTTGTTGAAAAAAAAAAATACCCAACTAAACTTATTAGGATATAATAGTTGTTGATAAAAAATATACCCTACTCAACTTATTAGGATTAACAATATTATTCATTTGGTATTAAAAAAAAAAAGAACTAGGTAGCAATAAATTCATACTTTTTTTTTTTTTGAAAATTTAAGAAATTTCATAAACATCCCTAATTAAGGGGATCAATACGAACTGTTGGCACTGTTTATATCAACCAGAGTGACCGGTATGGGTTACAAGCGTGGATGTAGACTGTTTTTTCATGTTTCACTAATGCCCCATCTTAGCTTCCTCTAATTTCTCTTCTTCATTACTGTGTGCAACTACTCCTTCCCTGATCCAGCAGCAAAGTTTGTGACCTTTTTCTTACCTTATGAGCTTTTTCTTTAATTTTGATGTTTCTTTTTCTATTATCATGAGCTAAATATCTAGATTAGATGAACCCTTGTTTTAGTTTATTTTAATCTTTGATGTCATTGAGATTTAATTATGTCTTCATTTTTATTCCTGAATTAATATTGCTAAAAAATTATTTTATATATGATTTCTTGCAATAAATCTTTTGTATGAATAGATCTGTAATAATTGAACAGATTTGCATGTAAACCTAGAGATAGATTGATATAAATATTTTGAATGTGGTCAAACCTATTAGTAAAATTCATAAATATATTGATGCAATTATAGGGTTTTAATTAAAAAGATATTTTAATTAATTAACCTAAAATTTGGTGTCAATAGTCATATGAAAGATATTAGCATAATTTATGAATTTCCAAGGTCCAATGAAATTAAGAATAAATAGATTCTTGAAATAACAATTGCATGATAAGTCAAAGGCACGATTTGACTTTTAAGTACCCTTTGTTTTGTTGGTTAATTTTTCACACTTTTGCTATTTTAATCTTTTAATAGTTGTACTTATCTTCAATTTATTTTCTTTTACTTTAAATCTAATTTATCACAATCACCTTAATTTTGGATTGGATAATAAGAAAAGAGTCACTAATAATGCTCGTAGTCTCTTTAAAATCAACAATTAGTACTTTGAGCCTTACAAGTGCACTTACCTTGGAGTCTTGGACATTCCGGAGATTAAAGGAAATGAGTTACATATAAATAATATATGAGCCAACAAAGGTTTTGGCTTCATTAATATGGATTGCGATATTAGGAAAGCTTAATTATTATTAGTCTAGCCATCCTTTTGTGCATTTATTTTATTTCTTTTGATATTTTAGTTTTAATTATTAATATTTCTTTTTCAAGAGCGAGATTTGTTTAGGACCCTAAGCAATCCATTAGAACTAGTTAAGGGGATCCTAAAATCAAAAGAATAAGTTTGCAAAACCTCAAAACTTAGACAGAAGGAAGAAAGGGAGGAGTGAGAGTTTGAGAACTTACAACGAGAAACTATAGTAGAATAAAGAACTATGTTTAACTATGCAAGGCCATCATTAATAGGAACCAAATCCAAAATCATTAGACTTACTGTTCTAACAGACATCTTTGAGATTAAGCTAAGCATCATTTAAATAAGAGTTAATTATAAAAAATCTAAACTTTGTTAAATTTATAATTATAACTCAAACCTTAAATAGTATTAAAATATTAAAATATTTATTTTTTTTCCAAATTTTGCCCGATTAGTCTCACTATTACCTTTAATGAAATGACACTAACACATGTCAAAAAACCCTCATTAATCAGATTGTCAGCATAATTAACATAAGGGAATCTGATTATTAAAATGACTTCATTCTATGATAACAAATAGCAATCGGGAATTCAAAGGGACTACCCCTGCCTTTAAATTCTTTAACATGTGGATTAACCATCCTCGCTTCCAGGCAATTGTTGCTAACACATGGCGAAAGGATTGGGTAGGCACGACTCAATAACGATTATGTGCTAAACTAAAAGCTCTCAAATCCCCTTTGAAAGAACTAAATAGGCAAGCCTATAGACACATTTCGGAGAAGGTTAAGGAAGCACATAATGCATTTCATAGTGCGTATACAGCCTCCCTTAATAGCCCCGAGAATGAAAATATAAGAAACATGGTTAACTCCAAAAGGAAGCAAGCCAAATTCTTACAGGCTACTGAACGACTATCTTATCAACAAAAGGCAAAATGCACTCACTTAATGGAAGCCGACAGGAGCACTAGGTATTTTCATGCAGTCGCCTAAAAGCAAATCCAACAAAATGCCATCACTCATCTTGTTAAAGAAGATGGGACTAAAACCTCCTCTATGCAAGAAGTCATTGACAACATTGTGAATTATTATACCTACCTCTTAAGCACTCCACTCCTTCGGAGGATTGCAGACCCGCAGGTGATCAGCTGTGGTGCAACACTAAATCACGAGATGCAAGATAACCTGATTACCTCTGTTACGGTGGATGAGATAAAACAGGCAATGCTTGATATTGGAAATGAAGAAGCGCTAAGTCTAGATGGGTATACTGTAGCATTTTAAAAAAAATAGTGGCACATAGTTAGGAAGGATGTAGAGATAACTATCCAAGAGTTCTTTGTTAGGGGCAGATTGCTTAAACATCTCAACCATACTATCATCGCCCTTATTCCCAAAAAATGTTCAACACCAAAAGTCAGTGACTTTCGACCCATTGCATGCCTAAACGTGGTGTATAAGGTGATCACAACTATTTTGATGGAGCGATGACGAGAGTTGTAGGGACACTTATTGATTTGGCATAAGCAACCTTTGACCCATGTAGATGTATGCTGGACAATATCTTCTTAGCACAAGAGCTAGTCAGAGGCTACAGTCGAAAAAAAATTTCCCCTCGATCTATGCTTAAAATCGATCTTACTAAAGCCGATGACACAGTATCTTTGGAGTTCTTGTCAGAAATGATGAATGGACTGGGCTTCCCTGAACAGTTTACTCATTGGGTAATGGAGTGCGTCATCACTTCTTTTTCGATCATGATAAACAGTACACTCCATGTAATGTTCAGGGGCAACTGAGGGCTAAGACAAGGAGGTCCTATGTCACCAACCCTATTTCTGCTTTGCCTGAAATATTTCTCTAGAGTTTTGAAGTAGAAAATAGCTGACTCGCAATTCCATTTCCACCCTTAATGTAAGCAACTGGGTATCACCCATTTTGCTTTTACTAACGATCTTATATTATTTTTCAGAGGTGACGCTTCTTCAGTTCAGATATTATTGGATGGTTTGAGAGAGCTCAGGGAGGTAGCAGGGTTACAGGTTAACTCATCCAAATCCAACATATATCTCGGTGGTGTGTGGGGGTGGTAGAGAACCGCAATTCTGCAACTGGTTGAATTCCCATAAGGCGATTTCCCAGTTTGATATTTAGGAATACCATTAGCACCTATGAGAGTGCTAGTTGCTCAATTTTTGGTGCTAATAGAAGATGTGGAAAAATATATAACTGCATGGAATGGTAAGATTTTGTCATATGCAGGGCGTATTGAGTTGAATTCAGTCCTCCAAGGTTTACTGCCATTTTGGTTCCAAGCCTTCCCAATTCCAGCAGTGATCCTCACAAAGTTAACCTCTATGTCTTGACTTTTCTTATGGGGAGGAAAACATTTCTGGGTAGCATGGGATAACATTTGTACCCCTCGCAAGGCGGGAGGGCTCGGCCTAAAAAATTGTAAGGTGTGGAATGTGACGTTATTGGCAAAGGTGTTGTGGAATATAAATGCAGAAGCTAACTCCCTATGGGTCAGATGGACCCATACTGTTTACTTGAGGGAGATCTCTATTTGGGATTGGCATCCCCATAGCTATGACTCCCCCTTAGTCAAAAAGCTGGCCTCAATTTGGGGTGCTTTAACTGTTAAGCTAGGTGGGCGTAGTGAAGTGGTGTAAGGAATGCAACGGTTATGCATTAATGGAGTACTATCCTCCCATAAGGTCTATGAGGTGTTGAGACATAAATAACCTAAACGACCTTGGATGTCCTTCATATGGAAGCAGTATGTCCCGCACAAATATTCCTTTATAGCTTGGCTTAGCTTGAGGAATCGTCTACCTACTAAGGATAACTTACAATTTCTAGATTTGGATAGAACTTGTAGCCTCTGTGCTACGGAGCTTGAATCTATGGAACATTTATTTTTTAAGTGCTTTTTAACAGGCAATGTATGAAATGCCATCCGAGACTGGTTGGGTATATCCCGAAACATGTCTTCCCTTACAAGAGCTATTAAATGGATCAGAGTCGACTACAAAGGAGCCCTTCTCCATTGCAAAGCTGCACGACTCGGCCTTATGAGAACCCTGTATATTATCTGTAGCATTAGGAATGAAAGGCAAATGGAAGCCATATCTTATACAGTTTCTGATGTTGTAGCTAAGATTAAAACTGTTGTGTATAAAATCCTCTATCAACTATACCCGGAAGAATTAATCCATTTTTGAAGACCATGCTAGGCATCAATCGGTTGGGTGTATCCAGATTGGTGGAACGTATTGGTTCGGATATAATAGAAGGGTTGAAGGCAACATTGGTGACTCTTTGGGAAAATGGTTATGAACAGATGTAAATAGCCTCACTATGGGATAGTAGGTCGATGGAAGTTCATTAAGGAGGTCAGGATCCAATCAAATTGGCCTTCGATGGGAGTAGTTGATCTTCCCTTGACAAAACACAGATGTTGTCTATATGGCGTGCTCTATGCGACAGCACAGCATTAGACTCCCCCATGTGGCTGTTTTGATGGTTTTCCTTGCAATGTCTTAGATGTGCTTTTTGAATTGGATATTTATGGATGTACTGGGGTTTGGGGATGTGGATCTCAGTTTACTTGCAGTGGGTTTGGTAATAGGCTTTTGGACTAGCACTGGCCCAGAATGTGGCCTATATTGAGACTGGAGGAGCCTAGTGGTTGCTGGATCTTCACTAGGCGACTCTTCATGGTGACGTCCCTCCGCATCCTTCATATCACATCCCCTTGTTGCATGCTCCTGTGGAATTCGGACTTAGTACTAACATGGATCAGCCTTAATATTTTTGCTTATCACATTAGGGTTATTTTACTTTGGTATTTTGCATTGTCTATATTTTTGGTTGGGTGTCAAGGGACACAGAGATTTACTTGTAGCACTTCAAACTTTAGAGATTTTTGTTATACTTTTGATGCTTTGTTTCTTATAATTGGGGTATGCCCCCATGACTGATGTATATACTTTTTGATAAAATATACCATTTACATTTTATTAAAAAAAAAAGCAAAAGAGGGAAGGAGAGAGCGAGGTTTTAAGTTCCGCGTTGGTGTGTTGTTAATGGCAATACCATCCAAGAGAGAAGAGTGAGAAAGCGTTTCATAAATATATTCTAGATTTTGGCTTCATTGGGATTCGTGGTCGTCCGGTGTTTTTAGTTTTCTAAGTCCTTCGTTTCTCTCGTTGCTTATTTAGTGTTCCTCTCCTGTGTTGTTTCCTTTCAGTTTAAGGAGACAAATAGAGGAAGAGAAACATATAATTATCTTGTGAAGCTCCCAGTTCTAGTTCTGTTTTCTTGAAATTTAAGGAAGAGAACGTACAAATATTTTGATTAAAATATTAATGTGACATCGTCGAGAAATGAAAACTCAAAACTTGATGCCCTAGCTGTGGATAATCCTAAAAGTACATAGAAGAAAAGCGAAAGACTCACGCACTCCTCCCTGTATTTCCTGTTCTTAAGCCAACTGCACAATAAAGCACGTCAGGTGAGTAGTTGGTAATCCATTATTTGCTTTATGCTTGTAATTATATAATATCTTATCTGTTAATTTTTCTGGTTTTTTTTTTAATTTTTGATGAAGTTAAACAATGGGACAGTTTCCATTGAGCTCAAGAACGACATTGTTGTCCACAACACCAACATAGGTTTCTTCTTCTTCTTAAACCCTTTACTACGTGGAATAAATATCCAATCTTTTCCTTTTCGGCTGTAGTTACCATCTTATTCAATGATGGGAATTGCTTTAAAAGGTATGATCTTTGAAAGGTTCAATCCTCTTAAATTTGAAATTCGTGAAAAGGGTTTAAGAGGAATAGATGATCAATTTAGTGAAAGCTCTTGCTCAACACGTTATAAGGCAAGTGAAAATGGTGTCTTGTAAAAGCCCCCTGTAATATTTTAGCATTAAGTAACGTCCCAGTTAGACTGAATCCTTTAGTCTGATTTAGTCTTAGACTGAAGCCTTTGTTTGATTTTTCTAATTCAGTCTTGGACTGAATCCTTTGGTCTTAGACTGAAGCCTTTATTTGACTCAGTCTTAGACTGAACCCTTTGTTTGATTTGTCTAATTCAGTCTTGGACTAAATCCTTTGGTCTGATTCTTCGTCTGACTAAGACTGAATCAGACGAATCAAACAAAAGGGTTCAGTCTAAGACTGAATTAGACCAAAGAATTCAGTCTAAGGCTGAATCAGTCGAATCAAATAAAGGGATTCAATCTAAGACTGAATCAGACCAAATGATTTAGTCAAAGACTGAATCAGACATATCAAACAGAAGGATTCAGTCTAAGACTGAATCTGATGAAGGGATTTTACAAGGTCTTCCTTATTTCACCAAAAGTTCTAAATCACTATCTACACTCTCCAAAGCTCAACTCATTCATAAAAAACTTAAAAATTCATGCTTAAACAAAATCATCAAGAACAGAAGAAAAGTCATTCACGCATTTCACCATTCTCTGCACTTTCTTCACTGTCATTTTCCTATATTTTCATTTTTTGGATTCTTTTAATTCTTTTCCTCTAACTATCATTTAAACAATCTTTCTCATCTCATACCATCATCTTACAACTATTCTTCAACTCTAAATTCATTCTTTTGGTCATCTCTAAAAACACTCAAAACTCACATATACATATATACACAGTGAAAACAGTGTTCTCACTTCTATTTTCTTCAATAAATTTCTACATCTAGTTATACACATCTTCTATGTTCTTTCACTCCCAAAAATCATTTCTACGCTAACTTATAACATAATAATCATCGAATACGAAATGACAATATATCCATATTTTCATCTTATTTACATAGTATTCATGAAAATGGACACTATCTCATAGTATTCATGAAAATGGTCACTATCTCCATGATTATGCAATGTCTAATAAATCATCAAATTTATCTCATATTCATACTTCTCATAAAGATTAACA
>JAOQMP010000001.1:8151740-8161786 GCA_027563575.1 Erythroxylum pedicellare
AGCACATTCTTACAACATGTACAAAACAATAAATGCACATGAATAAAGTAGTTGAAAATCATTTATTGTCATTTTTTTATAGAAACTTTAATGACTTATTACTTAATTATAAAAGTGAAACCTACCTTGAATTTCCTTGCCTATAACTTGCTCAAATGTGCCTATCTTCTTACTCCTCTTGCCTCCTTTGATTTTCTTCAACAATGATACAAATCCCAAAATCAATAAGAATTCTAAATGAGAACCTAAAGAAACATATGCATAAAACGGGTCCTAGAATACTTAAACTCATACATTTTCTAAGCTTCATGAACCAAAACCCTTCCAAAATTCAAAGCATTAAAATGTTCTTACCTTAAACCTTCACTAAATGAAGGGATGTTTAGTTCAAAAGAAAGCTCTTATCTTTCTCTACCTTTTTCCCATCTTGCACAACCTCAAAAACACTCTTTAAGACTACGAAAAATCAAAACCTAGTATACTCTCTTCTTTCTCTTTTTTTCTCTTTTTTTTGTGCTTCACTCTTCTATCTTTTCTCCAATCACGTTTTTAACTTCTTCTAACTCAAGCCCACCCTTCACCTTCTCCTTTTATACCCTTAATGATTTCACAATGTCCATTTTTCCCTTCATTTAAAGCTTTATTGTTTCTAAACTTATGTGACTTGTCAAAATTGCCCTTACACGCTCTTACTAATTTAATACTTCAATTCCCTTAACCTATCTTGTATTATGTTACCCACATTAGCAAGCTCATTAATTCCAACATATATAAATCTAACGAGACCCAAAAGTCAATTTAATCATGCTTAGTTATAAAAAAATTTAGGGGCCAACATCAATCACTCTTCAATATCAACTTGTCCATTCATACTATAAATCATTATATCTTATTGATTCAAATTAACATATAATTTGAATCAAATTATCCTAAAATTAACTTTGCAAGTCCGTATTGATAATAATTACATCAATAATTGCATAGACATCAAAAGCATACACCTTGACACCCTCACCAAGATTTCACTCAATGCGCTCAAGTGTTTAGGGTTTAAAGTATCAAAACTTTCAATCAATGCATAGTAAAACTCTTACCATAGGCTTGTAATATTATCACATATCCACCACTTATGTATAAACTAGAAATAAAAATCAAAAGTTATTTATATGGTTGTAATGGGGTTTAGGTAAGTATGGTTGGGATATTAAAAAGGTTTCAATTGAAGGAAATTTACTGAAGAAAAACTACAAGACTTGTTTACAAAAACACATAGGTCCTTTTAGAGCAACTCTATTGGTACCATATGCTTATTCACAATTTTTTAATTATGCTTATAAAATTGTTTTCTCACAATAATTCAAGCATTCAGTACCACAATTAAAGAATAATGTACCTTTCAATAATTTCAAGTCTAAATCAAATAAATAAGCCTTCAAGGCTCAAAACAATAAAAAGGCTTCAAAGAAAAACAAGATAAAGGTTAATATGTGGGTTTAATCAATGAAAAAGGCTAAGGCTCAACTCGGTTATTCCTAAACGATAAAATTATAGGTATGGTAAATAACTCAAAAATAGGATTAAACAAGTTGTTGAATTTAAGTGCCTTTATTATACTAATGCTTCTAATTTAACAAATATGGTCCCAATGTGCATAATAAAAGCAAGTTTTAGAATTGTTCAACTATGTATGATAACACACATAAAAGAAATAAAAGAGATTAAAGTGAAAGAAAATTGTTCTCTTAGGTTCAAATGCTCAAGAAAAAGATGGATCTTATATGTGTAAATAATATGCAATTTTATTCAAGTTGATCATTTCAATGAATACTAAAATTATGACTTATAAAAGCAATTTTATTATAACTATCATTCTTTTTCATAGCAATTCAAATCAATGTTCAACAATGAAATAAATTATTGATGGATAGATTTTAACCAATTCAAGATATCAATTTATAAAATTTAATAATCAAGATTATAATAAGTTTAAAAAATTGTTAAAAATCATGAATCCCTTCCCCACACTTAAAGTTGTACATTTTCCCCAATATATACAATATAAGTATATATAATAAATGAAAAGGGTTGTGGTACTTGGCTTATTATAACGATTTTTTCTAATTTTTGGTCCATCCAATAGTAAACTACATCCTTGCAAAATATAAAGAAAAAGGGATAAAAAGAAAAAAGAAAAGAAACAAAAATAACTAAGAAACATGAAAATAAAATCAATCCTAATTTACGAGTTACCTCTTATGCAGTGCTTCTTTAATATCATTAGCTCGAAATAATTTACATGTTAACCTCATCTTGGGTTTATAATTCTTGGTTTGTTTCCACTCGTTTCTTCGCATAAGGGTTTTGTAGCTTATAAGTAATCCACTTGTTTTAAGATAATAATGACATAATTTATCAAATTAATAAATGTAATTGCATGCATTAATGCCTTTTTTAATGACAAAATATTAATAAAAGATGGGATAACAAAACTCCCTGTATCGTCGGTTGATTTGAACAATTTGTCTTTGAGAAAGTGGAAACCCTCTATACTTAAGGTCACTACTAAAGTCTTATCAGTAATTCCCTTACTTGGTTCCTCCCCTAATTCTTCCTCAACCACCTCTGTCCATTCTTCTCCTTCTTCTTATTAGACAGAGGTTTCTGACTTTTCTTCTTTAATTATCTCCTGCCACTTCTTTACTTCCTCTTATTTGATGGAGACTTCTTCTTCTTTTAGAAGCTTTTCTTTGAATGTCACTCCATTCATGAAGCCAACCCTTATCTTTTCTTCACTCTTGAATTTTCATTGGTTACCTTGCATTTTGGCAAGGAGTTTTATTAATTTATCTGTAATACTTCCTTCCTTTTCCTCTTCCTCTTCTTCTTCTACAGGAACTCCTTTTTGCTACTAAGAGTGATTTGCATTTCACATTCTGTAGGGTATGTTTCGATAGCACTAGGTGAACTCCCTTGCATCTCTTCATATAGTATCTTCGCCATTTATCCAAGCCTTTGTTTCCTTATGCCTCATGATTAATTTTTAAATGAAATTAGTCATCATATCCTCTAAAGTTGGCTCATTAACTAAAGGTGTTGTAAGTATCCACTAGAGTGTGATCATTCCATCCATAGGCGTAAGAATGGTTCCATTATAAATTGTAGTTGCTCCCGTATCGTGAACCTTGAAGAATGGCTCCATTATAAATTGTAGTTGCTCCTGTATCATGCACCTTGAGGTTGATTATACATGCTTTGTCACTCCTATATATAAATTGGTGCTTGACATTCATGATTGTAGTAATTACTCCCACCAATGTCGTAACACAGTCTGGATATTAGTTAAACCTCAGAAAACATATGAGGAAACCTCTCTCACTTATATGGTGATATTAAAGATTACAAAAACGTATTCAGGCTCCTATAAAAGTATTGTCTGCTCCATCCTTCCATTGTTAGTTGTGGCTATGATAATGAATCTTAAATCCTGCAATAAAACACAAACTCAAGATCAAACAGACAAGTTCAAAAGATAATTAAATGAAGATGCCATAAATACAACAAGATGCAATAAAATAAAATACCAAAAATAATGAATAAAGTAATAGCATTATGGTGTTTCTAATATCAAAGTCCTTGAAAATGGCACTAAAAAATTGATTGACTTTCTCTAAGTGTTTCAATTATGTAATAACCATAAGTGTACGATGTAGTTGTAGCTAGTATTGATAAGTACGAGTCAATCTCACGAAGATAGTGATTACTAGTAATTACCTTCCTCTTATTATTTAGCCCAAAAATTGATTTTGGATTTTAATAAAAAGTTAAAAATTAAACAATTAAAATAAAGCATGTAGCAATATTAAACACAAAGACGAAAGAAATCATTTAGAAAATAACCAATATCAGGAATTAGTGTTTAAGTAATGAATCCCCATAAAACCATTAAGTTAACCTTTTGTTATGCAATTGTTTTATTGACTATTGGATTGTGGAAGTATGCTAATAGCTCTCTTGATTCTAATAATAATTAATCCCAAGTTTATTAACTGAATTATTCAGGTTAAAGTTTAAAGGATTGCTTTACCGATTTATAAATTATGCTATTATGCTTGACCCCAATGTAAAGGATTTGTGTCAACCTATCTCTAGGTTTGTAATCAACTTCTTTCAATTATGGTAGATCTATTCATGCATAGGTTCTTAATCTCTATGCTATGAAATTATATTATGAACTAATATTCAAGATCTATTAGAACATATATTTAACACATAATTGAATCACAATAACTCAATCAAAACCATTACATTAAATGAAAGAATCAAAACATATTGTTATCTTAAATAGGGTTCATCATACCTAGACACTAAAAAACGTTTAGTTATATATAATAGAAAATGAAATCAAACATAAATTGGAAGAAAATGAATAGAAAACAAAGAGTTCACAATTTTAAATTTCTCTTTCTCTTCTATCGAATGTTTTCGCAAGGTAGAGGTTTGATTTTGAAATCTATTAGATCTTTTGATGATTTCTTTGTTCTTTCCACTTCTTTGAATAAATGTCGTCCCTTCTAGACAATCTCTGGCTCTGCAATCCACTCCTAATGTCTACCCCTCTACTTAGCCTCTAAACATATCTTTTTATAGTAAATTTTAGGGTTTTGGTTGATGCACGTCCATGCATCAAACTGTGCATAATCTAAAAGCTCTAAAATTTGCAAATCTGCATAGCCTAAGAGAATTATACGGGATGATACATGACCTTGTATCCCTTTTGCGCTTCAAATCTTCATTTTTTGTCACGTTTTCATCTGAATTATTCTCTTTTAAGTCTATGAAGGCAATTAAAACATATAAACACACTTGGAGCAAATTATGCAACAAATTTACAATAAATAAAATATCAAACAAAAATACAAAAAATATGGGGTATAAATATGTTTAATTATGCATCTATCATATTCCATATAAGCACTGTCGTTATATTAGATAAGGGGGTTGATCCTCTTTTTGCTTTCTCTTTTCTTTCTTTCTTACTGATTTTCTTCTAAAGGCTATTTTAGGATCCTTTCCCTCTTCCTTGCGATTCACTGCTTGTTTAGTTTCATCATCACTAAAAAAACTAATAGCACTAATCTCTTTATTCCTCTAATGTGAATTCTCTTGAGTAGTTTTATTAATAACAATGTCTGACTCTATTGTTTATTGGAGCATCACTTATATCCTTATGTGTAACTGCATTAACATCTTTATTTCCCATCTTAGAATTCTTTTCTTTGCTTATTAGGTTAGTGTCAGGTTATGTATCAACTCTCTTAAGCTCATTGTAGCCTCCTATTTTGAAAGTTTTTCCTGTGGGCTTTGATATTCTATTGAAGTTATTTGGCTTATAGGGGTATGTAATGGATATTTCCATTCTAATTGATAAGGATAAAAGAGAGACTAGTAAAAAGATTTCAATAGAGGAGATTAAAAAAAACCCTATTCTCTATAAATCCTAATAAAGCTCCAAGTCTTGAGGCGTTCAATGGCAGGTTTTTCTAACAAATTATCATAGTTATTCAAGAACTTTTTTCATAATGAAAGACTACTGAACGAATGGAACAAGACATATATCTACCTTATTCCAAAACATATCAATGCCAATAACTTAAAGGATTATAGGTCGATCTCATGCTACAATGTAATATACAAAACCATAGCTAAGATATTGGCAAATAAAATGAGACAGTACTTGAACAAGATCATAGATCAACCACTAAATGCATTTGTCAAAGGAAGATCAATTGGTAATAATATATTTATGTGTTAGGAACTTCTTAAGGGGATGTAAGACATGGTGAATCATAGAGTTGGTAATTAAAGAGAAACATCCTTCTAGTTTAATAATTGGAATACATTAGGACTCTATATAAGGTACAAGAAATATAACATTTAAGGCCTATGATTCCCCAAAACACTTCTGCATAGAAACTATTCTTAGACAATAAATGGTGGTGGCCATTGCACTTTAACAGGAGCATTGATACCATTATGAACAATATTCCAAATGACCACCCTAATAAGGATATGAAAGATCAAGTTCAATGGACAGTCCATAAATCCTTAAAATTCTTAATTAGGAGTTATAAAAACATCTCACTAAGGGCCATTCCAAGCATAATCAATTGAAAAAAGTTAATACGGGATCAGGACATTTGTCCAACTTAGGTCTTTATTTTATGAATTAGAATAGGAGATAATCTCCTAACAAAATATGGTCTTTATTTTATGGATTAGAATAGGAGATAATCTCCTAACAAAATATAGAATCAAATTCCAAATCGATTCTAAAATATATGAATTGTGCTCTCTTCACCTAGAGACAGTGGACCACCTTATGTTAGCTGTCAATATTCTAAAACAATATAGAAGAAGATTATTGGTCTACTATTATTGAATGATAGGATAACATACTAAAATAGTAGGGTGGAATTAATTTCAAAGACAAAGATGAACAACAAACCAGACTATAAGCTGCCTAAAATAAGCTTTGCATCATTAGTTTACAACCTTTGGAGGGGGAGAAATGTGAGAATTTTTTTAGGTTAAAGATAATTTATGTGAGGAAGTCTTCTATATGATAGTCATACAATGCAAAACTACATCCAAAGCTAGAGGGATACACCACAAGCTTTCTTCAAAAGTCTAGAGGAGTTGGATGCTAGAGCAACAATGAATATGTAAGGCCAAGAAAATATACTAGTAGGAGGAGATCATAGTTCAGGCATAAATTTCCAAACAATGCAATATAACTACTTAGATATTATGTTAGGTTGATTAGAACTAGTTGAGATGTGAGACTAGTAAAGTAAAGATGTTGTACTATATCATTTTGATTAATGAATTTTTCAATTGACTTTCAAAAAAACAATAACTTCTATATAGTTAAGCCTCACTAAAGAAAAGTTGCAGCAAATCATCAATCAACATTATTGTGATCAATCACAGCATAAGCTAATTTATAGTTACAACATGCTTAGCAACTTTAGTTCCCTCAAAGTAGAATATCAAATGTTCCTTTGTTTTGGCTAGTGTATTATACATGCTTATATGTTTGTTTGTGTTTGAATCTTCTTTGATTTCTTTCCCTCCATACCTTACACACTCTAGTGCATAGAGCTAACTTTAAAAAGCTAAGATTGTCACCTAGTATGGAAACATCTGATACCTTATTCGTGATGGCTTCTCAAGCTTATTCAGCAATGTAAAAATTACAAGTAACCCAAATCCTCTCCTAAAGTTCTTTAGCTTAAGAGCATTAGAAGAAAAGATGCTCACTTATCTCTATTTCAATACAGTAGAGAATGTAATAGGAATTGAATGAATAGGTAGTTTTGAATCTATCAAGAGAGCTAAAAATGTTTTTGATGATTAGCCACATGATAAAAGTAATTTTCAAATTATTTCCTTTAAACTAGATTAGTTTGTGCGAAGGTATCTTAGAAGTAGATCGCTTAAATAGCTCAAAGTTAGTTTTGTTAGTAAACGACCTGAGGACTGTCTAGTCAAAGTCACTTTGTCCTCACCATTTTTTTCTAGGGTTGTATTTAAATAATGCCTTCTACAAACATTCAAATCCTCTAAATTTAAAAGTGCCATACTTCACCATTTATCAGCTCACCAACTTTAGCATTATGTCTTAGCATGTATCTGAGGTGAAAGATGCCATATATCAAATGAAAAAGGCCCTTTTATCAATCCAATTATCAAATTAGAGTTAGATTAATCTTCCATCACCTAATAAGTTGTTAAATTCTCCATATAGCTTCCCCCTCAAATTGAGCATATTTTGTACAAGTCCATGAGCAATTATAATTAATCTTTAACTTCCAAAAGATTTTTTATTTTAAAAATTGCACATGCAACCATTGTACCTATAAGTTCTTTAAACGCTTTGTCTGTTTTGTTCTATTTTTTCAATTTTTAATTCTTAAAGTTGCTACTATATTAAATCTTTATGTGCTTGACCTCAATTGTCTAATAATTAGAGTTCAATAGATTGCATCTATTTCTAATTAGCTACATTTTAGGAATGATAGAAACTAATTTCAAAAATGAATACTTGAAATATAAATTGTTTTATTCTTTTATTAATAATTAGTATAAATGCAAAATTATTTATAGCCAAAATTAAGACTTATAAGGACATATTCCACATAATTGTATTGTAGTGCATATTATCCATTATGGCCAGGGAACTACAGTATAAATGCACTTAAAATATGAAGGAAAAATGGAAGTTGGAATGGATAGAAATGTAGGCTTATGTTAGCTATTGGTTTCTTGTATTAGTCAAAGGCTTTTTGTGAGTGTGTATGGACTTTTGTGTTGTACATAACCTTATTTTAACATTAATGAATTAACTTTCGAAAAAAAAGTACAAACCTGAGTTAGGTACTCTCTGTAGGATCAACCCTTGCTTACGCTATTACATAAATATTTAAAGGTAAGTTATTAATTTTGGGTGAGATTAAGGCAATAATAACTTAGTAAGGCAATATAGTAATGTCCCTAAAACATCTTTCATAATATAGTTGACCATTAAGTAGAAATAGAAGAAATGATATATTCAATTTTAATCTTTCTAACCCTTTGTGCATCCTTTACAACTTGAAAAATGAAATCATAAATTACCTATTCTTCCACTGGAAGTATTCTTCTATGTTATGGAGAAAAATTCTAGCTCTTTAAGATCTACAATATGAAAAAGATTATTGATGTAACATAATTGATTGGCCCTATAAGCTTTAAGGTTACAAAAAGAAAGCTCTATTTATCTTCAAAATGACATTTAATTATTTGATGTATTCGATATGAAAAGAGAGAAACCATAGAATATTCATAAACATTTATTTAAATAAACTTATACTATGTCTGGTTGGATATGGGGGCCAAACCTAAAAAGGAAAATGATCACAAAAATGAGTACAACCTTGGCTCTTCACTAGAATTCAATCTAATCATTTGGAGCTCCTTTTTAAAAAATTGTTTCTTATAGCTAATTGTTTACGTGTGATTTACACCTTAATATTTTTAAAAATGTCTAAGGAAACTCCTACTGTTATTTCTAATAATATTTTTTACCATAACATTACTAAAATATTACTTATTGCACTTTGAATAGGGGATAAAAGTGATAAGAGATAATCGTAATGATTTATTTATACCTTTTGTAAAATATTAAGGTACAAATCACACATTTAATTAATATTTAAAAAAATTATTTTAAAGATTATATTAGTGCACATTACTTAGTTGTAATATTACATAAGCTATATTAATGACCCATATATTGGAAATTGCTCAAAATTTAATTTTTTTTAAAGACTTAGGTTGTTACCAGTACTATTTTAAAAATATTAAAGTATAATGTTATATCGTAGGTAACAATAAAAACTAACTTAAACTTTGAGAAAAATATGGACAATTCATAAATTTTCCCTTGGGTTCTAATATATTTTTGTTGTTCACTTGCATATTTAGTATAAACTTAAAATCAATACATAGAGCATACAAACAAAACTCATAATATGTCACTGACTTTACTTGCCCTCATAAATATTCCTTCAGGTTACCTGTACTCAAATATTTTGTGTCTTTTGTTCCATTTCTATCCAAGCCATTCATTATAAATAACTTGGATGGAAAGGGAACAGAGGGCATTAGAGTATTTCACTGCGTATGGTTACTGCCTCTTGTATGTAAAGATGGAACGGAACAAAAGTTTGGAGACGGAACGGAACAAAAATTGGAGACAGTGAGGTGTTTGATTGTGATGGACAAAACAGATAAAAATAAAAAATAATAATAATAAGTATAAAATTTATAATAATAATAATCAAAACAAAATTTATAATAATAATAACAACAACAACAACAACAACAATAACAACAACAACAACAACAACAACAACAACAACAACAACAAAAATAATAATAATAATAATAATAATAATAATAATAATAATAATAATAATAATAATAATAATAATAATAATAATAAT
>JAOQMP010000001.1:8171387-8201920 GCA_027563575.1 Erythroxylum pedicellare
ATATTAGTTTAAATTATTAGATTTATTATATATATTAATAAGCATTATTAGTGTATTTTATTTCAATAAAGTATTTTATTTTGTACTTTATTTTTACTTATTCTTATAATTTTATTTATTATTTAATATATTCTAATTTTATAATAATTTAATACCAATTAAATTTCTAAATTTTTAATCTTTTCTTTCACCGATTTGGTCAGTTTTTAAAACATTTATATATTTTAAGACAAAAATGATAAAAAGAAAAGGTTCAATTGTTGTGTTTAATTGAGAAGGGTCAATGGAGGACAAGTCTATGTACACGTATTAAGTAGCAGCAGCTGAGGCTCGGATGGGGAGCTGATTATTCCCAACTTTCTTATCATCGGAATCCTACTCGAATGGCAGTGCAAAGCAACAACGGTTTGTTCCTCCCGATATGGGCGTCGTCAATTATTATGAATCATATGAATTCAACAAAGAGGAGAAGGCTTGCAATATGTAGCAACAACAACGATTGGAATAAGAATAAAGGAGTAGGAGGAGTCCCGAATTCCAATTATGTGGTTCCTCTTGACAAATCCTTATCTTCCATCACTCGGCCTCTGGCAGAAATCTTCCGAGATCTCAACAAGAGGATTCCAGATAATATTGTGAAAACCCAGTCCCAATCAGACAGCTTTCGAGATCTCAGGAATAATATGAAAACCCAATCCCAATCCCCATCGCCCTCTATCCCCTGGTACTCCTCTTTCTTCCTTATAACTGTTTATGTTATGCATATGCATCTTTTTCATTCATTATATCTTCCTCGTCTTACTGACCTTATAGTCTTATTAAATAATTCAGGTACCATGCCAATCGAATGCTCAGCTTCTATGCCCCTGGTTTGTCTTTTTTTTTGTTTTGTTTGTGTGTTTGCTTGTTTACAAGGGCTAGCCTAACCACCAAATTCATCATTCTATTCGATTTGTTTATTTTATCAGCTAAACAATTCAACCTCTGCAATACGACTCTCAACTCGTTGCTCGCTTCTGATTACCATGATTCCATGCCTTTTCTCACTGGATCAAGTCTCTTTTTTGTGTGCATTTCTTTCTATATATATATATATATATATATACACACACACATACATATAATAATGTATCCATTACTGAGTTTGATATAAAATAATAAAATGCATTAGTACATTTTAGCTGTTTGTTTCAATATTCTTTTTGTATTACTAAACACATCATTTACTTCTATTGACAGGGTGGTGCGGAGAGATACGCGATGTTATTTTCTCTGACAATGGAAGTGTGACAGTTGTGTACCGTGTCACTGTACGAGGATCTGACGGAGAGGTGTGTTCTATGTTCTCTAAACTGTAACAGCTCCTACTAGTATTATGCACATTTTCTGCTCAAAATCATGGTTTCGGGATATTGAGTACTGCAAAATTGTGTGTCCAAATTACCCATGTGGTGTTTATTGGATAATGCTCATCAGATCATTGACTTGAATTATTTCCCCATGATCATCCACTATTTGATGTGAAGTTTGCTTGCATACCAACTCAGGTAGCCACATTTATGTACATGTAAACAAAATTTCTAAGTTGGCACATAGGGGACTTGGGATTCACGGTGTCTCTGTTTAAGATTAAAATTTGGGACCAGCTAAACAGAATCCATGTGTTACTTCTGAAGTTTTCCATGTATTTGTTGATTGAAAGTCGTGTAGGATCTCATGTTGAAATTGACTATGACGAGTGAAACATGGAAGACATTGTAGGTTATACATCCCTGAAATACTCTGTGTGAGAAAAGGACGCATAGGTGTAATTTTGGCTTCATTATGCAACTAATCAACATACATGTGAATACAGGCACACCGTGAGTCATCTGCGACAATCTCATCCACTGATGACATTGTAGATCCAGTTGCTGCGGCAGAGGAAATTGCTTTTTGCAGAGCATGTGCTCGTTTTGGCCTTGGGCTGTATCTGTATCATGAAGAATAGATTCTTCATAGGGAAAAGATTTTCACTCATGTATGTGTCTAGTTGATGCTTACGTCGTGGTCCCAGAACTGATGTACATAGCTAATAGGTTTAGCAATAGGAACACAAACATATTTAATACAGAACAGCTTATGCTGTATTGGAGAGACGAGAATTGGAATAGTTGCCAAACGATTCTTAATATTTGCGAATTTAGATTTGGTTTTAAGGGAACAGATATCCAAGAGAAAAATTGGATGGATCTGATCCCATGGAATAGAGTGGGAACAGATTTTCGGGAGCAGACGATGATTCTGTTCAACTATAAGCTTGAAGTTTTGACATGTTCCGCCCTGACGGTTAACTGAACGAATATGTAGATTTAGAGCTCAAGTAAGATATTGCACTCCTTATACAAATTAGTATTAGAAAGAATGTATGGTTTGAATTCATTTGTCAAATAAATATATTCTAGGATAGAGTTCCAACTTCAAAAATGACCGTTTGGTACAAACCCCAATGATACGACGCAAGAAAGAAATCCAGAAAAAAAGAGTAATGACAACGATAATGTTTGACTACATCTGAGATTTTAAACGGAGATATCCATTCAGGCCTTTGGCATCCAAAACAATAAGACAATGCTTCAGAAACAAATTATTTGGCTACGCAACCTTGACTGCCTGAGACATGTCGATTTTTTTTACCAAAACGTTCCAGTTGAAAGAGTATCTATGTTTGGCATTATTTATAATTTAATTTATTTAGGATATCTTTTGTAAAAAAGGAAGTTAATTTGGTGCAGAATTCCACCATCTTAGAATATGAAAAATTTTGGAAGTTAAGATATGTGTAGAATGAAGAAATCCTAAAAGAATAAAGAATCCTAAAGGAGGGAGGACTTGTTGTATATCAATAAGCAATTCATGGTGTGACAGGTAATCATCGATTTTTGGCTACTGGGTTGGTCTGTTTTCAAACATCAATTACAAAATTGTACAACAAATTTTTGTTGAAGACTCTCGATTATTATGTTTTAATAATGCTGCACATATAAGGCAATGTTCATTGAATCAAGTTCTTTTGTTTTGTTTCTTTTATTCTTGATTTAATCACTTAAGATATTCTTCTTGTTGTTATATTCTTTGTTTTAAAATCTTCTATTGAGGTTAGCATGAGTTGGTCATGCTATTGGGTGTGAGATACTTTCATGGGTGTAAGTACGAGTGGATATCGTCAAGAAGTGAGTGTTGTTAGCTTCGTAATAGTCTTATGTAAGCCTATTGTACTACGATCAAAATTGATTAATACGGGTGAAGGCCTCACAGATATAGGCCGTGTATTGCGAACTGCGTTAACAAATTTCTGGTGTTCTGTGTGATTTATTTACTGCATGCTTAATTTTTTTTGCTTGCAAAAGAATTATGGAAATTGCAGTTGCTTGCCCAGTTGCTTTGTGAGAATCAACTGTAAATTTCAGTTTGAAGCAACTATGACAACATAAAATTTGTAGAATTTTAACATTTGTTTCAATTGGTATCAGAACTAGGTTCACCTCATCAAAACATGGTGTGGCAAGTTGGTGTAGATCAGTATTTCGCACTCATGGCTACTAGAGAAGGAGTAACCTTTACTAGATGACTCTAACTATCCTGCTTGGAAATCGAGAATATAAGTGTTTATTCAAGCCCAAGGGACTTAAGCTTGAACTTCTATGTTGAAAGATTGGACTCATCCTATGACAACTAATGAAAAGAATGAAGCGGTACCTAAAGATTCGTCTGAGTGTACAAATGCTGAAGAAAAGGAAGCGCTTGCTAACTCTCTGGCAATACATGCAATTTTTAGTGCTGTAGATAAAGGATGTTTCAGTATGATATCAATGTGTGAATCAGCAAAAAAAACTTAGGATACATTACAAACCATACATGAAGGATCACAATCGGTGATAGCATCAAGACTTCAAATGTTAGTTACTAGGTTTAAAGAGCTTAAGATAGAGGAAAGTGAAATTATTGAAGACTTCTATGAGTGATTGCATGATATCGCTAATCAAGCACATCAACTTAGTAAGAAGTACTTAAATCTGAAACTTGTTAAGAAAACCTTAAGATCGTTGCCTCCTAAATTCATATCAAAGATTGTAGCTATTGAAGAAGCTCATCACATTAATGAGTTATCTTTGGATAAGGAAATTAAAATTCTCACAAACTTTGAGATGAACTAGTTGAGAGACAAGTATGAGAAGAATAAAGGATTAGTGCTTCAAGCGGAAGTTGCTAAACCTGTACATGATTCAAGAGACGATTCCAATGAAAATGAAGATCTGGTAGTGCTAACAAGAAAATTTAACAAATGGCTGAAGAAGGTAAAGAAAGATAGACTTAAGTTCAAATAGAATGGTGGGAGTTCATCCAACAATAGCTTGAAATATCAAGAAAAAGCTTTAAAAGGTGAAAAGAAGGTAAAGAAGATACAATGTCATAAGTGTCAAGGTTTTAGGTATATGCAAGCAGAGTGTGCTAACACTCTTAGAAGGAGAAAGAGGAAGTCTTACACTAGCACTTGGAGTGAAAATGAATCTGAAAGTGAGTACGGAAGTGAAGAAGAAATTGTGAGTCATCATACTACATTGGTTGCTTTATATAAAGAAAATTCAGTTGCTTGCTTAGTAGTAACTAGTAAAGAAACTGAAGGCAAAGATTTAAATGTTTTAGTATTAAACTCTAATTCTGATAACGATAGCAATGACAATGACTCAGAATTTAAAAAGGAAGATATCTGCAAGGCCTATGGACTAATGTATAACAAATGGGTGAAGATGTGTAAACAAAATGAGAAGTTAAAGAGGAAAAATTCTACCATGAAAAATGTTATTTAAGATTTGTAGATGAAGTTATTGTCAACAAAAGATGAACTTGATGAAACCAAGCTAAAGCTGATCAATACAGAGAAAGGAATACGAATGTTGAATAGTGGTACCAAGAAGCTATACAAATTGATGGAAATTGGAAAAAAAAGGAGATTTTTAAGGTATTGAATATAAGGTAAATGTTGTCAGGTGAATAATAAGCAAACTGGTGAAGCTAGATTTGTCAAAGAAGTACGATCACTTAAGTAAGGAGAAATTTCAAACAGAAGCAAAAAGTTTGTGCCTACATGTCACTATTGTGGTGTAAAGGTCATATAAGGCCAAATTGCTACAAAGTACTACAAATGCTATTCCATAATGCTCAAAATAGAAAATATAGACATTCTTAGAAGAATGGATATGTGAATTTAATTGAGGACCAGTCTATTGAGGATGGATTAAAGTGAGTAATGATATGTTGGCAAGTATATTAACTGATGGTAAATTGTCATATTGTCCTTTTACTACTGTACTACATTCTTCTAATCTTACACAGAAATATTTTTTCTTCATAAGCTTTTGGTAGCTAATTGGATGCCCAACACAAATACTGTGACAATTTATCCTACTCAAGCTAAGATTGTGTATGCAATAGGCACCAAGGTTAAAAACAAATTTGGGGCGATTGATTATTAAGGTTATGATTGCTGGTGTTGGTAAATAGAAAACATTATTGGGTTTTCCTATTTAATTACTCAATTTTTGCACGCTCAAGGTGTATCTCGTGTTAATTTTGAGGTACTTGAGCCAGTGTTTATCCCGCATATCTCTCCTCAAATTCTTATTGTCAACAAGCAAGCTCTAGTGGTTGATTTGCCATACTCCTCATCTAATTCCTCTGCACAGCTTACTGCACCTACTGCAGACCTGCTTATTTGCTGAGATTGATCATATTAAATACATTTTTCATGTGGGTATGACTGTTCTTCAACAACTCAAACAATGAATTCTTCGTTCCGCTTCTTCCCATGATCACTAGCTTTTTTTGGCATTGATTTGTCTCAAGGGGGAGATAGGAACTTACTGGTACTTATAGATTTGTTAGTGACATTTGACTATTAACTTGACATTGACCTTGACTTTGAATTTTCGATATAATATATCATGATCCTTTATTTCAGGGGGAGTTTCCATTTCTCTTATTTAGGGCGACATTTTGATGTGATAAATAATGCCAAAAAGGGAGAGATTGTTACAATATTATATTTTCGGCATTATTTGTATTTTAATTTATTTGGAATATCTTTTGTAAAAAGTACGTTGATTTGGTATATGATTCTACTATAAGGAAGTTAATTTGGTATAGGATTCTACTATCTTAGAAAATGTAGAATTTTGGAAGCTGAGATATTCATGGAAGGTAGGAATCCTTAAAGAATAAAGATCCGTAAAGGAGGAAGGACTTGTTGTGTATCAATAAGCAATCCATGGTATGACAGATAATCATCGACTTTTGGCTGCTGCATTTATTACGCTTTTAGAGATTAATTACAAAGTTCTACAATAGATTTTTATTGAAAACTCTAGATGATTATGTTTTAATGCTGCTACACACATAAGGGAGTGTTCATTGACTCACGTGCTTTCATTTTGTTTATTTCATTCTTGATTTAACCACTTGAAAACTCTAGATGATTATGTTTTAATGTTACTGCACACATAAAGGAGTGTTCATTGACTCAAGTGCTTTCATTTGGTTTCCTTCACTTTTGATTTAATCACCTGAGATATTCTTCTCGTTGTTATATTATTTGTTTTAAAATCTTCTATTGAGGTTAGCATGAATTGGTCCTGTTATTGGGTGTGAGATACTTTTACAGGGTGAGTACGAGTGGATAACGTCAAGTAGTGAGTGGTTTCAACTTTATAATAGCCTTGTGCAAGCCTATTGTACTACGATGACAGCTGATTAATCTAGGTGAGGGCCCTGTAGACGTAGGTCATGTAGTTAAACTGCGTTAACAAGTTTCTAGTGTTCTTTGTGTGTGATTTATTTGTTGTGCACTTAATTTGTTTGCTTGCAAAAGTATTATGTAAATTGCAGTTGCTTTGTGAGAATCAACTGTAAATTTCAATTTGAAGCAACTATGACAAAATAGAAATTTTGCAGAACTTCAGGGAGCATATGATCGATTAAAATAGATAGAGAACAAATTTTATAATTTTCCATTCCCATTCCCATTTTCTTTTTCTTTCCTTTTTGTATGATTTTTACACTCCTATTTATTTCATCACCAATTGAAGATTCTTCTAATGACAATAGGTTTCTTTGTGATGGTTTACCATTCTTTAAATTTGGTAGCCTAACACATGCTTCATAATTGATTTGTTTTTGTTAAACACTACTTACCAAATGTCACATTTCTTATTTCCATGTTTCATGTTATTGATTTATGGATGAAAAATATATTGAATAAATTTCTATATCTATTATATATCATGGAAGGGATAAAATTATAACATTGAACAAGGGATATGTGATAATTCAAAATTACAATTTGTACATCTTTGAATGTCTGCATCACCAGTGTTTGAAATTATTAATGCTACAAGAAAGCAATGATACCATATGAACTAACTCTTATTCTTCCTTTGCAAAAGTAAAGATTGTTGGGAAATCAACCATGATCGAATCATGAGCATAGTAGGAAAATAATTTTTTTATAGTTTCCGATCTGATCACAATAATTGATTAACTTGAAAACATGAATTATAAAATAAAAGAATCATACTTGATTCAAATACTTGTTAACAAGTTTTTGAAACATTTTTAAGGTGTCAACCACGAGTTGTTCATCATCCAGTCTCTATCGGTATCCATAAAGCAATAAAAGGAAACTCAACTCTTTGAGAGGAATTTAGCAGGAGTGCTAGCTCCTTTAGAGTAATTTTCTATATATATATATATATATATATATAACATTTCAATTAGAATTGAATTCAAACTCTAATTATAATTTAATTTAATTCTAATAAAATTAAATATCTTATATTTGTTCCTTGAAATTTCTCAAACTTCACAATTAGTTCTAATTTAATTGAAAATTAATTTTCTCTTTTTAACTGCTCTTTATGTGTGACCCATTAGGTTTTTAATATGTTGACAATGATTCTAAATTATACGTGTAATTCATAATTAGAATTAGATAAATTAAAATTCATTTTATTTATCTTTGATTCTCCAATTAACAATCATAGTTCAAAATTGATATCTAACAACATGTCATGACCACCTAAATATTAGGAATGTCAAAGTGGTTTCATTCAACCTTCCATTCATGATTATAATGTATAATTTAATCTTTTAATCATTCAATGTTCTAATGAGATATAAAGCATGGATATAGTGTCTACTCTTATTAAATCCAATCATGGTCGTTCTTACTAGTTAATAATTGATTTTTGTAAACATCATCCCAATCATCAATTCACTCTAGCCAAAGAATTTCTTAAATCATTACTAATCAAGAATAACGAAAAATTCCCTCTAATTACTTTAGCAACGAATCCTTTATTTACTCACGCATCCATTGCTATATGGTTTGTACTATATCCAAGTACTACCAATTAAGCTTTCCTAAATAAAATAGGCATAAATAACATCAAAACATAATGATTCACATATAAAATACGTTAGTAATCTCGAATATGAGGATTAGTTATACAGTCATCATAGTGAGGAAATCCATAAACGTTTAAATGATATTCTATTTAGGATCCTCATAATCAGTTCAGTTCAGTAAACTTGTTCTCTAATAAGTACTCATATTTTTGTTTAATTATTTCCATACTTTAATTTGTAAGATTAATTACTTTTCCTGATAAGGATAAAAACAATGTCTACTAGTTTTGTTGTTCCATTAATAGTCGGTCTCACTCTGATGTTATGTCTTTCTATTCTACTATCTCCCTTATCAAGTGAAACTTCATGAATACATGTTTCGACTATTGATGAGACCTTGGTTCCTTCGCCAGTATAATGGTGCTATTGCTGTCACAATACACTATGATCAACTCAATAATGCTAGGAGTCACTCCAAGTTCAGTGATGAACTTCTTGATCCAAAACACTTCCTTTGACACCTCTTTCACTCAAATATACTCTACCTAGGTTATAAAATCTATAATGGTTGGTTATTTGTAACTCTTTTAACTTATTGTACCACAATTCAAAGTGAAGATGTACCTCAATTGTGATAGAAAATCATCTAGATCTGACTGAAAACTAGTATATGAATACCCCTAAACTCTCAATTCAGCTCCTTCATAGACCAAAAAAACATCTTTAATCCTTCTTAAGCACTTTAAGATGTTTTCCACATTCGTCCAGTGAATATCACTAGAATTGGCTTAAAACTTGCTCGTTATGCTTAAAGTATAAGACACATCTGGTTTAGTACATAACATCCCATAGATGATTGATCCAACTGTTAAAGCATATAAAACACAATTTATTTTATCTCTTTCTTCTTGTGATTTAAGACAAATACTGTATGAGAGAAATCCTATAAATATAAGTAAGAATCCATTATTGGAATTCTCCATTCTAAAGCTCTTTAGCACTTTGTCTATGCTAAGCAACCCTTTTTTTTTTTTATCTATCTCTATAGATCTTTATACATAGAATATAGGCCGCTTCCCACATATCGTTCATAGAGAAGATCTTAGATAACAAAATCTTTATATATTGGAGCATTGTTTTATTGTTTCCAATAAGCAATATGTCATCCACATATAGCACTAGGAAGATGATTGAACTCCTAATAGCCTTCTTATAGACATATGGTTATCCATATTTTTGATAATACCAAACTCTTTTATTATCTCACCAATTTGATGTTCTAACTTTATGATGCTTGTTTAAGTCCATTAATATACTTTTGCTACTTGCATGCTTGAATAGGAAATCTTTTAAATTTGAAACTCTTAAGTTGTTTCATATACATATCTTTAAGCAAATTCTTGTTGAGAAATTATTTTGGCATCCATTAGCAAAATTTCATAATCATGATATTCAACAATAGCTAATAAGATCCTTATTGTAGTGCCCCTTACCCTAGGGTACATACTGGAACACCCAGAGGACATTTCAGTACATAACCTATGATAATGGTGTCCTAAATCACAACATTCACTTAGCATGACATCATCTATCTTTATTCTCTTAAAAAACATCATAAGAAAAATCATAATAATTTAAAACCAAATTTCCTCATTTCATTTCATAACAACCGAAAGTCTGCAATGTATATTTTAACATTCATACTTATATAACATCATAGCCTAATATAAAAAGTGCTACATAAAAGAGGAAATACACAAAAATCTATCTAATCTGTCCAAACCTAGCTGATCGACCTTTAAGCCATTTCTTCTCTTTTCTAAAAGTATAATTCTACACTGCTTGTAGCATTGCTTAGTAGCTAATATTGTCTCATGGTCCTGAAAAGTCAACGGTGCAATTTTGATGAGTTTTGCGAACTCAGTGAGGTAACCATCATCGATAGTTCACTCAATTCATGCATCACATCAATACATGTTACATATTATTCACATTATTTTGTATATTCATAAAATATCACATTTCACTTTTAGAACAATCACCATAATCATTTCAATCAGTTAAGGTACACCTATCAAGTATAAATGTAATGCACATGAGACGCACTTTCATTTATTATTGTCGTTGTGGCCGAGTGTCTTTTTTTACTAGCTCGTATCCCTTAGTGGATACCGAGCTGTGTCAAATTATGTCCCATATCTTTTAGTGGATATCGGGTACATTCACAACCGAGCCTGAGGCTCTGATCACAATATGAGCTTTAAGCTCTTATACTAACGACTCCGGTCACAACTTTCTTTATCTTACATACATTTATGTAATGGAATGCTTCACATTCTCATATTTTCAATCAATCATATGCTTGCACAGTCACATTCAAATCACAATTATCATCGGATGCAAGATCTGACATTCAACATCATTAAGTAACATTTATTCTGTCACATTCACATACAAGTAGCACTTTCATATCACATTAATATATATCAAATCTCGGACCCACATTGTCTAGCATTAACATAATCAATCACATTCATCTTATCATTCAAAACACAATTTAAAGAAAACAGTAATTAAGAGAAACTGTTTAGGTTACTCACAAATCGATCCCAAGGCTAATGCTTGGAAGTTTCAGCAACGTCTGGAGGTTGACGTTCCAGTTGCTCCTCTATAATAAGCAATATACACATATCACAATTTGCACAATTATAAATGTTTAATAGTGCACATGTATGCATATGAAATATGCACAATACATGTTTATCACAATCTCGAATATCACTCTATTATTCTCGTCATGTAAACATTCATATATTAAAAGTCACCTAAGTATAATTTGTACTTAGGCTTATACTGTAAGACATTTATGGATCGATTGACTTTTTACGTACTTGTATCTATGATGTCTTGTTATTTTTGTAAAGCTTTTTATTCCCTCTCTTCTTTCTTTCTTTAATGTTTCTTCAATGGTTAAGATGATAATTCAATATCTCATTCATAAGTTTTTCTAAAACTTATATACGAATTTTTCAATCATCATATTGGTTCACGAACCATCATAATGGTTCACCAACCATTATGATGATTTAGTTTTGAAATAGAGAGGGAAAGGGTCGTTGACCCATTTGAGATCCATTATTTAATACGCAATAACCATTATCTTGGGTGCTTTTCATAGGACTCAAACTATAAGTCACACGGGACATGAAATAGTTTAACAATCTCCCACTTGTCCCATGTTATGACTTGGTGGTCCAACAATAAAACTTTAAGTACACACAATACATGGTATCGATCAAGTCATCCTTAATTGAATTAAGTCGATGGGATCATGGTGGTCACAAGTTATATAACATGATTCCTTCCATGTATCATATAATCAACTTAACTCAATAAACTTTAAATGGATAATTTGGTAATTGATATCTCACAAATAATTGAATACAATATAATATAGATAACCAGTAAGTGAGCAAAAACATATGATTGTAATTGAATTCACAAGTGTCATAACAATTCGAGCAAGACAATGATATGTATATATACATGTCAGAACGCTATGCTAACAAGGAATTATCTATAAGGCCCATCCGTTCATTATGACCAATAAATGTTTTGGGCGGTAAGCCTTTCGTTAGCGGATCTGCTATCATGAGATTGGTACCAATATGCTCAATTGAAACTTTATATTTTTGCACATCTTCTTTCACAGACAAATACTTCAAATCTATGTGTTTCGCACCCTTTGAATATTTGTCATTCTTAGAGAAGAATACTGTTGTGGAATTACCACAATAAATTCTTAACGATCTAGTAATATTGTTGACAATACCAAGACCTAAGATAAAGTTACGTAACCACAATCCATGAACCGTGGCCTCAAAGCACACAAAAAATTTAGCCTCTATAATGGAAGTAGCAATGATAAACTTCTTTCCACTTTTCCACGAAACCGCTCCTGCAGCTAATAGGAAAATATAACCGAATGTAGATTTTCGTGAGTCTACATAACCAGCATAGTCTGAATTTGAACAACTTATCTCTTCGGGATAGGTTGATTTCCTATATTTGGGTATATAGTCCTTGTTGCCTTGTAAGTATTTAAGGATCTTCTTTACAGTTTTTTAGTGGTCCATTCTAGGATTGCTTTGATATCGTCCTAGCATTCCAATAGCAAAACTGATATCTGGCCTAGTGCATGTTTGAGCATACATTAAGCTTCCAACTACTGACACATAAGGAATAGACTCCATGTCCTTGTGTTCCAAATCGTCTCATGGACATTGCATTAAACTAAATTTGTCCCCTTTCTGAATTAGAACTATCCCTACAGAGTATTTTTTCATTTGAAATCTTTCTAATACTTTCTCGATATAACGTTTCTGAGATAATCCTAACAATCCTTGTGATCTATCTTGGAATATTTCTATTCCTATCACATAGGATGCCTCACCCATATCTTTCATTTCGAAATTGTTAAAAGAAAATTCTTTACATCATGTAACAAAACAATATTATTCACAGCAAGAAGGATATCGTCAACATATAAGACTAATATAATAAACTTGCTCCCACTAACCTTCATATATATACACTGATCAACGGTGTTTTCTACAAAACCATAAGAAGTAATGGTATCATTAAACTTAAGATACCATTGTCGGGAAGGTTGCTTCAGTCCATATATTGACTTCTTTAATTTACACACTAATCGTTCCTTTCCTATGGTTTTAAAACCTTCTGGTTGATCCATATACACTTCTTCTTCCAAGTCACCATTTAGAAAGGCAATCTTTAAGTCCATTTGGTAAAGCTCTAAATCATAATGAGCCACCAGTGCCATAACAATTCTTAAGGAGTCCTTCTTTAAAATTGGAGAGGTCTCTTTATAGTCAACACCATCCTTTTGAGTGTAACCTTTGGCAATAAGTTTGGCTTTATACCTTTCAATGTTGCCTTGTGAGTCACATTTGGTCTTAAAGACCCATTTATAACCCACTTGCTTTGCACCTTCTGGCAACTTAGCTAATTCCTAGACTTTGTTGTCACCTATTGATTTCAACTCTTCTTTCATAGCATTCAACCATTTTTCAAAATTGTTACATTCTATGGCTTGTTTGAATGAGACTGGATCCTTATCAATGCTCAAATCACATTCATGTTCAAGTGAGTAAATTTCATAGTCATTTGAAATAGCTGGTCTTCTCTACCTTACATACCTTCGTAATGCTACTTCTTGTGACATCACTTGATCATTTGTAACTTGAACATCATTAGCTTGTTCATCATTAATATGTTCAATTTATAGAATTTGAACATTAATTTGTTGTTTCGGTATATTACGTATTCGTGATGAAATGAAAAGAATAACAACCGGTGGAATCACATTTGATGTAGTAGATTCTACTCGACTTGGAGTAGTTTCTACTTGACTCTCGTGAATATCCACTTTTCTTGATTCTCCACTCCCACTTATTAGACCATTTTCAATGAACCAAGTATTACTAGACTTAATTATTCTTTTACTATGATTAAGACAATAAAATCTATACCTCTTTGACTTTTAAGGATAGCCGATGAAAAAACTACTCATGATTTTATCATCAAGCTTCTTTTCATGTGGATTATACAACCTTACTTCTGCCAGAGAACCCCAAATATGAAGGTTTCATAAACTAGGTTTCCTTCCCGTCTACAGTTTATAAGGTGTCTTAGGAAGTGCCTTACTAGGAATCCTATTTAACAGATACGCAACGGTCTTTAATGCATGCATCCACAATGATAAAAGTATAGTACTATTACTTAACATGCTCCTAACTATTTCCATAAGAGTACGATTCCGCCTTTCAGCTACACCATTTTTTTGTGTTGTATCAGGCATTATGTATTGCGCACATATGCCTCAATTGGCAAGAAAATTTGGAAATGGACCTGGACATTGACCACTTTGATTAAATTTTCTATAATATTCACCACCTCTATCAGACCTCACTATCTTTACTTCTCTATCTAACTGCCTTTCTATCTCATTAATGAACACCTCTAGGATGTCCACAAACTGAGACTTCTCATGTAGCAGATAGATATATCCATATCGTTAGAAGTCATCAATAAAGGTAATGAAATATTTTTTGCCACCCCATGAAGGAACATTGAAAGGACCATAGATGTCAGTGTGTATTAATTCTAGTAATGTGCTACTTTTTGTGGCTTCATGCTTTGATATATGTTTAGTTTGCTTGACTTTAATGTAATCCACACATATATCCCAGTTAACAAAATCCAATGGAGGTAAGATGTCATTTTTAACTAACCTATATACCCTTTCCTTGGATATATGAACCTTTTATGCCACAAAAAAGTAGAACATTCATTTTGTGCACTACGTTTACTTCTTATAATATGGTCAACATGAAACAGAGATTCAACAAAATCAACATCAAGATTGAAATGATATAAACAATCAATTAAAGTACCAGAACTATAATAGTACTTATGTTTATACAATGAAAAAAAATCGTTTCCAATCTTAAATTGAAATCCTATATCATCCAATTTTGCAATAGAAACTAAATTCCTAGCACATTCAGGAACATAAAGACACTTTTCTAGATCTAGGTAACACCTAGTGTCTAAGATCAATCTGTACGTCCCAATGCCCTCTATCCGTTCCTTCATTCTGTTCCCCATATACAAGAACTTTTCAATTCTGTTTATGGTTTGGATTGAAAGGAATCCCTGTTTAACATGTGACACATAATTAGTTGCACCAGAATCTAACCACCAAGTATTTTTAGGCACTTCAATAAGATTTGATTCAAAACATACTGAAACATAGTATGTACCTTTCTTTTCTAACGAAACCTTTCATTTAGGACAATCTTTCTTGAAGTGACCAGGTTTCTTGCAGAAATGGAACCTCTTATCTTTATGGATTCAACCCTCATTAACTTTGCTGAGAGCTTTATCCTTATCTTTGCCTTTCTTTTCTAGTTTGTTCTTGCTGCTACCTCCTTGATGAAAAGTGAGATGAACAGAGTGTTCATTTATTTTCTTTAATCTCCCTTCCTCTTGAACCAACATGGACTTTATTTTTTGAAGGTTCCATTTTTCCTTAATGGTGTTATAATTCACCTAGAACTGCCCAAACTCTAGAGGTAGGGAGTTGATAATAAACTGTACTATAAAGGACTCACTCACATTTATACCCATAGATTTCAACTTTGCAGCTAGGTTTAACATATGAGTTACATGATCGTGAATGGGTTGTGACCAATTAAACTTTTTAGTCATCTGCTCACTCATTAAAGTCCCTACTATAGACTTGTCAGCTATATCAGATTGAGAGTATTCTTTAAGCTTCAACATGAACTCCTTTGCATTGTTTGTTTTAGGCATTGATGGCTTTACATTTTCTGCAATCGTCATTCACATCAAATTCAAGCTCAGCCTATTAGATCATTCCTAAGCCTCATAATAAAACTTGTCAGCTTCAGAACTAGTCTCAGTTATGGCTGCAGGCCTTACGTCTGAAACAATGGACAAGTCTAAATCCATTGCTCCCTGTTGGAACTAGATTTGTTCGGACCAATCAGCATAGTTCAGACCATTAAACTTGATAAGCCTATTTCCTAAAGCAAACAAATCAGTTGATGCTACAAACACAACATATATCTCACATATTAATACTTTAAGTAAACCTAAATGGATTCAAACTAACTAATATACTTTAATTATGCATTTAAATTCTCCTTTGGGTGAAATATAAATACATAGATGTAACCTATTATGATATATAAATATAGTTTACTATAATGGACAATCAATCATATTCTAGTCAACATGCATGTTATCTTTGGATATACAATCATGTTAACTAAAAATGTTAGTAAAGTCCTTTTAACGTCATTAATTATAAGCAATGGTCCACCTTTGGTGACCTCCTAGCATTATAATTAATAATCTCAATTGTTCAGATCAACCTTTATGTCATTTTAGTATCATATCATAATGAACAATTGAAATAATCACAATTAAATGATTAATAGTTTCAAGCTAGGCCACTTTGGTGACTAACAAGCTTTCCATGCAATAAACATTTAATTGGATAATTATTATACATGACAAAATTTAATTTAGTTAGTTTGGTCACTTTGGTGACTAACAAACTATTCTAAACTTCTATAATGTCATATATTACAATCAACATATAAAAGGATAATTTAATTCCAAACATTTCATAATATAAATGGTTACAATACCAATTAAAACATAATATGATACAAAATTTATATTATGCATAGCAAACATATGGTTAACATTTATGCATATTAATTTCTTTTATTAAAAAAATTAAAAATATATATAAAGCGATAGGCATATGTACAGCACGCGCCTAGCACTGATGCATGCTGACGTTAACATGAAGTAAGGTGCGTGCAGTGCACGCGCCTCATCTTCCTCCAGCGTCATATTGGTTCGTTCCTGTTTTGTGGTTTTTTTTCTTCTTTCTTTTATGGATTCTTCTTAGCAATTCCTTTCTTGAATGCTCTCTTGCTTGAACTAACAAAATGTAATCCACCATTGTCTTCTTCTGTAGTCATTAACTTCATACCAAAACTTTCAGTTATATATTAACATCCATGCATAACGTGTTTGGTTTCTCTCTACTGTGTATTACCCTTCATCTTCGATGGTTGTTGAAAATTTCATTACTTTTCAATAACCATAAACACATATCTTAACACAGTAACACAACGGTAAGTCCAAAAACAAATGGTTGATTTCGTTTCTTTTTCCTAACCGAAAACTATCCCAAGCCTTACCTTTCCGTGCATGGCATTATCAACACAACATATGGTTTCTTTTGTGTTTATGTTTTGTATCAACACCATTAATAATACCAGACAACAAATAAGGCAACACATACATATCATCACCGAATGTTTGTTACATGTCTTATGTCTATTTCATATGCAAGGAAAACAATGCCATGAAAAATACATAATTATACAACACTCGATTAATACAAAACAAACAAGAACACAATCATACCGAAACAATACATGGTAGAAAACCAATCATACAATACCATGGCTCCGATACCATTTTGTAAGACATTTATGGATCGATTGATTTTTTGCGTACTTGTATCCATGATTTCTTGTTCTTTCTGTAAAGCTTTTTATTCCCTCTTTTATTTCTTTATTTAATGTTTCTTTAATGGTTAAGATAATAATTTAGTATCTCATTCATAAGTTTTTCTAAAACTTATATACGATTTTTTTCAATCATCATGTTGCTTCACGATCCATTATGTTGGTTCACGAACCATCATAATTGTTCACCAACCATTATGATGATTTAGTTTTGAAAGAGAGAGGGAAAGGGTCTTTGACCCATTTGAGACCCATTATTTAATACCCAATAACCATTATCTTGGGTGCTTTTCATGAGACTCAAACTATAAGTCACATGGGACATGAGATAGTCTAACATATACCTCAATAAAACCATTAAAATCACAATTTATAACTCATTGAATCACTTCTAGATTTTTCCAAAAACTGACTTTCGGGTCTACTGTTATAGATAATTTAGACAACGAAAATGAAGTAATTTATCAATACTCTCTTCTAGAAAATTGTTCTCCTATATCTTAAGTTTCTAATGGCACAAAAACCATTCAATTTGGTTCAGCAATATGAAAGTTATACCCTAAAAATTTTCAGACTATTCTTATTGTGAAACAGTATACTATACTCAACTTCCATCGAGAAATTGAAAGTCTTAGAGACTGAACTAAAATTCTATTTCTTCAGATAATTTATATTCCTATGTCTTTAGTTTACTTAAAATAAAAATAATCTTATTTGGAAATCTACATATCAAGATAGAACCAAAATACCAAAGCATGCTCAGTGAAATCATACCAATAATAATATTCCAGTACTCCTCAACATTTTCATTTTAAATCCAATAACCCCACTAATTTAATTCATGGACATGCAACATAACTCAAGGCCGTGCATCACAACATAACTGAGTCATGGGTGTGCACACCAATAAAAATAAATCACGGCTGTGGGACCTCAACGCACGGCTGTGCACACCTGATCAAACTAATACCAAATTTGTTGCTAAATCTTTCCAAAATGATTTCATATGACTATGAGTTTTGTTGGAGATGTAGCTTAGTGTGTTACGAGTCCAATGGTTTAAGTCCCATGTCATTTGGAGTTTGGGAGAAGGAGATATAGCCAAAATATTGAAGGATGTTCAATTTTCTCCAGCCAAAGAAGTTGCGATCGTGCATGAGCACGATCGTGAGAGCACGATTGCGAGTCTCCAGCCTTTATAGGAAAGTCGTGATCATGCCAAAGCATGAACGTGATTTCCCTCTTCCTCTTCAAAAATCATGATCGTGTTCTTCTTCACCTTCCGAACCTTTACGATTTCTTCTTCCTTCTTTTTCTTCTTTTCTTTTTAAACCAACTTCTCTAACACATCTTAACCCCATTTTCGACTTCCATGCAACCGAACACATTCAAAAATAGATCAAAAACAAGGAATTAACATAAAACATAAAAAATCAGAAATTCTCCCCATATGTCTTCATTTTTCTACATTTGTTCATCTTCTTCAGTTCTTTCTCTCTATCTAACATTTCTAATTTGATTCTTCCCTCATTTTCTCTTCATTTGACTCTTATTATGCTCAACATTCAAAAATAAAAACCCAAAATCCAAGTTTAAAATAAAATCATCAAAAGTAGAAAAAGGATCATTTATGATTCTCCTTTATGTTTTCTACATTTTCTTTTTCTCCATCTCTTCATTTTTCTGAACTTATAATTTTTTTGTACATTCTCCATTTTTCTTCTTAACTTTCATTTTAAACAATCTTTCTCATCTCCAAACATCATCATACACCTATCTCTTAACTCTAAAATTCATTCTTTTGTTCATCTCTAAAAATACTCAAAACTCACTTATACAGTGAAGAAACAACATAACAGATCATTTACTTGTTCTTTTCTCCAAATTTTTTTGTACCTAATTATACATATTTTCTAAGATCATTCAACTCTAAAAATTATTTCTACTGCTTCTTATAACATATCGCTCATCAAAACCGAAAATCAACAAATCAAAATTTTCATCCTATTTTCATAGTTAACATGAAAAATTTATATTCTTCTCATGAATATGAAATATCAACTAATTCACCAAATTTAATACATATATTCACAACTCATAAAGATTTACTCAATACTTACTTGATAAATCTCCAACTTCGTCAAAATCTCAAGAAGCCTTAATCTCCATGCAACTCACGTACATCATTATGGAGGTTGGGAAAGTTTTGGTCTTTCTTGAGGACAAAGGAAGAAAACTGAAGTTGGGAATAGAAAAAGTAGATAAAAACAAGGTTTTTCTTTGGTGAAGATTTGATGAAAAACTCTGTGTGAATTAAGGAACTTGAAGAAGTAAGCTACGAAGAAAATGAAGATAAGAGTACTGTATACTTAGTCTTTCAAAGTTAAGAAAAACTTAACTTTAGACTTGGACACTTGACCTATTCCTGAGGTCTTAGTTAGTTTCCCAACTAACCAGTTCCTATTGGATTAGTTCCATTAACTCCCATCTTTTCATTACAATTATCACCAAAATTTTCAATATCAATAACTTACAAATTCCAAAATCATCTCTAAATTTTCAAAGATCATTTTCAAAAGTCTCCAATATCATTTGGTTTCTTATTTCTATTTTCCATTCACCAATTTACTCACCAACTGACATTTTTTTCCTAGCCTAATAATATTCAAATTTTTCGAAAATTATTCCTAAAATTTACCAAAATTCAAAATTAATAGTTACACTCTCCAAATAAATTTTTAATACAACAAATTCAAAATTCTCAATCATACTATAACATAATTCAATTATACTCGAAATTATCAATGTATACATGTACAATTATTTTCATGTGCAAAAATTCAATAATCACATGTATGTGCATATCATATAATGCATGAGCATGAAATGAAATTTCTAATCTCTCATTAATCTCTCATATTTCCTATTCTAGCCTCTACTTAGGTAACGGGATGTTACACTTATAGACTTAATTATAGCTACTAGTGAAAAGGTTTCATCAAAATCAACTAATTGTTTTTATTTGTAACCTTTAGCCACCAGCCTTGCTTTGTATATATGTACATCACCATTTATTTCATTTTTTCTCTTAAAAATCTACTTGCATCTAATAAGTACAATGCCATCAATAGGATCTACAAATGTCTATACATGGTTAGTTTGGATTCCATTTTAGATCTCATAACTTTATATACTTTTAAAGAATTAATAGCAGACATTGCTTATTTAAAAATAATAGGCAATCATCTATAAGTGAAACATTATCCTTCCTCTTTTTTAATATGTGGATTTAATCTAGTAGGATGACGACGAACCTACTTGATTACTTGATTAGGAAATCTCTTGAATTTGAAACTATCAAGTTGTATCATATACATATCATCAAGCAAATTCCTATTGAGAAATTATATTTTGACATCCATTAGCAAAATTTCATAATCATTATATGCAGCTATAACTAATAAGATCCTTATAGACTTAATCATAGCTACGGGTGAAAAGGTTTCATCAAAATTAATTGCTTGTTTTTGTTCATAATCTTTAGCCACTAGCCTTGCTTTGTATATATGTACATTACCTTTTATGTCACATTTTCTCTTAAAAACCTACTTGCAACCAATAGGTACACTATTGTTGTGTCTAATTTCTATTAACTTTGCTTATCTTTATATCTTGATTTTGGTTACAAATCCTTGTGTTTTGATCCCAATGTGAGATTAATTGAGTGAAAATGGTATGAATATTGCATAAAGGTTGAAGGGAATGTTTTGTGAATTTTGCATAAAAGTTGACGTAAATTTTGCATGAAAAAATAAATCAGGTTCATCACACTGAGACTCATTTGGGGACAAAAAGTAGAAAAGAAGAAGGTGGAGAAGAGAAGAGAGAATAGAGAGTAGCCAGGTGAGCAGAAGAAGAAGAACAATAAAGAGTGAAAAGAACTTGAGCATCCGATCATCTGGGTGAGAACCAGGCAAGAGTAAAAGGCAAGACCTAATGTAGAGAGCTTGAGAGTGGAGGAGACCACTAAAACTCTCTCATCCAATCTTTGTTTGCTTGCCCTGTTCGTCATTTTTTGCATTATTTCTATGTGTTTTACATTTCTGTTGATAACCGAACTTAATACTCTATTAGCTTAACCGACTGATACTTTATAGTTTTTAATAGGTCATTTGGTTATTTATCTAGTTTGTTGCTTTAATACTTCTCTTATACCGATAAACATGGGATTGACGTATATACAGATGATGAATCTTGTTATTTCCATGATGGGTTGATCTCTTTTTCTTAAAAATTAATGTAGCTATTTTAGTCAAATATGCATGATTGAGGGACTATGTTGTTGTCTTATGTTTCCTATAGTTTCTGAACTGAATGGATATAATAGCATGACCAAACTTTACATCATTTTGGTATTAAACGAAGGATCAAGAGAAGAATATTAATATGGAACGAGAAACTATAGATGTTTAGGTTAAGAATTAGAAATATATTAACTTAGTGGTTTGGTTTCCATAATTAATTCAGATGATAACTTGTCAAATCTAAAAGTTAGATTTAGTTTATTATTCAGGTTGATCTAAAACCCAACTGTTAATTTTAGTAAGACAGCTATCTAATCATTTCCCTTTAATTATTCATAGGAGAATGAATTACTGAAATTAATTCTCAAGAGTTTTTCACTTCAATTAATCTTTTTTTTTTGGTTCCCAGTTAAGTCATTTTACATTTCAGTTTAATTTCGTGATTTCCTTTAAAACCTTCACTCAACAAATCAGGATGGAATGCTTAGTATTATATTTGTTTTTATTTTTTAAGATTAATTTAATTAGATCAATTTCACCTCCGTAGAAGATGACCCTAGGTAATCAACTACAATTACCTTATATACTTATGAGTAGGATCACCTAGGTATTTTTAGAACTTATTTTAGGAACCAATAAATTCCATCAATAAGATCCACAAAAGTCTATACTTGGTTAGTTTGGATTCCAATTTAGATCTCATAGCTTCATATAATTTTAAAAAATTAATGTCAGACATTGCTTCTTTAAAAGTAGTAGCCTCATCATCTATGAGTGAAGCATTATCCTTCCTCTTTTTTAACCTATAATTTAATATAGTGGGATGACAATGTATCCTACTAGTGCGTTGCAAACTATGTGTCTCTTGAACCCTCGATTATACGTCATATGTATTAGCTTGAGTTTCTTATTTTATCTAGATATGAATTTATGGTTCTTCAAACATTTTTTGCTTAAGAGGATGGTAAAATCGATATCTAATACTCTTTTTAGATACATCACAAATTTGTATCTATCTGATTTGGCTTAAAGTTTCTCAAATAATGCATGTTTCACATAAGCATCACATCTATAGATCTTTGAGTGTGACAACTTTAGTCTACCATTAATCCATATCTCATATGGTATCTTATCAATTGAATTGGATGGAACTCTATTTAGAAGGTAAGAACCAATTTCAAGGACATATCCCCCAAAAGGAGATAGGATGGACTACATAACTCATATAGAATGTACCATCTATAATATAGTACGATTTCTCCTCTCAAATAGTCTATTATATTTTGGAGTTCCTGGAGAAATACAATGTCAGAGAATCTCTCATTCTCTTTTAAGTAACTAAGAAACTTGTGGTCCAAATATTCACCACCTCAATCATATTTAAATGTCTTAATACTTTACCTATTTGTTTCTCAACCTCAAGAATAAATTCTTTAAACTTTTGAATTGATTTAGGCTTTTGTTTCATTAAATACACATGACCATAACTAGAATGATCATATGTGAACATAATAAAACATTTGAAATTTACAAATATTAGGAATATCAAAGTTTTTTTACTCAATGTATCTATACATGGTTAGTATGTATAATTTAATCCTTTCATCATTTAATATTTCAATAAGTTATAGAGTATGGGTATAGTGTCTATTTTTATTAAATCTAATCATGTTCGTTTGTTCTCAAACACCAAATTCACCTTAGCTAGGGAATTCCTTAAATCACTACTAATCAAGAATAGTAGAACATTCTTTCTAATTATTTTAAATTGGCAAATCCTTTATTGATGTACTCCACTATCTCTATATTGTTCATACTATATCCAAAGGCTACCAGCTGGCCTACCCTAAATAGAATGTCATAAGTAGCATCAAAACATGATAATTTTTACATAAGACACCTTGGTAATATCAAATTTAAAAACCAATTAAACAACCATCATTATGAGAAAATCCATAGACACATAAATAATATTCCAATTTCGGTACTCATAATCGGTCCAATTCAGTGAACTTATTTTCTAATAAACACCTACAATTTTGTTTAAGTATCTACATACATTAATTTATGAGATTAATTGCTTTATTTATAAGAAAGAAACATAATATGTGCTAGTTTTACTATTTCATTAATATTCCATCTTAACAAAACTACAATTGGGAACAATTAGGGAATAATACATAAATGCAAATTGAATCTCATAATTATGATCTCATCATAATTTTAATTGCATAGTAATTGTTTCAGGGTTTTTGTCTTTAGTATTAAAACATAAAATGTGATTAAAAAACATTAAGATAAGGAATTCCTTTATTAATTAAAATATAATGTCATGCATAAAATTGCAACTAATCAATTGGCTACAACGACATAAACTAACAATCTCCCCCTTGAACTAAAGTGAGTTGATCTTATTTCTTTTTAGATAATGGTTTATTGAGACTCGTTCTAATGCTATGTCTTTTCACTCCACTATCTCCCTAATTAAATGAAACTTCCTTAGTACATGTTTAGAAAATTGATGACAACTTAGTTCCTTTGCTTATGCAATAGTGTCATTATTATTATAGTTACACTACATTAACTCAACAATGTTAGGAACTACTCTAAGTTCAATAATGAACTTCTTAATTTAAAATGCTTCCTTTACTAATATGATGCTGTAATGTACTCTACCTCGGTCATAGAATCTACAACAATGGGTTGTTTGGAACTCTTCTAACTTATCACACCGCCATTTATAGTGAAGATGTACCATAACCATGATCTACTTTCATTTGTATCTAACTAAAAACTATCATCTAAATAACCCTAAACTCTCAGTTCATCTTTTCTATAAACTAATAAAACATCTTTAGTCCTTCTTAAGTACTTTAAAATGTTTTTCACAATCCTCTAGTGACCATCACCAGGGTTGGCTTGAAAACTGCTTGTTATGCTTAAAGTGTAAGACACATCTGATTTGGTACATAACATCATGTACATAAATCATCTAATTACTGAATCATATGGAACATAATCAATTTTATCTCTCTCTACTTGTATCTTAACATATATACTCTGTGAGAGAAAAATCTCATATGACGTAGGTAAGAATCACCTCTTGGAATTCCCCATACTAAACCTTTTTAGCACTTTTTCTATATACATGTATTGGGATAACCCAATTAACCTTTTTTTAATCTATTTCTATAGATCTTTATTCCCAGAATATTGGTTGCTTCTCATGTATCCTTTATAGAGAAGTTCTTGAACAACCAAATCAATTTAAGCACTAATATATCATTTCCAATCAGTAATATGTCATCCATATATAGCATTAGGAAGACGACTTCACTCTCACTAACCTTCTTATAAACATATGGTTAATCCATATTTTTGATAAAATTAATCTCTGTAGTTATCTCATTAAAACAGATGTTCCAACTCCATGACACGTGCTTAAGTCCATAAATAAACTTTTGCAACTTGCATACTTAATTAGGAAATATTGTGAATTTGAAACCCGTAGGTTGTGTCATATACACATCCGTAAGAAAATTCCCATTGAGAAATCTTTTTGACATCAATTTTCCAAAATTCATAATCACAATATGTAGCTATAGCCAATAATATCCTTATAGACTTAAGTATAGTTACAAAAAAAAGTTTTAATCAAAATCAACATCTTGTTTTTATTTATAACCTCTAACCAATAACCTTGCTTTGTAGTATATACATTACCATTTATGTAAAATTTTCTCTTAAAACCCCATTTGCATCCAATAGTTACAATATGATCAGGAGGGTCCACCTTATGGCTTCTTGCCATTTTAAAGAATCAATGTCATACATTGCTTCTTTAAAAGTAGTAAGCACATAATCTATTATCCTTTATCTTTTCAATATGCAGATCTAATCTACTATAAGGATGATGCATCCTACTAGTGTATTATAAACTATATGTTAGACATTGCTTCTTTAAAAGTAGTAGGCATGTCATCTACTCTTTAATCTTTTTAATAGATCTAATCTAGTAAGAGGATGATGTATCCTAGTAATGTTTCGGAAACTATGTGTTTCTTGAAACCTTAGTTATACATCATGTGTATTAACTTATGGTTCTTGTTCCATCTGTATGTGAATTTGTGGTTCTTAAAGTTTTCTAAGTTCTACCTTATTCTCGCTATTTTGGTTAAGAATGAATTATCTTTCTAGGAATGAAGTATGTCTTGAAACAAACATCTTTTTTCTTAAGAGGATATTAAAATTAATATCGATCCTCTTTTGGATACCTCACAATTTTTAGAGAGTTTTGATTTGGTTTCAAGGCATAAGTTAATCTAATTGAATCTTACACTAGTTTGTCCTCTTTTCTTAGTCTGAGCAATGGAATACAATCAAGAAGATCAAATATTGTGTCAATTAGTACAAAAACTCTTACATAATTGATCCTCTTTATGTAAGATATTGCTTAATGAATACATAATGGCATGCCTACATAGCTTGCTAAGTACTTAAACCCCTTAATTGTTTGGTACTTTAGGAATAAGTTATGAATGTTAATCCAAATTTAAAACTGGTTTTGCTTTAAATCATTTATGTTTAGCCTTGGACTCTAGTTTTGGATAAAGAGTGGCTTATTATTTAGAAGTCACGGCTTTGCTTCCATTATCCTTTGAGCTTAAATGAAAGAGTTAGATATAAAGAGAAAGATATCATCTTCATTAACTATGACCTTAATCAAACTGTATTGCTTCCATATTTCTTGTGCCAATTCCTTTATCACTAGATATGGATAGTCTTATATCCATAAAGATACCTATGAGTGTTTTTTTCCCATCTAGATGCACCTGCTTTTAGTTCCTTTATAAGTGGAGCTACTATGAGGCTTTTGTCTTGCCTACTAGGAGAATAGTAGTGAATTTTAAAGTTAAGCTTTGCATCTTCAACAACCTAAAGCAATGTTCAATTGGGGACTAAAGTGACCTCTATTTTTGTGTTGATTCTAGTGGAAGCCTCCACCAGAATTTGTGGAAGTTATGTTTATATGTTTCGAGGGAGCTAGTTTAGGTCTACATCAAGATTAAGGGTGGATTTGGTAGGTTTGGGAGGGAGAGGCAAAAAAATTTTAGTTGACATTGACATTTATCTCCAATTTACAATAAATGGTTAAAAAACATACTAGGATAGAAGGCAACTATGGTAAAGAAAGGTGGGAGCAGATCAAAAAGGAATATCACCACCCTAATATAAGGAATTAATTAAGATAGGGGCTAAATAATTCTTTAAAAAAGAGGCTAGTAGGAGAAAGAAAGGTCAAGGAATGCCTGGTAAGGAGGGTGAAGCTAATAGGAATATATGGGAGGATGCATGAGGTGAAGTGAAAAGGTTTAGGCAAGAAGCTAAAATGGGTGAGCTAATAAGCTTAAGGCTTCAACTAGTATGGGTCACAAGGGCCTTCAACTATTAGGAGTCATTATGAAGGAGCATGCAAGTTGACATAAATGTAAAGAAAAGTTAGAGCTTCTCTCCTTATGATTATCTTTTTAGTTTAGCATCTTAATTCTTGATTTCATAAACTATAGTAGAACTCTATATAATATAGTGCAAAACTTTTGTTTTGTGGGAGAAAAAACATAAAGCATACAATATCTAGATCATATTTTAATATGAAAGTAAACCAAAAGCATATAGCACTATCATCACAGAACATTAGTTATTAATCTAATGCCTTGCGTAATGCCACTGTACTTGTCACCTAACTCTTGAATTTTGCACATAGATTAGATTATAACTTATTATCTCCACTTAATCCTCTGATTTCTTTAAATCACCCCTAATAAGTGTCATTCACTCTACTTTCTATTTGTATACTCTGTTGACTAATTCTTTTATCATATACAACCTTTTTGATATACTTTTCATCTTACATCATCTTCCTTTTTGTCTCTTTTATAGGGCTTTTCATAAGATGGGAATCTTTAACAACTAATAGTGTTCACCTAGTCAAGTAACTATCACCTTCATTATAGAGAGGCTTCCTCACTTAATTTTTATTTTCTCTAACTAATCCTATGAGTTATTATTATTGTCCTTTTCCTTGTTGTGAATGGTAGTGACTAAATATATGACTGCGCATCATTAGGCTAGTCAAAATAAAATAACTAGACCTACTACTATGGCAGTGGTGAGTCTAGGTCGATCCCACAGAGAGTGTGTGTAAAGTTTATGAAATGAAATTAACTGGTGTTTAGACATAACGGGGGGTTTTGTATTTTTGGAAGAAGAAAATAAAATGAAACTAACTAACCTAATGAAAGAAAATTAAAGAAAACATGCGAAAAATGATAAAAGTAGGGAATTCGGTAAGGACCCAGTTCTTTGGTTCAATCTCAACCTACACCCTAATTAAGAAAATTTCATTAATTTGTTGTTCTTAAACCTCTCCTAGCAACTATTAATCGTGAGTTAATAATTAATCTGATTTTCCCTTAGGTTTTGTTTAATCAAGATACGATCGTTGATTAAACCTAACCACCGAACAACCTAGGATACAATCTCTAAATTTAATTGGACAGTAGTATTATGAATTAGGAAAACCGATTAATCAAGGCAACAACCACATATAATGTATCATTTAACCTAAGTCATGTTATCCCTAATGATTACGAATCATTAGTCGCTACACATGAATTTCAACATAACAATTATGGATTATATTGAAATTCTAGCAATGGGTTTGAAATTAATGATTCAATGAATGCATTAAAATCATCAATTCACAATACCCAATGGGTTTATACACAAATAACTGAATAATAACAAAAATTCGATTATCCATACATAATACCCAAATCAATTAAAATAAGACAACACAATCAATTCCTAATGAGAGAAATAAACAACAAAATAATAAAAAAAATACTTAACCTATATCATCAGCGTCGATGTTGCCTCCGAATCGGTGTTGGGATGTCTAACTCTTCATGGGTCTTTCCCAATAAATTGCTTCAACCCCATCTTAATTCCTAACCAAAAATCCCTAATTATTTCTTACTGTTCAATGTAGCTGGGACTTCTTTACTGTAGCTTGTGATTGGATTAATTAATTTCGTCCCTCATTAAATCCTTCGCAGCTTGCTCTTCAGTGTTACGTCTCGTCCCTGTCATGCTCTAGCCACAAGCCTTTCTCCAGTAACCAAGTCGCAGCCGCAGCCGCAGCCGCAGCCGCCGACTCACGCCTGCTGCCCAACTACGCCTCACCTTTACAGCCTCTTACTTCTTCTACTGTATCCCTCTCTCACTATTCCACCGATGGGACAATTAAGGGTCTCCCATCAATTAAAACCATTACTACCTTCAAAGCCTCCTCTATGCGGCCTCAAAATGATGCATATGCGTTGCTTTTTGGTGCAATTTTGAGCCCATCATATCTTTTGTTCTATTTTTTGTGTACCAATTCTGTTTCTTTTAATCTCAACATTTTATTTATATGAATCTAAAAAAATAAAAGATTAAAATTAAAAGAATCAAAGTTGGTACACAAAAAAATAGTACAGATGATCAAATCCCAATTTTGAGTAAAATGCCTAACCCACTGCATTGTTATGCATTTTGAGTAAAATGCCTACGTCCCTATACATGCCTCTTCTTTGTTTTTTTAATAAAAGGCACAGCACACTGCAACGCAGCTATCTGCACTTCACAACCTTGACTTTATGCGCTTTGTTCTTTTTGGAGCTACAATTTTAAACCACCAAGAAAGTTACTTTTTTCCTCAGTTAAATATTTGTGCTCTAATTTGCTTTAAAATCTTGTCTTTTTTTTTTCAAATATATATCAACATATCCAACCTACCAGTAAATACAAATTAAACACCAGTTAAGCATTTTATCTTGAAAATAGGATTAAAATCATATAAAAATATATATAAAAATATAAGATAATTTAATCCTATCAAATACCCCCACACTTAGCCTTTGACCGTCCTCGGACAAATCGTCAAAATTAAGTTCATTTACCCAAAACATTGACTCAATTTCTATATTTTTCCAAGACAATATAATCATAAACAAAGATGATTGACTTTTAAAAATCATAACAAGAAATCAGCATTCAAAGCTCTTACTCATGATCAATCAATATTCATTATCTTCAAAAATTGAGCAATCTAATGGTAGACTTGGAAAATGTGTTTAACTAAGATATATCAACGGGAACACTCAACACCATTCATGATCATGACAATGCACAACTTTGCATATCATTTTATTTCTCCACCACTATTGTTCACATGCAAAATCATGAATCAAAGGACTTTTTAAGGTTGTAACGTGGGTAAAGGTAAGGTGAGATATATTTAGGTTAAGTAGCATGAAGGTCATCAAAGCTAGTGAAATAAAGCAACACTCATCAAAACTGGGTACCATCAGCTATGACAAATACGACATTTATATTTCATAACCCTATTTAGCTCCCGCACACAAACCACATGAAGTATATACCAATCCGAAGGAATCACTCCTATAATTGTATGCCAATGAAATCACAATAGTGAAAACCTTCCAAGTCAACCTCTACCTCATATTCAACATGCTCAAATAACACATCCATTACAACTCTAGGAAGATGCATAAACCATAAACAA
>JAOQMP010000001.1:8205794-8240070 GCA_027563575.1 Erythroxylum pedicellare
CTGAGACTTTCCAGCTATTGTGCGAGCATTATTAAGGTTGTAGAGATTCAAAACTTCATTCTATGATGGTTTAGCATAGTGACAATGGAAGATCATATGGTCAAGAGTTTCCAAGGTTATTCTGTAGAGAATGCACCAATTAGGAAGGTGTAAAAATCTTCCAATTCTATCCATTTTAGGTAGTCTTCCTCTGACTATTAGTCATAATGTGTGGGATGTGCAAGGTAGAAAAAACTTGTCTGATGCAAGCTTGTGCGATATTACATTTAAAATTGACGTAGTGAATAGTTTTTTGAAAGATCCATTAGAGAATTTACATAATGTTGCTAACTTCCAAATAATTTTGTCCTCTTTGTCTTCATTTAGTATAAAACTCAAACTATAAGATGAAATACTTGACACGGGTAGGAAATTTGAGTAATTGCTTTATCTTAAGAGGGTATGAGCCACTATGAAATTTTGGTGGATAAATACCCTTAGAGGAGTCAAGTCATTATAGTGTTCCAAAGGTCTATATGAGATCTAATGATACTAAAAGAGGCTTGCTACCATTACCTTCTATGCTAATGCATTTATTCTTTATTCTATCTCTTATTTTAACTTAGAATTTCATGATTGATAAAGCATTTTCTAGAAAAAAATTTTCTTCAATGTAATAGGCATATACCCATTTTATCCATAACGACTAGTTATCTTGTAACAATCTCTATGATCTTTTAGTTAACAGTACATGATTAGTTGTTTTGAGTGATTTTGCATCCCAAACTCTATGCTTATTTGGTTGGAAAATGTCTGCCTATTTGATTTTTATAGAGGTAAAGATATAATTGATTAGTTGAAAAATACTATTCATAGACAAAGCTTTCAAACTCTAGTTGTTAACCCTAAGTTGAATAAAGTTAGTATACACTAGCTTAATTGAGGAAACTGAAACTCTAAGGTAAGTAACAAGGATAGCATATGAGAGATGAAAGCCAAGAAAACTGATTAAAAGCATATGCAGAGATATATAAGACACCTTTTTTTTTATTGATACTTAGCCTTGAGAGCTTGTTAAATAAACTTAGAGCATTAATGAGGGAGGCGACTAATTTTCCATAAGCTTTATAGGAAAGAAATGCACTATTAGCAAAGTTTTAGACTTATTATTTTAAGTCTTTTTCACATGGAATAAAATTTTAATGATCCATTTATTTCCACAACTCTCCTTAAAATTGTGTTAAAAACCTCCATCACTAAGGAGAATATGTAAGGGAGTAAAGGATCCCCTTGCATAATTCCCCTAGAACTTTTAATAGTGTTTGATGATTCTCTATTTATTAGGATTTTGAAATACACAGTTAAAAGGCATTGATCAATCCAAGTATTAAATACCTTAGGGAAAACAATTTCTTTAAGTGTGTTGATGATAAAAGACCAAATATATAATGTCATATGCTTTTTTAAAGTCAACTTTCATAGCACAAGTTTTGTGGCTTCTTTTCCTGTTATAATGTTTTAAGAGTTCTTTAAAAAAGGTGACGTTGTCACCTATTTGCTTGCCAAGGGTATAAGCTCCTTATGAGGGGTCTATATGTGCTTGAAGTACTACTTTCATCCTTTTAGCAATCACCTTGGGTATCTCTTTGTTGATTGTGTTATAACAAGAGATGGGTTGATAGTCCTTCAACGTGTCAATGTTTTTTTTTTTTAACTCTTTTCCTATCGGAATCAGGTCCTAGGTGCTTTAAAGGTACTTAAGGATTTAAAGGCTCTTTTAATCTCTTGAAAAGTGATAAGTTTGGAGAGAAAATCATCTTCTTGAGATTACAGATCATTCACGATGACTTCCTGAATTTGATCTATTATAGAACTGGCGTATGAAGAAGACCCATAGAAGCAAGAGAAATAATTCTCTACTTCCTTGAGGATTTGGCTTTGAGTAGTTAAAATAGAATATATGCCTTCTAAGCAAACAATTATATTTTAAAATTTTTGGAGACAATTAATCTAAAGAAAAAAGTTGAATTTATGTCTCCCTCCTTCAACCCAGTGATATCTTAATATTTGCTTCATTAGAGAAAAATCAAAATTCATAGCTTATGTGAAGTTACGTAAAGCTTTCTTCTCAAAATTACGAAGGATTGATTATGATGGATTATTGTAGAGCTTAGAATGTGTTATATTGAGAATGTCTCTTCCAATGTTGAATAAGTGGTGAGTATTTCCAACTTTCAAATTGTAAAGAGTTTTAAGTTCTCCCTTTACATTGCATAGCTTCCTTAAGTAGATATATTACTTAATTCCCCTTATACTAAGACTATATCCTCTTGATACTACTTCATTCAATCCTACCAAGTTAATTATGAAATTGATAATTTTGAAAGGTAACATGTTTTGAAAGTTACCAGTTGAAAAATAAACACTTGTTGGGGAATGATCTAAGAATTTCTAATTAGGCAATAACTTTGCGGTAGGGCATAGCTCGAAACCGTTCCATGTTGCCTAGGCCCTTATCCAATTTCTTGCTCAAGAATAAATTTTCCTTCTATTTATTGCTCGATATGAAATAATTTTCTCTAAAAGCAGATGAGTGACTTATAAGTCAATGATGCAATTCCTTATATCATCATAAAAGGTCATGATGGAACTATTTCCTTTTTCCTTATCTGGATTTATGGTTGAGCTAAAATCTCTTGGTAAAACCCAAGGGGTATTAACTTCCAAATATGGGTCTCTAAGCTTTACCTAAAGTAAAGATCTCTATAAGGCATAATTAAAAACATATATAACAAATATATGCATTATAAGACCTATCTCTTTGCATTTAGCCCTCAGGTGGATCATTTGGTAAGCTACCATATAACTAAGAATTTTAGTCATGTCCTTATTAAAGAATAAAAAAAAATTCCATTTAGGTGACAAGAGTAGTTACTGATGAGTCTCTAACAATAAGGTAAAAAAAGAAACAAGGTTATAATTGCCCTTCTTATTCTAGATTCCAAAATGCCCATAAGAATAGGCTAATTATCCATTTAGAATGGTCCTCTTACATTCCAAGTAATGATTGTCATGTGTCTTTAATAGAAGAAGAATTTCTCTTCATATTGAGCACTTTCGAGATCCTTTGCAAGAAATAAGAGGTTTAATGACTAGATGAAGAGCCAAAAGAATAAAGGTGGATTTACTATCACTTGTATTTGAGTTGCAAGATCAAAAACATACCAAAGCATAATCAATTGGAGTTTTAAAATTAGTCAATATTTTGCATTGCTTTAAGTTAAGTCTAACAAAAGCAAGCTCACCAAATGCATGTCTAGTATCAATTGAAGTCCCACAAGTCTAGAATGTCTAGAATTAGGCCTAGTACATCCAAAATATCCATAATAGGGCTCCAAAATTCAAAAAAGTCCACAACTGTTGAACATTTATTTAAGTCAATAATTTAGTTATATTAGGAGTCAAATATTTACCTTCCTTATTATTTTAGGATTTCCTAGTTTAGTAAAGAAAATAAGCCAACCAGATTGTAGCAGGATTACTATTACTATTTGATTGATTTTCCTTCCTATTTTTTTATTAAAGACATTAGTTGTCAATATAGACAAGGATGTTATATTTCCTTGTATTATTATGATTCATATTTTTTTCATTAGGTTTTATTAAGTCTATAAAAAAGATTGTACCTTATTTTGTTATTCTAACTTGGATTAATAAAAATTATATATTTCTTTAACTATGAGGAGCCTTGTTCTTAGTTCTTTACCTAGGAACTCAATCTGATATGATCAGGGAAACTTGTGGTGATGAACCTATAGTTTAAGTTCTAATTGGCATTGTTTAGTTAGAGTTGGGATTTCATTCATTATAACTTCAGTTCTATATAGCAGGTTTATATAGGGTTGGGTTTAAAACTAAATTATCAGGACAATTCTTAGGGGTTTTATCTTGTGATTTTTTAGGTCGTAAGCTTTGTTTTGATAGATTGATATCAATTACAATTGCCCTTCTTATTCTAGATTCCAAAATTCCCATAAGGATAGGCCAATAATCCATTTGGAAGGGGCATTTAGTCCTCTCTTAGTCCAAGCAATAATTTTCATATGTCTTTAACCAAAGAAGAACTACTCTTCATTCTATTTGATTTTCTTCTACTTATTACTTTGAAATCATCATTTAGCTTTAGATTTGAAGGATTACTTGACTTGCCTTAATTGGTGATATTATTTTGATTTCATCCTCATACAACTAATATGATTCATTAAGTCTCATCAAAGGAATCATGTTAGGAAGTTTTCCATTGATATCCACTACAGCAAGTACTTTAGCATAGTTAGTTCTTTTCATATTCTATATGGATCCATAGCTACAGCCTTCTCAAAAAATATGGAAGAGGCCTAAACTAAGTGTGGTCCAATAATTAAAAGGTACACTATAAATATTAATCTATAGGTGAACTTATCACTTTAAGATATTTTAGAATTGAACACTAGGTTGCCACTTTTGCCAAAATTGGCATATTGTTGAAGTGTCATAGTCCCTTATCAAGAACTCTTTAAGCATCAAATTTAAAGCATAATTTGAAGATGAATAAATTATCATATGAAATTAGGACTTCATTCAATCATGCATTTTTCCAAACTTTATTGGCCTAAGCATTCAAAGGAGGAAAAGTTGGCCTCTTATCTAAGGAAAAAACCTGTAAAGGTTAAGTGCCATTTGGAGACACCAACCTTGGGAGTTCTAGAGGAGGTGTAACAATTGATAGACCATTCTTATTAGTAGGAGGACAAAATTGAAAGGAGTTAGTAGTAGATGGATCATTAATGACTCGACTCCATGTCCTCTTAGTGAGAGCAAATTTTAAGTCATTGCCTTTCTGAGAGTAAAAAGAGAAAACATCAAATAAGAAGGAATGAGAGAATTAGAAGGGGTAAGAGGATTAGAGGTGGAGTTTTTAGGAACCTTAGAGGAAAGTGTGTAGGTTTATGCCTTACAACCAATCAATCGGTTGTAGTTTACTAACATAACTATTTGAAGGCATTCTTTTTCTTATAGAAATCACATGTATATATGTATATTGCAAATGAAATTATAATGAGATTATAATTATGAGATTCATATTGTATTTATGTATTATCTCTAAATTGTTCATAGTCATTATTCTATTAAGACTCGACATTAATGTAATGTAAAAAGATTAACACACATTATATTTTTTTGTTATGAAGGAAGTTATTGTACTTATAGACTAAAGTATAAAGATAATTAACAAATAGGTTAATGCTTGTTAGAGAACAAGGTCGTTGAACTGACCTCATATAAGAAATTCATTTGGAGCATTACCTGTATGTCTATGAAAATTCTTATTGTGATGATTGTATAAGTAATCTATTGACTTGAGATCTTCAAATTTATCTCATATAGGGATCGTTATATTTTGATATTACTTATGTTATAGTCAAAGATAGCTTAGTCGATGGTAATTGGATAAAGTATAAACTATTTAAAGGTAGCTGAGTGATAAATATAGGATATATCGCCCTAAAGTGATTAGGGAGTATGTTTTATTGCTCTTAATTAGCATTGATTCGAGAAATTAATGGTCAAGGAGGAATGACATTTCATAATACTTTACAAATGTTATTAATTGAACCAATTACTAATGATGGTGAACTAATATGATTGGATTAAAATGGAGTAGACATCAATTTCATGCTTTATGTTTAATCAGAAGATTGTAAAATGAAATGATTGAATTATAAAAAAATCATGTACAAAAAGGTTAGTTAAAATCATTTTGAGATTTTTAAATATTTGGATGATTATAATGCGTTGCTAGATACCAATTTTGATCTGTATATATAAATTGTTTCATTAGAGAACCAAAGAAATAGTTCTCTAATGAAATGGATATAATTTATATCCATTGCTAACGGTCACACACAAAAAACATCATAAAGAGAAAAATGTTTTAATCAAGTTGAACTTGATTGTAAAATTTGATAAACTTTATGATTAAATATGAGATATTTAATAAATAAGAATCAATATAAGATATTGGATCGTATTTGAGCATAACTAGTATTTAATTAGAATTATTTATAATTCCAATTAAAGTTTAATTAAAATCAGATTTTAATTTTAATTAAATTACTAAAATATTCAAACCCCATTATAAATAAACTTAAGCTCTAAGATAGCTAGCACTCCTTTTACAAGTCTCTTTGCCATAGTTCTTGTAAATTTTTCTCAATATGTTTTGTAAATACTGTTAGAGATCGAACACTTATACGACAATGATAGTTAAGATGAGTTGATTAAGAAACGGTTCGAAAAATATGATCAGAAAAGGATCAAGCTCCAAAATAAAATATATATTACAATTTATAATTTATTATGATTTATGTGCTAATTATTTTTATAGAATTATAAATGATGTCGACTTTAAGAAAATAAAAAAGGTCAAATTATTTATTTCACCATGTGCAAAATTCAATTTTCCGATAAAAGAGTGGGAAGCGAGAGTAATCAGGAGAGGAAATTTGGCTAGGGGTGCAGAAAAGGTTTGAGATATTGCTTAAAAGGGTAAAAAGAAAGATTAAGTTAGAAAGGATATGAAATATTGCTACTAAAAACGGTAAAAAGAGAATGATGAGAAAGACACAATGAAGTAGCAGAAAATGAATGAATGAATAACGAACAACTTAGTTGAGCCGGGGGAATACAAAAAAGGAGAAGAGAAAGGAGCGAGCGTAAAAGCTGAGAATCTAACTCAAATTCGAAGGAAAACTTTGAGCGAGGAGAGAGAGAAAAATAAAAGGGGATATTAGGCAAGAACAAGAGAGACACTCGAGAGTTAGAAAACGAAACCAATAGAGAAGGCATGGATCCTCATGTTTCATTTTTGGTCAAAGAATATGCAATGCTTAGTCCAGTTGGTGTAATTTGTAGTAATCTGAATGCAAATTTTACAATGGCATAAACTCTCTCTACTTTTCATCAACAGAATTCCTCTCTCCAAGCCATATGAGTAACTAAATACCATGTAAAATAAAACTCGGTCATAGTCATGATAACTATGAAAAGGGTAGAAGATGGCCGAGTTTCTAAAATTGAAGTTTGATTTTCTTTTTGACAAAATGTTGGATTCTTCTTCTTGGAAAGCATTCCCATTTCTTTCTTGTTATATTCCTCGTTTAGAGAATCTTGCGTGCAGAGGTTGTCGGTGGAGGCTCTCTTCAACAATGAATTTTTGTAATATTTTAATAATCTGAAGTCATCTTTATCAATTAGGTTAGTGTCAAAAAACTATTAGTAAGGGGTTTGCAATATGACTTTTTTTTTTTACTCACGAGATATTTTAGGCGGGTCTTAATTATAGGAACACATTTTTAAGTTATTTATACTTAGATTAATTATCATTCGAGCCGAGTAGGTCTCTTGTGAGAGGTAAAATTTTGACTCTAAATTTTAAATAGCTATATATATAGGAAAATTTTAAATCCACGACTTCACTTTAACGGGAAGAGGCCTTACCAACTCAAAATATTAGAATTGTGCAACATGTGTTTTGTTAAAAAGGATACGCAGTCGTTATCCGTGGAATGCACAACTAGCCGTCCACTTGAACTCGAACGCACCTATCTGTCACTGCCATTCCATTACACCTCTTAAATTACCCAATCATGGCATTAACCTCAATGTAAATTTTATTTTTAGTTACTTTCTTTTGACCCTATTCACTCCTCAATCTAGTTGGTGCTAAATACCCAAGTCAGTCATCTAGTCAAAAAACAAGATTTTACTTAGATGCCTTCAGATCTAAGTTTGCTGGAGTAGCTATTCGTCCTCATCAAAAGGGGAGGGAGTCAGGAAGTATGTTCACAGGCCGAAACGCCCTCCACCACTATGAAAACGTTAATAACACTCAATTTTGTAATGTTAAAGTCCAAGGGAAAGATAGAGATGGAGATGAGAAGAAGGAGCAACTCTTGGATCCATTGCTAGCCCGTATTAGCTTCAACGACCACAAGAAGGTTGCTGCAACCACGCCGTCTTTTTCTGCTACTCTTCATGGGTTTATCGAACATCCTGTCTCCAAGTTCGACACTCTCGCCGGCGTTGCAATTAAATATGGTGTTGAGGTACTATTTTTTTAAATAATTATTCGAAGACCCTTAGCTTAAGATTTTGTATTCTTGCTAATTTTGATATCTGAAAGCAAACCCACTTGCAATCCTACACAAATTACATTAGTTGAATGCAACTACAAGTTATAAAACGTCTCCTGTATGTAGTTTTGATGCAGCTTAATTGCAGTTTTACATCATTTCTCTTTGAGAGGGATTTAAACAAGCGAAGGATGGGGGAAAAAATGCTTGGAAGATTAACTCCATAAGTTTGTAGAGTTTATGTTATTTTTTGGTGTAAGTTAACTTTAGGGGTTAATTGGAAAGTGTAAACATTTGTCTGGTTATTAGCCCTTTTCATTCAGTCAACAAATCTGTGTACCTACACCGATAACACTGGCTTCCATTACGATTAAGGTATCTTCATTTTTCTACCGCAAATTGTTTTCTGATGGTGGACATGGTGTTCGAATGCTTTTTTGTTATGCCACTTGCACGTTCTTTGCATTTATTTACTTTCTTTGGTTACCCTGCATGTTTAGGTTTCTGATATAAAAAAATTGAATGGTCTGGTTACGGATCTCCAAATGTTTGCTCTCAAATCGCTTCAAATTCCACTGCCCGGACGCCATCCTCCCTCACCTTGCCCGTCAAAAAGTTCGGGTTCTGTAGGGTATGGACATTCTCCTATAATTATGTTTTCCTGTAGGATTGCCCATTTTTACTCTTCTGCACGTCAACTTTACTCTATTCCTGTTGAACTGATCAATTGGAAAATATTTAAACATAAATGAGATTTCTTAGGATTCTAGTGAGCTATAAATGACCATTTTAAGCATCATCCCCATTGTATGTGTTTATTCTTTATGTGAGATTTCACCAGCATTATTGTGTGATGATAATTGCCCTTAACACCTTTTGAGCTTGTAACCTTGTACTCTCTAGCGTTTATCATCTGCAACTGAGTGCTTGCTATTCGAATTTAGGATTCCGTAGCTGCAAGTTTTGAGTAAATAAGGAATCTAATAGTTAGTTAAAGACTATTGAAAGCTATAACTATGTTATTCTGCACTTTTTGGTCTACTTGTTGATTAATATTCTACAAGTGTGAGCATGCCTGTGTTACATATTTGTGTTATATCTTCAATGTAGCTTCATATTCCTGCTACCTTATATAAAATCAATACCTAGGCAACATATTTGTTGCACCCCTGTTCAACTCTAATCATAAATGTTGGCCAATTTTGTATTATCCATGTAGTTCTGTTTTTAAAGTCGATCACATTGGATTGGTTCATACCTTTAATTATAGTAATCTCACTAGCATGAGAGATTCATATGGAAATGAATCAAATGTGGTTTGAAGGGAAGAATCACTTTAGTGAAGTGGATTTATATTATGAGCACCTTAGTTCATTATCCTCAAAACCACCAACTCAATCCAGATAGCTGAAGGAAATATATTGAATAAAGCAAAAGATTATTTGTGGCTGTGCTATGTTGTTGTGGATCAGCAACAACAAATAGTACAACTGGATGAAGGGGCATCTGTTCAGATAGTCCCTTTTGACCAAGTCTAAAACAGATGCACTCATGTAAAAAAGAGGAAGATAGAAAATTAGATAAGTATATTTTTGAATTAGTCACAACTTTTTCTATTTTTTTAAGTTAAAATTTTATAGCCTTTTATCAGAAGTTGTTAGGAAGTGTTAAGGCTGTCAAGAGGAATTTATTTGAGCTTTTCAAAGCTGGAAATAAAGTAACCAGAATTTTGCTTTTATAATTACTTTCTTTAAGAGATCGAAGTGTTCTCTCTAACAAGCTCTTGCTTCCTAACCTACCAAAATAGGTCACAAAGGAAGAAAAGCCTCTTGGAAACAGCCCACTTGATAATATCTTGTAGGGTCCTATGTCCAGAAATTGGTCTAGGGCTTATAACAATTTGGTATTAGAGCCACTAGTTGTGGTAGAACATTGCACCTTACAATAGCAGTTACAAGCCTTTATGGCTATGTACCAGGAGGATCGAGCTAGGGAGAGAGAAAAAGTAGAATGAGAAAGGGCAACCAGCAAGGCCGCGCAAAATATGGTGACAACTCGATTGAATGAACTTTCTTGCGACCTATTTGGCGAAGAGGAAAATCATTGTAATCACTAGTGTTTGCGACCTAGAATGGCAAATCAAGAAGGGGGAAATCTAGTTCCTAAGTTCTCAAAACTCGATTTTCCCTGTTTTTGACGGCTCCACTGATTCCTTTGGACGGTTGAGCCGATTTGAGCACTTATTTCTTCATCAAATGACTTCAGAGTAAGAAAAAGTATGACTAGCTTCCTTCTACCTTAATGGTGATGCCCAACTGTGGTTTATCAAGCTAGAGAGGGACCAACCTCTCATGACATGGAGAATTTCAAAACCAATTGTAATTTGTGATTTGGCCCTCCCATTTGCGGCAACAAACTAGGATAGCTTTCTAAACTCCAGTAAACTGGTAGTATTGATGAATACCAAAGATGATTTGAGTAACTAGTTGGTTGAGCTAATACTTTGTCTTAAGAACAAGAAGTCAAAATTTTCATTAGCGAGTTAAAGGAGGCCATTGCTGTAGAAGTAGAGTTGTAGAATCCTCAAGATGTTACTAGTGCAATGAGTTTGGCCAGGTTGTATGAAAGCAGGAGCAATCCACAGTGGGCTGAATCTGTACAGAAGTTTGTCATTGGGAGAAATCAGAGAACTTATATTAAAAGGCTCAATTGAGCAGAGATGGAAGAAAGGTGTCGAGTGGTTTTGTTTTAATAGTGACGAGCAATAAAAATTGGGACATCTGTGCAAATAGCTATTTTGGTTAGAAGGTATTGGTGAAGAAAAGGAGATTGGAGAAGAGGAAGAACCGGCAATATAGTTGCATGCTATAACAGGAATGCACAAATCTCAAACCATACAAGTGGAGGGGTTTCTCAATGATAAGCCTTTACTAATTTTAATCGACTTGGGAGGCACTCATAGCCTTGTGGATGTAGCATTGGCGGAACAACTGAAAATGCCCATGGAACCTAAAGGTAGAATTGCAGGTTACAGTTGCTAACAAAGAGAAGTTACAATGTATTGGCATAGACCTTTTATTGCCCATATGGTTAGGGACTCAATTTTTTTTTTTAATTTATATATGTTACCACTTTGTGGATATGGTGTTGTTTTGGAAGTTAATTGGCTAAGAATGCTTAGTCCTATTTTTTAAATTTTGTTGATATGCTGATGACATTTAAATGGCAGAATCAAGAAGTAAAGTAAGGAGATAGAAGTTAAAGAGTTCTTAATGAGTTCCAACTGATATTTAACACGCCACAAGGCATGTCCCCTTCCAGAATTTGTGACCATCATATAACTATAAATTTGGGAGTGGGTCTCATACCTATCCACCCCCACTGCTATCCACATATCTTGAAAAATGAAATAGAAAGGCAATGCAAGGAGATGGTCAAACAAGGAATTATTTGGCCTAGTCAATCCTTTTTCTCTTCGCCTGTTATCTTGGTGAAGAAGGCTGATAATTCATCTTGATTTTGTGTTGACTACCAAGCGTTAAATTTTCATACGGTGAAGAACAAATTTCCTATACCAATGATTGATAAATTATTATAAGTTACGTGGTTGTTGTTACTTCACAAAATTGGACTTGCATTCAAGTTATCATCAAGTTAAAATGAGAGACAGAATGTGGAAAAGACGACTTTTCGCATCCATCATTATCATTTCAAATTCTTGGTTATTCCCTTTGGTCTCCCCAATGCCCCATCCTCTTTTCAAGCCCTAACGAATTATGTATTCAAATAGTACTTGAGAAGTTTTGGTTTTCTTCAACGACATTTTAATTTATAGTCGTACATGGGCAAAACACTTTCAACATGACTTGTCTTCACATTATTGAAACAACATTGTTTATATTTAAAACAGTCGAAGTGCTCATTTGGGCAAACCTAAGTCTTCACATTATTGAAACAACATTGTTTATATTTAAAACAGTCGAAGTGCTCATTTGGGCAAACCTAAATTTCCTATTTGAGGCATTTAATTTTCTCCCAAGGAGCTGTAGTTGCCCCGCAAAAAATTACAACTATGATTCAATTAAGACAACTAGATATTGTTCATGCTATATGGGGATTTCTTGGACTACAGGCTATTACAGAAAATTTGTTAGCAACTACAAAACCATTGTAGCTTCTTTGATGGCCAGGTTGAAGAAAAATTCTTTTTCTTGGAGTCCAAAGTCCTCAAAGGCCTTTGAAGATTTAAAACTTGCAATTACATCAAACCTAGTATTGGCTCTTCCTGGCTTCAGTAAGGTTTTTTTAAAGATAGTTTCAGAGAATGTCAATTTAGGGCTTGATACAATCTCAAGACCCTCGTAAACTTTATATAATTGTAAGAAGCAATTATATAAGGAAAGTTGATATGAGGAATAAATAGGAAATCATATAGGTTTGACTTTTCCTAATACTCCCCTTTAAGTTGGAGCATACATATCATAAGCTACAAGCTTGTTACATATAGATTTCACGCGAGACCACTCCCCTAAGCTTTTTATCAACATCTTTTATACCTACCTAGATCTTCCATAAACTTTCCTTTCTCACCATCAAGTTTAACATTGTTTTCATGAGACTAACAAGTAGCTTAGTTCCCAATAGATTTGTTTTCTTCAGAAGGTCAAGGACGTGCTTTCTTTGAGACAGAAAAATTCCCATCTTCTTCCTTGCTACCTTGATCCCAAAAAATATTTTAGTGAACCAAGGTCCCTTGTTTGAAACTTGGTTTGCAAGAACGACTTAAAAGACTAGACCAAAAGAATTTTACTAGCTTTAGAGTGATGATAAAGCACACATCGACGTAGACCAAACTCCATAACCATTGTATTGAAGTTCCCAAACAAAGCTCTCGGTAATTGTTTCAGATCATATAGAGACTCGTTAAGGTAGCACACTAGATTAGTCCCCCTTTGAGCAATGAGTAGTGGTTGCTCCAAGATCACTATAAAGGAAAGCATTTTTTATGTCAAGTTGATGAAGAGGTCAATTATGTGTGGTGCCAACACTACGTCAAGTTGATGAAGAGGTCAATTTTGTGTGGTACCAACACTATGTAAACACGAGCAAATGTCAATTTGGCTATAGGCAAAAAGGTCAATATAGTCCATACCATACACTTGTGTATATCCCTTAGCTATCATTCAAGCTTTTAAATGATTAACTTTGCTGTCAAGAATGACCTTAACGTTGAATACCCAACAACAACCCACATCTGTTTGACCATGTGGACGAGAAACTAAATCCTATGTATTATTACCTTGCAGGGCCAACATCTCTTCTTCCATGGTATGTCTCCATCCACGATGATCCAACATTTTTGAACCAGTCTTGTGTACTGGTATAGAAAACAAAAACATCATATAATGATGATATCGAGTGATAAGAGACAAAATTTGAGATAGATGTATATTACCTTCTTCCATTATGGAGAGCAATTAGCCAACCAAGATTATCATATGGTGGAGTTGAAGACGAATAAGATGGTGGTGACAGGCATGAATCTTCTAGTTGTACTTCATGATGAGTCGAGCATAAACCTACAAATCAGAATGAGATAGATGTTCTAAAGGAGTAGCAGTAGCGTCAGGAGTAAGCTTAAAAGTGGTAGAATTAGGATCTGGGGTAACATGATTGGGATTTGTTTGGGGAGGAGCAAAGGGAATCGGTAGACACTCATCAATGTCAATTGAGATATACTGAGCATAAGAAAAAAGTACGGTGTCTTCAAAGAATGTTACATCCGCAGACATAAAAAAAGATTCAAAGAAGGGCAGAAACTTTTTTAACACTTTTGCAGATGAGAGTATCCAAGAAAATGCACTTTATCTCTTTTGGGTCTAATTTATCTGTGCCAGGTTGAAGCTAATGAACAAAACAGATAATCAAACCCAAGGATTAATAGAAAAAGGATCTTGGCAAGGAAAGTCAGGTAGAGAATGGAATTTTACTTTCCAACACAGAAGATGACATTCAATCGATAAGAAAACATGCTGTGAGTACATCATCTCCCCAAAAACTTTTGGGTACATTCATGTAGATTCATAAGGTACGAGCTACTTGACAATGTGTTGGATTTTTCTCTTAGCTACCCTATTATATTGAGGAGTGTGTGGGCAGGAAGATTGATGTTGAATAACTTATTGTTGCAAATAGCCAGAGAAATGTGTGCAAACCATTTGGAAAGAAAGGAATGTTAGACGTTTTGGATCTAAGAAAAAACCTATCATAGTCCTCATCTCTGAAATCATGGACAGGGTCAACGAACTCTTATTGATTGGAGGTGCAACTTGAAGCTTCAACATTCTCTGTAATTTAACTTACCATGCACTTTAAACATATATCTTGATTAGGCAGCAATTCTGCAATCCTTACGTGTAAAAGGGTACTCCTGTAAGTATCTTATTTAGTTTGTAATGCAATTCTTTATTAATGAAATTCTGTTATAAGTCTTGTAGGAGAGCCCAACCCCAAAAGCTAGCTTATATAGTAGGGGGCCCATAAGCCTATAAACCTCACATTAGCCTCCCTTATTATCAATGTGGGACAATAAGACCGTAACATTGCACCACGCTTTACAGTCTGGGCACCCGTGGGCTGGCTGTGCGCTAGACTTTTTATATCCCTAGGTGAACACTACAATGCCATCGTAACCACCTGTGACCCTAAGACTCGGAGGAGTAGTGTTGGCTCTGATACGAATTGTTACAGGTCTTATGGGAGAACCTAATCCCAAAAGCTAGCTTAAAGGGTGGGAAAGCTCATAAACCTATATACCTCACATCACCCCCTCTTATTACCAGTGTGGGACAATTAGATTGTAACAAATTCTTCTTTCATTTCTTCAAAAAAAAAAAAAAGTAGCTGGATAATGAATTAGAGAAATACTCGCTAGCATTATCACCATGAAAAATATTGGTTCACCTATTAAATTGATTTTGAATTTTAGCACAGAAAGAATGAAAAAGTAGAGAACAATCCAGTTATTTGTACGTTAGATGGACCTTTAGTGCATGTTAATAACTATACTTCATTGACAACCATCTTTTGTTTAGATTGGTAAGCTCTTCCACTTATGCCAGAGCTAAACTCATGTTTGTATGCATTCTTGAGCCGTATTCCTTATGTTACTGGATATTTTTTATCATAGGACATTGCTTGTGATGGGATTTTCCCAGTTCATTTGAGAGTTTAAGCTTCTGCATCCTAATCACCGGAGGAGTCTTGGTAGGGATGCATATCATAGCATATACAATGATAATTTAAATAACTAAATCTATCTTCCAGTATGTTCCTTTGAAGTTGGGAAAATTATACAGTTTTAGCCTAAGTCTTTGAAAGCGTTCTAGTGCTCCTGTCTATATATTAAGTCTGTCTCTCTTGGTTAAATTTGTTACACTGATTTCAGATTTGAGATCTACCATAAATTAAAAAAGTTGAACATATTTTGCAGGCAGAACAACTCTGAGCAGACCCCACCTTGTCTTGTGCAGGCTGATATCTTTGATTCGATCAAAACCGTCAGACCAAATTCCTCGGAGTGGAAGATTTCTGCAGCTATGAGCTCTTTACAAGGTTACTATGGGCTTAAACCAACTGATGTAAACAGTACACACGGGGGTTTTGAGATGGCAGTCTACAGAGAATGGAATTCTAACTCTCTTGAAGATGCTCTTTATCAAAAATCCTCATCATCCTCCTGTCCACCATTGAGCCTCAACCGGAAATCCAAGAGTTTATTTGGTGGTCTTCTAGATGGGAATAATGGGGGACTGGTTGGTAACATATCTTTTTCTGAACCAAGAGGAGCTGACGGCAAGAGATTGAATAAGAAATCTGTCAACATGCCACTGAAATCTGAAGCCGACTTAAGTTACCACTCTCCTGAAATGTTAATTGGGGATGATACCAACAGTGGAGGTGCATTTTCAGCAATTACGGGGAAGGGCTTAGCTCTAAGATCCAAAGCAGCGAGCCGAAGTAACTTATCAGCTGAAGCTGAAGCAGGTTGGGTGACTCCCATATCAATAAGTATGGGGGATTCTCTTCTGGATGATGGGTTTTCAGTGATCCGGAAGTCATCGAGCACATCAAGCTTGCCTGAACAGGATGGGACCGGATCTTCCATCCTTATGGCATCCAAGTGGAGTTTGAAGCCAGATCTACAGGCCATAACAGCTTCTGCCATTACAAGACAAATTTTTGATGGGTTACCAAAGCCAATAACTGGTCGAAGAAACAAAGCTGCTCTTGATTGATGAGCTAGCTTCCTGTCGTGTACAATCTGCTCCTTAATTTTGATAAAAAATCTGGTCAGCCACGTTATATAGCTTTGGAAGGTAAATAGAAACACAAGCCATCATTGTGACAATTCAATGATATACAGGTCTACCTTGTCATTTGATATAGAAAAGATTCATATTCAACTGTAAAAATCTCATTTATATTTCATTCTTGAACGCTGTATCCAGTTGTGCCCGGAGAAATGGATTATTAATAATGGAAGTGAGATGGCAATGGAGCGTCTTCCATCAACACCAAATGTTTTAGTTCAAAGTCGAAAAACAAATTGTCCTTGCTGGGACTCTAAATGTCTTCCTTTTAGGTTGGTTCAGATCAGTAACTTTAGTTATTATGGTTTTAAAAGTGACTCTAGGTGTAGAGAGAGATATTAAAACAGTAATTTTGATTAAAAACGAAATCATGCTAAGTTTTACAGAGCATAGTGAACATTAGCAACTATGAATTAGATAGGGTTCGAATCCTTGTTTGCATGGATTAAAGTTTACGAATTAAAAATACTTCTTTATTGTTTAATACACTATATTTTAAAACTTACATAATTGTTAAGCCTTCTAAAATATTTAATAAAGTACTAAAATTTTAAATTATAATTTATAAGTTTAAAATATTTGTTTCCAAAAAAAAAACAGATGACTTGGTAGACGAAAAGTGTCATATTTTTAATGCATAATTTGTTTCTTTAGTATATGCGTTATTTTGTTAAATTATTAAGTTACACTTAAAAATTTTTTAAAGCTAAATTAAAATTTTGGCACTTAAGTAAAAGGATTTGAAAAATCTAATGCTAAATGAGTCATTAAAATCATTTAAAAATCTTAATTTATTTGTATGTATAGTTAATAATAAATGTTAAATAGATTATATTTTTAGTCTCATATTTAATGCATTTTGCTTGTTTATTTGAGAGTTACTTATTGTTTATGGTATTTATTTTACTTATGTTGTATCTTTAGGTCATATTTGCCTGGATAAAAAGCAAAAGAATTAGGGCGAAATTAGGATAGGAAACGAAATAATTGAAGCTATTTTTATGGTTGTCTGTGTAAGTCAACACGATTGTGTAGGTGACTATGTAAGTTTACATCATCGTGTAGCAGCACATATAGCTCTTTGTAACTATGTTTCTTTGTGATTTTTGAAAATTAAGGGACATAGTCGTACATACGACTGTGTGAGTGACTATGTCCTCTATGGAAACCTTAAATTTGAGCTATAAATGGATAAAATGAAGAGAAAATGAGGAAAAATAAAAAGAGGTTCATAAGAGGCTCAGCAAAACACAAATTAATGGCCTAGAACAATACAGAGAACGAAGAACAATTCTTGCTTCTTTATTGAGAACTTATATGTCGCAAGACATTTACCACCTATTGTTTGATATATAATCTCAAGTGGAGTGAGAGATTTTTTCCATAAGACTACCTTAAAAGGAATCCTATACATAGTAGAAGATTTGTGCAAGTTATAGAAAAGTTATGCGGTATTAAGTAAACTCAATCCATTACCCTGACTCCCATTTACATAATGCCTTAGGTACTTTTCCAATAAACAGTTAATCATCTCAATTTGGTCATCTGCTTGTGGGTGAATTGTTGTCAGAAACTTCAAATCACAACCCATCAAATTGAAAAGGGACGTCCAGAATTAGCCTATAAAAAGTGTCTCAATCACTCACATTGTTCACAGGAACTTCAAAGTATTTCACCATATTCTTATAAAACAACTTCTTAGCAATATCCAAGGGACAAGATAATAGGGCTGGTAAGGCTGGTATAAAGATTGCATACCTGAAGAATTAATCCACAACTAACATGATTGTTACTATATTGTCCACCTTTGGAAACATACTAATGAATTCCATCAAAATTGACATCCATAATCTTTTTAAGATGGATATGGGTTGTAGCAAACTGTCTTTCTTTTTCCTTTTTCGCTTATCCAACTGACATGTAAGGCATGTCTTGACGTACAACTCGATGTCATTCTCCATCTTTGGCTAATATTAGGAACAAGCTAGGAGCCCATCATCCTTCAAACTATGAGGTAAATAGCTCAGTATGAGTCATGCTTTTCCTTTAACAATTGTTTTAACAAACAACCTAAAATAAGCACGTATACTTGATTACTCCTACTCATCATAAGCCCATCATCATTGAGCCAAAACTTGTATATAACACCCTCCTTAACTTGTGCGATCAACTCATAATATGTGTTGTCAAATAAAGCTACAGTTTTGATTTGCTTAAATGAATTAAAACCACACTCGTAATAGCATACAAAGTTATGAACACCTCTTTTTGACTCAAGACATCCACCGCATTATTATGCCACTCCTTTTTATTCTTCCATATGATGTCATATTTAGTAAGAAATTCCTATCACTTGGCTTGCATCACGGAAAACTTCTTTTAGGTCCTAAAAATTGTGTTAGTGACATCGTTGGTAAGAACAAGGAACTTGGTCTCCAATAAATATACATGCCTTTCATCAAGTAGTGCACCATTGCAAGCATCTCCCTTTTATATATCTAATATTATTGCTTCGCACCATTGAGTGTTTGTCTCTTAAATGCTACAAGATAACCCTCCTATACTATGACCCACTAATGGCTTTTTTTGACATATCTGTATATACCTTAAATTAAAGATCAAACTCATATAACTTTAATATAGGTTCAATTGAGATAATAGCTTTAAGCCTCTTGAATGCCTCCTAACACACATCTAACTAGCACCAATTTTGCTTTTTTTTTAGCAATGACACCACTTTCTCTGAATTCCCCATTACAAAATATTTATAGTAATTAGCTAGTCTAAGAAAAATCTGCAGTTCTCATACCGTAGTGGGAACTTGCCACTTAACTGTTGCCTTCACTTTCTTCGACTCCATCTTGACTTGAACCTTGCTCACCAAATGACCCAAAACTCTGATCGTTGATTGTGCAAATTAACACTTATCATTTTTTTATATAAAGCTTGTGTTGCCTTAGTTGCTTGAATACTTTCCTTATTTGCCCCTTATATTATGCTATGTTAGTGCTATATACTATAATATCATCGAGATATACCACTGCAAACTTCTGAAGGAAATTATACATCACATAATTAATCAAGCTGCAAAATGTTGCAAGGCTGTTAATTAATCTAAATGGAATAACTAAAAAATTATATGATCCATACTCTCCCTTGTCAATACCTACTTTGAAGATCAAGTTTAGTGAAAATTGTAGCCCTCGATAATCTGTCCGTAAAATCTTAAACCAAGCCAATATAATACTTGTTTTTTATTATTACCTTATTTTGTGGCTCGATAGTCCACACAAATCTAAAGTGCTCCATCTTTCTCTTTTAAAACAACATTGTGGCATCGTGTGGGGCCTTAGAAGGTTGGACGAACCCTGCCTCCAACAATTCACTAAGTTGTTTTCGAAGCTCTGCCAACTCTAATATGGACATCCCATATAGTGCACTTGTATATGGGACGACTCTAAAAACTAACCCAATCTTGTGATCTATCTCTTAATGAGGGAGAATAGTCATAGGAAACTCTTTCAACATCACATCCTAAAATTCCCTCAACAAACTTGCAACAGCATCAGGGACTTCTACCATATGATGCTTGTCAATCTCCCATATGGTAACAAGATAAGTCTTCATACCTTTCTTTAATGCTTTCTCGATGCTCATGGTTAACATATGTGCTAGCATCATTGTATCATTTATTGTTCTGCCAACAGATCTACAAAAAATAATATATAAAGAACTTTGATCATACATAATCAGCATATCTCCCAAACTCATATACAATACCTCCTTTGTTGCCTTAAGGAAGTCGATCCCAAATATCAACTCAAAACCCTTAAGTGGTATGACCATGTAATTAAACTTGGCATACCAATTTCCTATGCTCATTAGGACATTGTTAGCAAGTCCTACCATCTCTTACGCCTTATTAGTAAGGGTCTTTGTCTTTGTCCTAACTTGTGCATCATCTTTTTCTCCATAAAAGAGTGTGTCACACTTGTATCCAATATTGTGATTACCTTCTTCTTGTTGATTTGTATTCCCTCATACATTAGCATATCAAAGGGATTGGAGTCGTTTCTAACTTCATTCAATAAGGTGATCAAATTTATTATCACCTTCAAAGGTTCTCCCTCTTCTTCAACTATCAGAGTTTTTAGCTTCTCCTTCCTTGAACATTCTCTTGCAAAATATGGAGCAATATATAAGTAATAAGCAAGTTTGGCCTTCTTAAAGGACATCTCCTCACTTTTAAAGATATATTTTTAAAAAAATTAAAGAAAAATTTAATTAAAGCCTATAAAGGAAAAGAAGTCAAAATTACAATACTATTAAGAAAAAAGGAAACCATCCTAGTACTATATAAGTACTATTTCAATCTAACAGTATGCCACTCTAGCCTCCATCTTCTTTTAATGGCATAGCTTAGATCCTCAGTGGCATGGTGAGCAATTAGTGTCTTTTTGATCTAACAATAGGTTTTGTATACTATTGCATATTTTTTAGACTAAATGTTCTAGAAAATTCATTAATTCCTTTCTTTCCAAATTGAGTAGACTGAGCAAATCAAGGTAAGGCTTAAACATTGCATACCTTTCCCAACTCTATTATATTGGTGATTTACCTAAACTAAGATGTTTCCCTAGTCTGTTGTAAGACAAGCAAGGTTCATATTATGTAACATTCATGACCAAATTATAACTAAGTATCTACAAGTAAAAAAAAATAGATGGTTTACATATTCAGGAAGGGTGTTACAAAGGATACAAGTTTGATCATCCAACCCCTTTAGTTTATCTTTAGCCTTCAATCTTCCTTTTGCTACTAACTAAGTAACAAAGTAAGCTTTATCAGAGAGCCTTTCCATATAATATTGTACCAAGGTATAGAAGGTAATTGAGGCCTTAGTGCTTTTAGGCAAGAGGAATTAGCTTACTCTCCATTATTGCTTAATCCCCAGCTAATTATGTCTTTAATGGAGGAGTTAGGAAGATAGCTTGAAAAATAATGTTGCAGTCCATATGCTCCTCTTCCAGTGATCCACCAAGAGTTTTGAACAATAACATTAGAAACCTTTGGGTCTAGAGGAAGTCTACATGTGAGAGTTGTTAGGTCATCTTTTCTCTTTGAAGGACTATAAGGAGTCCAATTATCAAACCAGAGCTTGGTGTCTTATCCATTACCTATATGATTCTTGATAAAGAGATAGACTGTCGACCTATTTCTTAGTATTTGAATCAAAAGCCAAGAGTGCTCTTACTTTTCCCTCATATTGTAGAAGTTAGAATCCTTAAGGTAGAATTCATTAGCCCATTTGTTCCAAAATGGCTCCTTGTCCCTGAAAAATCTCCATATTCTCATGGCTACTATCTTAGTTGGGATAAGCTGAATAGGTACAAGTCTAAACCCTCCTTCTTGTTTCCTCTAGCAAAGATGTTATTAGTTCATTTTGGCTCCTTTAGAGACCTCAACTTTCTCAGACCATATGAAGTTCTTCATGCACTTTTCCATATCCTTTTTAATCTTTTTAGGAATGCATAAGTGTGAGCTCTAATGGTTGCGCAAATTATACAGCGCAGATACTACAACCTAAACTATACCTGCTGAGATAGGAATTTGCTTTGCTAAGCTTAATCCTCATTTTGAACTTCTTTAACAGCATTATGCAATATTGATACTTCAGTTTCTTAGATTAGATAGGTATACCTAGATATTTGAATGGGAGATTATATATGCACAGAACAAACATGTTCTTTAAGTAATCAGTGTTAGGAACATCTCTAGAGAAGTAAGTTCTACTTTTCATAGTGTTCACTTTCAAACCAAATATCATATAGAACTCCATTTGTGATTTTTGCAAAATTGACATGAAAATCTAATCAGTAGCATAAAACATCATTAAATTATCAGCAAATTTGATATGAGTTAGTTAAAGTACCTAACACTTATTGGTGTTCCATCTGTTCTAGAAAAAATATACATTATACCCATTTGGCCTAGGAGCCTTCCTCGGATTAAGTGAGAAAAGAACTTCCTTGATTTCTTTAGTGGAAGCTGGCAATTAAGTCAAATCTAAACTAATCTAATGGAGTGGAAACCAATCAATACCACAAGATCAAGTACTAAAAATTGGCTAAAGGAATCTAAAGCTAACAGCTCAACATAGTGGTTAGTCACCTTTCTTTCAATTAGTACCTTATCAGTTACCAATTGATCTTTATGATTAAGTAGAGAAAGTTCCTTCTTACCAAGATCGAATTATGGAAAAATTTGGAGTCGCTGGACTTTGACCTGTGACCTTATCAACCAGGGCCAAAATCGGGTTAGACCATTTTTGACATCTCTACTTCCTTAATCCATATATTCCTTTCCTTTTGCATAAGCAAAGAATTGTAATTAAGCAATGCCAGTATATACTCCTCTAGTTTCCTGATTTCCCTAAAGTGCAATTCTTAGTTGTTAGGATCAATATAGCAAGCATTTTAGATCACTCTTAACTCATCTTTCGCAATTTGTAATCACCTTTATATTGAAAGGCCCTTAACTTGGAAAATTGTTTAAGTTTGGCTTTAAGGAACCGAAATTTTCTTATTGGCTAGTAGGATTTAAAACTAGATACATAGCTACCCCAAGCTTCAGTAATAACCTTCAAGAATTCCTCCTTTTGGTAAGAAAATTGAAGAACCTGAAAGGAGCAATAGTAGTTCTAGTTGGGGTAAAGTTTTGAATTTCCAAATAAGAATGATCTGTGCATAGTTGGTTTCAATCAAAACATGTGAGTTAGGAAAACATCTTAACCAGCTCTGGTTAGACAAGATTCTATCTAATTTTATCCTTATAATATCTACACCTTTTTATTATTCCTCTAGGTAAATAGGTTCCTAACATATTTCAAATATTTGACTTACAACCTATTGGTTACCCTTTCTAACTCTCTACCCAAATTAGAATAATTAACCCTATCACCTTGAGCCTTAGAGGGAAGAAGAACACGGTTAAAGTCCCCTGCTATCATCCAAGGGTTTACCATTATGTTACTGATGTTTGCAAGATCTTCCCAAAGTTTAACCCTTTGGAATTCAAAATTGGAAGCATAGATAAAAGAAAAATCAAATTGTTTGTTTGAGCTTACAAGACTACATTTAAGATGAACAAGCTGATCAGAACTGAAGTGCAAGATCACATTAATCATCTCCTTGTTGTATACAAGTGCTACCTAACCATTGCAGGGATTCATATGGTTAGAACCAAAATTCTAGCTTTTACTAATGACACTCATAAAGTTCGTAAGTTTTTATTTTAGTTTCTAAAAGCCCTACAAGTATAGGATGTTTCTAGAAAATAAGAATAACCTGTCTTTTGAAAGGTTCATTCATACCCCTAATATTGCAAAAAATCATATAATGCTAAAGAAATTTGCCATCCTCCCTTTTTGGGTTTACCCTTCTTCCTACCTGATTTCCTCACAACATTAAGTGTAGAATCAAGTTGTTTTATATCTGCTCCAGAATTTGACACAAAGGTTTCCTCCTTAGTGGATTTATTGTTAGTAATTGAGTCTGGTTCAGAAACCTCAACTTCTTTAATACGTTCAATTTACTTCTTGAGCTATAACATATTCTTGCTCCTCTGCTTGAATGGCTTATTAGCCCTTTGGATTATTTGCCAGTTTCACATTTTGCACTTTTGTTGAGTTATGCTCATTTGTACTTAGATCTTGATCTTTCATAGTTTACATCAATTTGGGTGTTTTCGTAGTTCTGATCTTGATCTTCTGTCATGTCTAGTTTCTACTACTTTTAATTGCCTTCACATCTTGATTTTGGTTATAAATCTTTGTGTTTTGATATAAATGTGAGATGAATTGAGTGAAAATGGTATGAATATTGCATGAATGTTAATTGGATTATCTTTTGAATATTGCATAAAAAATTAGAAGAATTATGTATAAAAGGATGAAATGGGACGTGATCATATGCATGCAATTAATTAATTAACATATAAATGGTGCCATACTCATGACAATACAAGTCACGGGTGTGATAATGGGAGTCACACCTGTGACCAGCTCATTCACACCTGTAACAAGTTTTTCCTTTAATTCATCAATTTATTATGTGTCATGTGTAGGAGGGACGACTCAAAAACCTAGGCCTAAAATGAGACTACAAATAAAAAGAATAGAGGCTGGCGGCTTATGCTGGACACAAACACACACTCTGGACTCATTAAGAGATAGAGAACAAATAGAGAGAAAGAAGGGGACAAGAGAGGAGAGAACACAGAGAGTCATATGAGGAAAAGAGAAACACAACAATAAGGTTAAAACAATGTGAGCCTTCAATTATTGAGGTGAGAACCAAGTAGAAGCAGAAGGCGAGAGCTTATGCGGGAAGCTTAAGAGGGGTAGGAGATCACCGTAACTGCCTCATCCAATCCTTGTTTGCTTATTTTGTTCTTCATATGTTGCATTGTTTCTTTGATATTTTGCTGGAGTCATTATTCTTTAGTTTAACCGACTCTTACTCTGTAGCTTTTGATAGTCAATTTGGTTTGCTGCTTTAATACTTCTCTTATACTGATAAAGATAGGATTCAAGTATATGAACATGATGAATCTTGTTATTTCCATGATAGGCTTATCTCTTTTTTTAAGTATTAATGTAGTTATTTTAGTCAAATATGCATGATTGAGGGACTGTCTTACTATCTTATGTTTGCTATGATTTTTGAATTGAATGAATGTAATAACATGACCAAACTTTGTATCATTTTAGTATTAAATAAAGGATTGAGAGAAGAAGTTTAATATTGAACGAGAAATTATAAATGCTTAGGTTAAGAATTAGAAATATATTAACATAAGTGGTAATTGGTAGTTGGGTTTCCATAATTAATTCGAATGATAACTTGTCGAATACGAAAGTTAGATTTAGTTTATTATTCTAGTTGGTCTTAGAACCCAACCGTTAATTTTAGTAAGACAACCATCCAATCATTTCCCCTTAATCATGCATAGTAGACTAAAATAGTGAAATTAATTCTCGAGATTTTTTCACTTTGATTAATCTATTTGTGTTTGTTCCTAATTAAATCATTTTACTTTTCAGTTTAATTTCAAGATTTCCTTTAAAGCCTTCACTCACCAAATCAGGATAGAATGTTTAGTATTGTATTTGTTTTTATTTTTATTTAAGATTAGTTTAAATGGATCAATTTCACCTCCGTGGGAGACGACTTTGGGTAATAAACTATAACTACCTTGTAAACTTGCGAGTAAGATAGCCTAGGTATTTTTAGAACTTATTTTGGCTTAACAAAATCTCAAATGCAATGGGCCTTCCCATTGAGCTTGCAAGGAAGCTCAAATCATCTAAGGTCTAATACTCTAGTGGTATGTTGTCGGAAATTAATCCACAATGGAATATATTCAATTTTCTCTTTGTCAAGTTCAAGACTAGGCACCCATTTTTGTACAAACACTAGTTGTCCCCAATGTGCCATGGTCTTGCCTTCATTACCTTGCTTAAAGAGTCATTATCAGTGAATTGAAAGAGGAGGGTGTCATCCTATGTGAGTGATACTTTGCTTAATCCTTTGCTTCCTCATTTAACTTGTGCCTAATTTTGTATATGTGGATGGTAGCACATCATAACACTACACAAAACAATGCTTTTATAGTAAAAAACTAAGTTAAAAATGGGACAGGTGGAAAGTCTATCACGCTCATAACACTAGGTTTCATGGTCGTGAGACACTTCCCATAGCCATGACTTTGCATCTTTTCATTTCTTTTGGTATTTTCTTGCCTCCACTTCATTCTAACCCTTCTCCTTCTTGCTCTATGAAGCCAATTGAGTGTAAATTTTAAGAAGATGGCTCAACGAGTATGCTTTCCGCTCACTTTAGTTATTATACTTCCAAATTGTATCTAACATCAAATATGAACTAGTGAGTGTCTTAGGCATTTAAAAGCATTAATCATTAAGCACATATCAGTGGAAAAATGGGTCTCTTGTTACGGATGTACTGTACCATCGTAGCTCCCTAGTATTTTGCTCCTTTTTGCCACAGCTCAAAAGGAGGAGTAACTATGCCTCACTTGGCAACTGCTAGAAAATGCTTCAGAATGTCTCTCAAATTGCTTGTAACCACTAAATTACTACAAGTTTTAAAAGGTTTCATGCTCCTACTTCTTGAGGATTTGGAAACAAGTTAGCTTCCCTACCTAGGAAGGGAGGAGAACTCATAGAAATGCCTCCATCGACTTCCCCACAATAGAATCTTACCCATATTCTCAGCTACTTCTTTCCCAAAATATAAGTAACTAACTTTAACTGTGAAAAATCTTTAGATCCCTTCAACCCCACCCACCTTTAGTTACCCTTTAGTCAATCTTCAGTGGCTATAATGCCCCTAAGTTTAGGTTTCTTAAAGTTATAACTTTGTTTTCCTTTTCCCGTGAAGTCTCCTTTTTTGGATTCTTTCTTCTTTTTCCCTTCTTTCTTCTCTTGTTGATCTAGATCTTTTCCCTCGAAAGAAGTAAAGAAGCTTGTCTTAGTTTCCTTCATCACTTAAAAATCTACCAGGGCATCAATAACAATGATTTTACCAACTACATCCTTCGTATTTTACCTATGCAACTCTATTTGTGTCCATTGTTGTAACTCAGACAAAAAATTGAAAGTTTATTCTCATCTAACAGGTTATCAATATCAAGCATTAAAGAGCTAAATTGTTTATCATACTCTCTTATTGATTTGTCTTGCTTAAGTTTCTTTAAGGCATCCTTTGTTAGTTAAAACATGTTCATCGAAAGGAATTGATCCTTTAACTCCTTTATCTTCTCTCACATGTTAATGGAAATTCTACCCACATTAATTTTAATAGAGATCCTCGTTCTCCACTAAAGCTTAGCATCCCCATCTAAGTATATGGACATTATATTAACCTTCTTAGCATCGAGCATCTTAGTAGTCCCATATTCTACATAACATTCTCAGGCTTCTTTTTGTAAATTATGCCCTCGATAACTTTAGTTTCTTACACCTTCACTGTAGTGCTTTTGGCATGCCCAAAGTCCTACATTACAATGATACACTTTAGGATCATGATCTCAAACCTAAAGTCCTCTTATACCTTCATTAAGTCTGCTATTTGAAGTTATAACTGTTTGATATATACCTTTAACACCTCAATCCGGGATAAGTAGAAAGTGACCTCTTCCTCCCCTTGAGGAATCGGTCCAATAAATGTCTCCACCTTGGTGACACACTCGGTTAAATTGTTGCCTCTTGCCATATTAACACGTGCTCTAATACTAGTTTTTACAAAGCCCTTCTAGACCACAAACTTATACCAAAGTTATGCCTATACCTTTGCACAAAAATCTCACCTTCACAGTATTTAACTTCCATATTTGAGTAAGAATAGTACAAAAACAATAACTAATCAAAGGTAATACTAAAGCACACAAAAGATACGAAAAAGTCAACCTTTATTACTTCCCTCAAAGTATAATAAGGAATACTCTCTCTCAATTTGTTAAAGGACAATGCTAAAAAAAACTGTATATTGGCACCCGTGGCTTGATGGTCATGTTATAAATCATAATACTAACTAAATTAAACTGCCTAAATCACATCTATCCTCATCAATATTTTCATTATATCACACTATACAATTAAATGACACCCACATCTAAATAGGACTTTGTCTAATTGGATACAACTATATCACAACAAACAAAATAAGTGATTACATTGAATTAAAAAAGATACATCCATATCCACGAAGATATGTACTATCTTCAGATGTTCCTGTCACATGATCTTTATCTTTTAGAACTAATATATATCCTATGTGATCTTATATGTCACATCAACCAAGAACTTCCCATGATCTTTATTTGTTGATGATGAGTTATCCAAGACAAAGCCTTTTATAGCACAATAGTCCGATTTAATGCTTACCCATATCAAGTCTATTAGTCATTGTCTATTCACTTGAGCATATAGTAAGTCCTTAGTTCATCAAGAACTTAACCTTAACCAAGTCAATCACTTGAGCATACAGTAAGTCCTTAGTTCATCAAGAACTTAACCTTAACTAAGTCAATCTACATAGGGTTCAAAACTTTACCAATCACACTATACTTTATCAAACTTGCTAAGTTACCTTAAAACCCTCACATGCCTTCCTAACGCATGTGATCTAGCTAAACTTTAACTCAAGATTCATCTCAAGCTAGTTGTGAAGTGTCTTCTTTTACTAAGGGGTTAACAATTGATATGTAATTAATTTTTTTATAGTAAATGTAAAATAAAGGGATAATTACAAAAAAATCCTAAATATTTCTCAAATTTTCAATTATATTCCGACCTTTAAAAAGTGACAATTAAATGCCTGAACTTTCAATTTTCTTAAATATAGTCTGACATTAGTATCTTTGTTAACAAAGTTAAGGTGACAAGCCACTTCAGAGGTATTTAATGACACGTAAGATGCCAGGTATTATAGATTTATATGTCAAATTTTTGTAAATTGTAACTAATTACTATTAATTAAAATAATTAAATAAATTTAACAACGACAAAAGTAAACAAATAGTTACAAAAGCCTAAGTTCTTCTTCTTCCTCTATTCTTTGTCTGCACCATTTCACTGTCTACACATATTTTGTTGTGGGCTGTAAAAAGATGGTGAAAATTTTGGTGATCACAATGAGTTAGAGAACTTTTTAGAGAGAGAAAGTAAGTCAGTAAGAGAAAAGAAAATGGACAATTTTAAACAAAAGAAAATTGTGACTGTGTTTGGAGCGATTAGTTGAAGAAGAAGAGGGACTCTAAATACTCCATCAAAATCACACTAAGCAAGATAACTTAGGATTTTGGAGGGTGGCAAAAGAGGGGAGAAGGGTAGGTAAGGTTTTTTAATTGTTTAATTTAATTTAATTAAAATCTAATGTGAATTTGACATAATACACGACATCTTACATTTACTTTGCTATGTCAGCTTTGTTAACAGAAACACTAACGTTAGATTATATTTGAAAAAGATTAAAAACTCAGATATTTTATTGTTATCTTTTAAAGTTTGAGATATAAGTGCAAACTTATATAAGGTTTAAGTAATTAACCCTAAAATAAACATATAATAAGATGACATATTTTTAAAAAATATAAGATGAAGGTGTGCAAACTTGACAATATCCAAGAAAAATGAAAGCCTATGAAAAGTGGTAACTTGTATTGGAGTTCTAAATGTATTAAACAGTGACAATTTCTTGTTAATTTCTGTCTATTGTAATTATTAAAAATTGAAAATAAAAGTTAAAAAATAGAAAATGTAAAGAAAATTGGATGAACTTATACTGAAAATGTTTCTAAAGCTCTAATTTTTCATGAATAAAGTAAAAGGTTCTAACCCTGATTGAAAATTTGTTATTGGTGGAGCAGTCTTAACACATTACGGAAACGGAATACATGTATCTCATCAACAAAAGTTGACACTCCACTTCCTTAACCATCAAAAAACCAATACGTGAGTGAATGAGATAAAATTGGTGACATGACATGGTAATTGTGAAAGAAGCAATAACATGAAAAAGACAAAAGTGACACAGCAGGGAAAGAAAAGGGTGTTACAGATTTGGAATAGTCACGATGTTTTTGGTGTAACCGTATAAATAAATATAAAGTCAAAAAGTATGGAGGAAGAGAGAGAAATAGAGGGAGAGGCGCAGATTGACAAATCCCAATGTTGTGCCTCCTCCGTCAAACCAGCAAGCGTCAGGAATAGAAGCAAAGAGAAACCCAAATGAATAAAACAAACACACAAATCTCACACGCATTACCTCCACCTCCGCCGTCGCTCGATTTTGCTATTTCCTAATTAGCTTTCGTTTTGTTGTTATTGTTATTACTATTATCATTCTTTCTTTGGAACTGAATAGATCAGATATTGGATTGGATTTGGGTACATGTGTTGCTGTTGAAATATGCGAATGGAAAGGGAGAGGATTTACTACGAAAACGGCCAACAAAACTATGCCTATGCTTACTCTCAATTTTGTAACGGTACCACTACACACAAGCAGCAAGAGCAAGAGGAAGACGAGAACAAAATGTTCGCTTCGGCAAATGATGGCGACGGTGATGATGATGATCCGTTACTATACAATCGAAAGCTTTTTCTATTCTCACCATCTTCGTCAGCCACCACGACGGTGCCCTTCTCTCGTCGAGGCTTCATCGAACATCCGGTTTCTAAGCTCGACACTTTGGCCGGTGTTGCCATTAAGTATGGCGTTGAGGTAAAACAAAAACGACTGGTCAAGATCTTCTTTTATAATAATAACACTAATTTGCAATCTTTCATTTCAATTTCAGTAAATCTCATCTTTGATATGTGGTATTTTCTTTCTTCTGATCATTTTATGTTTAATGTTTTAGGTATCAGATATTAAGAAGATGAATGGTCTGGTTACAGATCTTCAAATGTTTGGGCTCAAATCTCTTCATATTCCACTACCCGGCCGCCATCCTCCCTCACATTGCTTGTCAAACGATTCTGATGCTCCAGGGTAGATAGACGCATCTCACTCTTATGTTTCTGTCTTAGACCCTATCACTTTTAATGAGATATTATTTCAATAGACAATTAGATTGTCCTATTACTGTATTTGCCATGAATGACTTGTTTATCCACCGTGGAGGAAACAATAAAAAATACAGGCCGGGTTATGCACAGAACATGTCTGCAATTCGGATTTCCTTATGGGATGCAAGGCTTTTCTAATTAATACAATACTGGGGCAATTAGGTAGGGGGGCACTAGGATTGCTTAAGATGTATTTTCTTTTATCTACTTTCAGTCAATATCTATGATGACTATTTACCATGCTTCTCCATTGCCATATATTTTCCTAGCTGCCAAGCATGTGACGCAATCATATGTAGCAACCATTTACATACATCTCTTTCAATTTTCACATGTCAGTCCACACTCATTTCGTCTTCCCTATGTAATTCCAGTCTAGACACAGTTACATTGAGGTGATTTCTGAACCTTTCCCCCAAATGATTATTGATATAAATACTTTTCCCAGATCTAGGTAAAAATGGGGTGGGTTTTCTGTTGCAGTTGCCTAGGGCGTATAATATGTTCTTCAATCAGTACCCTGAGTTGCATTACTTTTATCAACTCGGGGCAGCAATGTTTTATCTTATTTTCATTGGTGTATTACTTCTGATCTAAACGTTGCATGTTATAAAAAATGTTGATCATATTATAAATAGATTAATCATTATCTGCGTAGATCCCTAACAAAATTGTATACACTTCTATCTAATGTGTTTAAAACATTTTGGTGGTGATTTCTCCCACAAGCACTTGTACCCTTGGGCTATACTTTTTCTCAACTGATGTTTCCTTGAGATTCATCACAAGTTAAAATGTAAAATGACCTTTGCAGGCTGAGCAATATGGAAAAGAGCAATTCTCAACATGTGCATTCAGATGTCACTAAATCATTCCAATCCTTAAGGCTTAATTCTTCACAGCGGAGCGTTTCTGCAGCCATGAGCTCCTTACAAGGTTACTATGGACTGCAGACAGCCAATCAAAGAACTGCGTTTGATGATGGTCGGTACATAAGACCCTTACCCACTTCACATCCACCATTAAGCCGCCATCGAAAATCTAGGAGTTTGGTTGATGGGTTTCTTGATGAAAATAACGGGGCATGGACTGATAACGTGTCTGCAGCTGAAGCCGGGGAGGTTAACAGCGAGAAATGGAATGAAAAATTATTCACGAGGCGTTTGAAGTCAGAAGCTGACTTCAATTCCCACTCTTCTGAAATGTTGATGAGGGATGATAGCAACAGTGGAGGTGCATTTTCGACAATCACAGGAAAGTCCATAGCCCTTAGATCCAAAGCAGCAAGTAGAACAACTTCATCAGCTGATTATGAAACTGGTGCAATGGCTTCTATACCAATAGGTACCAATGACACCCAGGTGGCTGATGGATTTTCAGTGGTAAGAAAGTCATCTAGCACGTCCAGCTTGCATGATTCAGATACCAACAGTTCATCCATCTGGCCAGCCTCCAAGTGGAGTTTGAAGCCGGATCTTCATGCTCTAACAGCTTCGGCCATTACAAGACCAATATTTGATGGATTACCGAAGCCAATATCTGGACGAAAAAACAAAGCTGCACTTGATTGATTAGCTACGAGGTGCAGTTGTGTACAATCCGCTCCGTAATTTTGGCAAACATCTTGTCTGCCATTTTATAGCTAGCTTTTAAGGTAAATAGAAAGAAGAGAAAGCAGGGTAACTACTAAAAATAGAAGAGATTTTCCCTTGCTAACTTATAGAGGAAGTGTCCATATTAATGTGTTAACGATTCGCAGTTCTATAACATATTTTCCATTGGCATTCATAAATGAGATTCAGGAGATGGCATAAGCAGAGACTGATGTAGCTTCTCATAATTTCACGTCTGTCTTGAATGATTCCCAAATATTCTAAGTTATCCTAACTTTTTCTTTATTATTGCAATTAATAGTCTAGTGATTTCGAGGTCTTCATAGCTCCAATTTCGATCTCTCAATCTGGACACGAAATGCGAACTCGGATTGAAAATGGAACCGTAATTCAAATCTCTAATTTGATAAACTATGAAATGAGATGGAATTCTAATTAAACATAACAATTTCTCTTTCGTTTTCATAAAACTAAATTATTATTTAATTTCACCATTGATTATTTTCATGCATAAGAATACTAGATTATTTAATTTATGGTGTATGGATCCTCCTAATATATCTAGTTAATTAAAACCTTCATTATCTTCAACTTTTTAAGTCTATTTAGTGATATTTTGATTAAAGCATGTATTACAAAATTAAAACAATTTACATGACTTTATGAATTATTCAATAACTATTCTAAGAAAGAAGGAACCAAAAAGTTGTCTGATTGTCGGAAACATTTGGGTTCTGTGAATAATTCACATGGTGTTATAGAGCAATTTATCACCACAACCCCTTATAGTGTATTGTTAATGGAAAATCAATCAACATCTTAAATTCAGAAAAGCATTGAGATAGGGAAGATTCTCTCTCTCCATACCTTTTTACAATTTGTATTAAGACCTTCACCAGGTTGATAGCAAACAACAAAAAGCAAGCAACTTCAACCACCACTTTTTCAAATGATTTATTGTTGTTTTAAAAGGTTGACTTAAACTTAGTCAAGGTACATTAACTCTCTATAAACAATCAGTCAGCTATTCAATCTGAAAATCAACTACAACAAAAGTCGCCTTCATGTGATAAGACAAAGTGAGGCCATGCTCCTCTTTCTTCTCTCCTTAAACCAGTGTTTTGTGTTCCGTACCGTACCGGCCGAAAATCGGTATTGGTACCTGTATATATGGTACCGGTATAAAATACCGGTTGGTATCGGCCAATTTCGTCGGTACCGGCCAGTATTCAAAATACCGGTTGGTATTGGAAATTTTAAAAAATTTGGGGACTTTTTTGCAAAATTTTCAAAAATTTTCAAAATTTTCCTCCTTCCCTCCTACCTCCCCCCCCTTTTTTTCAAAGTTTTTAAAATAATAATAAATATTTTATTACTAATAATAATTATCAATTAAATACAACTTAAAAATAAATTATTTTTATTTTTATTACTAATAAATTATTTTTATTTAAATTTATTTTAATATTTTATATAATATTTATT
>JAOQMP010000001.1:8254071-8268339 GCA_027563575.1 Erythroxylum pedicellare
ACTTTACTTGAGTCAGTCCCTGGGATTGATCAATCAGTAGTGGAATCAAATCAGGTTACCTCATCTATCGAGTGCCCTGTCTATAATATATATTTAGTTGATAATAAATTAGATTATGAAAAAATAAAAAAGGAATCTGAAATTTTTTACAATTTTCATAAAATTTTAAAAATTAATAATTGATTCTGATAACATTTGAAAACTATTTTTTTAAGTGGCATTTCTCCTTATTCAATGATTTTTTAAGTCAATACTAATTAAAAGTAACAGAACATTATCTATAATCACTTTAAGAAGATAAATCGTATATTAATAAGTAAATTATCTCTATATAGTTCTTGTTATATTCGGTTATTATATCTGGGTTACCCTTGACTATAATAGGTCATAAGTAGTATTAAAAAAAAGGGTAGTCATATATGAAATACTTTAGTAATCTCAAGTCAAAAGATTGTCTATAAAATCACAACAATGAAAATTTTTGGACATAGAAACAATATTTCAAATGAATTTCTCAATTGAGGTCATTTTAGACAACTTGTTTTCTAACAAGCATCTACATATTTATTTAAATATTTTCATACTTTAATCTATAAAATCGAATACTTCCTTTATGAGAAAAAAAAACATAACATGTTAATTTTTATTTTCTCTACTACTATTCAGTTTCAATAGAACAAGAATTAAGAATAATTTAAAGATAATGTAAATATATAACATGAATCTTATAATTATCATTTCATCATAATTTTATTTTTTTGTATTTATATTGTGAATTTTAGTGTATATAATAAAGAATAGTTTTAAATAATTATGTAACCAAATAACGATAACAAATTGACTAGAAGGAGAATGGTTTTGAGAGACAACGAACGACGTCGGAAGACGATCTCCATGCGGTGCCTATGGATAAAACCCTCCCCAGTATCCTAAATGTTGACGATCCTAAAAACCAGCTAGTACTACTGAGAAACCGTCTTTGTCTTCACAAATACTAAATGGTTTAATATTAGGACAATTTAGCTTAGATAAATAGGTGTTTAAAACTAAAATCTTATTTTATGATGAGAAAATTCTGATTTGACGACGAAGGGCGAGCTCCCTACACTTGAAAATTTTGATCCAATCCAAGCACTATAGTCGTCTAACGTAAAACCGGTCGAATTTCATGGCATCCGAAATTCCACCACCAGATCTTGCACATCACAGCAGAAACACTTACCAACAGGTTTAATAAAGGTGCCCCTAAAGTTCAATATTTTCTAATTCTTGGTCCTACTACGGAATCGTTGTCAATTGGCATTTAAAAGTTCTGAATTAGGCACTATTCTGAATACATCAACCAAAACCTTTTCACGCACATTATATTTACTCCTCCACAGACACAGAGGAGTGGCGGGGGAAATTTGACCACACATCAGCCCATGTCCTACGTCCATCAGTTACAGACTTCACGACTAATGCTGCTTCTTCCACATTAACACGGATTTGATCCTTACTGTCCCTCTCTCGGATCGTCACAGAAGATGGTGAATCAACAGTTATCGCAAAGGGGACACCAAGTTCATCCGTTCTTGCATAGCGTTTCCCAATTGAAGTGCCTGCAACCATCATTGGCATAAACAAATAAGCAAACTGTTAAAACAGAAATACAACTGCATTAATAGCCACGAATTCAGAAACTTGCTCATTAACATTCCCTTGGCCACTTAGAATTAGAATAGTCATGATATTCCACCTGTAATATCAATCTTATGCGAGATTCCAGCAGCCGTCAATGACTTCGAAATGATCTTGGCAACTTCCTCATACTGTTGATTCTGGACAAGCGGGAAAACTGTGCATTTAATTGGTGCAACCAGGGGAGGGAAACGGAAAACATTTAGCTGTTCATCCCCAGCTTTACTGGGTCTCATGTAGAAAGAGTGTTCGTAGAGGCAATAAATTATCCTTCCAATGCCAAAAGATGGTTCAATTACTGATGGTGTGAAAACTCTCTGATGTTCCTTCTTCTTTTCCTTTGAAATTGAGACCATGTTCTTTGTGATGGACACATTTTTCCCCAGAGTGCAGACATAAAAATCCACCTCTCCCTTGGATTGCAAAGATGCCTTCATTTCCAGAGCTTCTTTTTCCTTCATAGCCTAATAAATAAAAAGGAAAATCATGAATCAGACCTACACAAAAGTTTTCACATAATGAGTAGTCAGTGAATTCCACTTTTTACCTCCAAAGCCTCAACAACCATTTTCTGGCTACCCTTGAATGCATGTCCCAACTCTTTCTTCACTGGCGCTATAACCAATTTCTGAAATCATAAAGTATCAGGTTAACCACTGGCAACCACAAGCAAATTAAAATGACATTGTATAGTGAGGATGCACATATGAGTTGACTGTCACGATGCAGCCACCAGAATGGAGATATAGAATCCCACATTTTTTATTTTTTGTCAAATATGTCTAGAAGTAGTAATCATAATGAGCATGATTAGTATAAAACATACCTCCACTTCCCTAGGTTCTGAGAACTTTTCATGGGCCACAAGAGGAACTCCACTTTTTTTCTGTTCAACAAGTTAAACAATTAATTCATGTTTATTGTTACAGGACATAGCTTTACTAACAAAGTATGCTGGCAAGACATGTCATACGATACATAGGTACTAAAGGGAATATGTTTTTCAAAAGTAGACATGTTTGTAGTTGGCAAACCTTGCTATGCCACTATTCTTGTCATACGGTATCTAGCATTCGAAGAATATAGGTGGTTTCATACACAATAATAGATGTAATCTTCCAAACAGGTTCTCACCGAATGAGCACGCAAATCATAGGCAGATCTATCTGCAATACCAACACACTCAATCCAGCCATAGGAACACTTAATCTCAGCATCCCAACAGTCTGCAGCATAGTGAGCCATTTCATTTGCAAGATGCTGGCGAAAACGTAGTCGAGCTTTGTCTATACCAAGACTGGTCAGGAAGAGATATACTCTCCCAATGAAATAGCCAAGAGTTTCATTGTTGACAATCCCCTGAATGTCATGACAGTATGGCGATATACAGGAGTATGTGGATAAATCCAAATTTCATAACTAACTGATCAAAACTTACTTTTGAAACTGCTTTACCAAGCTGAATTTTCTTTGCAGACTGACCAGACATTTGCTCTTCCCTCGGAAACATGAGGAATTCCAGATCCACAACTTCAGAGTATTTTGGGTGAGATTTGTCTTCAGGATCAACAAAGTGCTCAATTTCTGCTAAGGTGAATTCACGAACTCTCAGAAGCCCTTGGCGAGGAGAGATCTGCAGGTATAGAACCTTGTTAGAACAGAAGCTTCCCGATATCTCCCACAAGCATACCATACACATTAATGGACATTAATGCCATTAAAACAAACTTAAGCATCAATAATAAAAGCCATTAAATAAACGATCAACGAGGCAATGCCAATGATGGGAATAGGACTTAGTTTCAGAGATATGTCTACTGTTCATGTGTACATTCACTACATTGTCAAACCTGCTATTTATTGCTTTTACAGTCTGCTTTGCTTTGTTATTTTCTTTAATGGTCCATTTATGTATTATTTTTATATAATTGCCAGTTTCAATGACAGGAGCTAAATTGTTGTAGAGTTCTTATAAGGTTTCTCCACTAGGTTTGAGTTTTTGCCGTACTTGGAGTATGTGGGTAAATATATGATTCTTTTCCCAGGGACACTTGGATTACCTATTTGGTAATTGTGATGCTTCTTTCTAAAGTACTTAAAGAGTTATTCCTAAAATCCTAGAAATGATTTCTACATACCTATTGGTGTGATATTTACACTTTGCTCACTCCAAACCGAGGAGTGATTTCTATAACTATCCTTTTCCTTTTACTTAAACTAAACGCTACTTGCAATATAGCAGCCCTAATTTACAGCATATGCATGTTATGTTAACATTTTCTGTCATCATTACGTCACTGAAACCTTACGTGAATGCAATAGACTACTACATCACCCAAACCTTACTAGAGTGTAATACACTAGTCATCACTACATCAACCAAACCTTACCTGAATGCGACTTGTATAAACAAATGGATAAGCACAATTAAGAAATAACAAAACATCAGCGTGTGCATAAGCACTTGAAATCCAAAAGTAGCCAATAAACCTCATTTCTGAATGCTTGGCCAATCTGGGCAGCAGCAAAAGGAAGCTTGTTCCCATTGTAATAGTACAAATCTTTAAAATTAACAAATATGCCTTGTGCTGTTTCAGGGCGCATGTACCTGTAGTGGGATTAATGAGATCCAAACTGAAATAGGAGGATTCTACGGACCCTATAGTGACAATAATTGGTTCAATAGCAAACTTACGAAATACACTTACCCAGGACTCAAACCAGAAGGACCAATCGATGTCTGAAACATCAAGTTGAATGGGTAGGGATCAGATAGAGGATTCTTTGTGTCTGGAGCAGTAATGCCATACTCCTTGATTTTTGCACCAAGCTGTTCAGCTGACAGATCATCCAAGATGGCAAGCACATGTTTCAGTTCTGCAGTCTTCTCTGAAGTGATGCTGAAATCATTTTGAAGTTTCTCATTACAGTAATCCTTAAGCAAGTGATCAGCTCGGAAGCAAGTCCCTGTTTTCTCATCCTTTACCATAAGGTCCGTAAATTTCTCCACATGACCAGATGCTTTGAGAACAATCTCGGGAGTCACACATGGGCAGTCAACCTCTAGCATGTTCTCCTCCAGAACAAAGTGCTGCAAACAAATGGAGAAGTTAACTCTAAACAGTCTAATTGAACTCAATCACTCAGTTAGCCCAAAAACAAAACAGCGAAGAATAAATATGTACCTGACGCCAGAAAGCAAGAACATTGGCCTTCACGGCACAGCCGGGAGGCCCATAATCGTATAGCCCGGCAACACCTCTATAGATCTTGAAAGACGGAATGTAGAACAGACGGCGCTCAAGAGTGTTGGCCAGGGTCTGACAGAATGCCTCTCCGTTGATGGGACCGTCAACGCCCGAACCAGCGACTGCAGCCCGAAGCTGCTTCTCGATGGATGACTTCTCCAGCTTCAATTCATTTAGGATCTGAATTGCAGCGTCGATGTCGGGCTTCGAAGACTTGGCGGCTTTCAGTGCACGGACTGCATTGCTTTGGGAGTCGAGGGACGACTGCTTCTGGGCGAGAGCTGTCCGGAGCGAATCCTCATATGCGTCCATCAACGAAGAGTAAGCTCTGAAGGAGTGTATAAACGAAGATAATTGAGCGTTGCGTAGAGAGGATAACCTGTTGGCGATAGAGGATGAGGAAATGAGAGTAGAGAAAACTCGCATGCGAGCCCCTGCCAAATGGACTCGTAAATTTTGGTAACACTAGGGTTTTAGAGGACTGGTGTTTCGATGCCACCTAGATTTTTCTCCGTAGAAATCCTATTTTTCCATTGACAGTTCAATGGTTCTTTTCGGCCATTTCAATGCTTTCTTTTAGCCCCGTTTGGATTGAAAGAAAGCATGAAAGAAACCAAGAGGATTTAACTTTTCGTCATTTGGATTGAAAGAAAGCATGAAAGAAACCAAGAGGATTTAACTTTTCGTCATTTTTACTGCTCGGACAAAAATAAGTTAAAAAAAAGTGAGAGAATGGAAAAAAAATTGAGAAAAGTTTGGGACAAATATATATTTCTTTTAAATTGGTAAGAAAGGAGAAAAATTTAAGACAGAAGAACCCTAATATATATAAATTACGATAATATTCTTATTTAATTTAACAAAAAGGATATACTCTTAGTCACAATTTTTTCCATGCAGAACACAATACTCCCACCTTTTTTCCTATTTTTTCTATTTTTTATATCAAAGATATTGTTTTATATTACACGGCAATTAGAAAGTTAAAAACTTTAGTTACAAATAGAAATTTCAACTCCTTGAAGCTTCATCGTGGAGTTCTGTTATCAAATTTGATAATACTTTATCTGTGAATGCTGAAGTTTTCATAGCAAAAGATAAAGAAGTTTCATAATCAAGGACATACAGGTCTCAAAAAATTCTTTTGTCCAGTATAAATTTCAATTCTTTCTTTTAATAAATTAAAAAAACAAATAGAGAAAAAGGAAGTCTCATTTCTCTTCCATTCTTTTCTTCTCTTTTCTCCTCAATATTTCCTTTTCTTTATCTTGTGCAAGTAAGGATATTAACAAAGGCTTAAGCATTTACACTTTTCACCAAAAATTGCAGAGAGGAAAAAATTTGGTGGCATCCATTCAAGTACATATTTTATTTTATCCAATACATATAATTCGACGACGTTTTAATAACTGATACAAAGATGTCAGCTTTGCTCTCGTGTAAGCCAAGCCGATTTATTCTCTTTCCTTTGAATTTGCTTCCCACCTTTCCTTCTCCTTCTCAACTCTTATTTTTCTTCGATCTTGCGTCAGATGCTGCTTGCATTCCGGAGTGCCCAGTAAATCTCCCATTGCTTATGAGAAGAGTTTGATACAAAAAATCTTGGTGGTCGCCTCTATAGTCAAGTACTTTTTGTCCTGAATTTGTAAATAACATCTTCTCAACTCTTTCCATCCCCCTTTTGGGTTAATTCAGGGAACGTGTCTCCTGAACCTTTGAGGAGAGGGCTAGTGTTACTTCTAGGTTATATCCATTTTTGCTATACGAAGAAAACCAGAGTTGATTCACAAGGCCCTGTCTTTTTGTTTTAATAGTTTATGCAAGAAGATTGATGACCGTAAGTTGACATACCGAATTTTGGCGTTAGCTTTCTGGGCACTTTCAGTTTCTCATATACATGATATTTCTCTAAGCTAGTTTTGTTTGTCGTGTTGATTAGCTTGTGGGTGGTATTAGACCTTTCATTTTTGTGAGTTAATGGCTTTAATTTTCTTTAAGGAGTTGTAGTTGAATGACTGAGTTGTCTTGGTTTTGTTACTATCTGGGCATATGGACTTCTTTTTTGAGGTGATTGCTATTGTTATTAGTAGTTTAATTTTAAAATAATCGACTTGATTCCAAAGTGGTGATGCGTTTCTTTGCAGACTAAATAAAAGTTCAGATATCGGCGGTCATCCTCTAGAAGTATGGTTCTTTCTCTTTAAATTTTTGACAAATTCATCCAGAAGCCAAAATACCTAGCTAGCCACACATTGGTGATAACAATTGATTTAAGGGATGAATATGGATTTGGAACTAGAACTTGAAAGAGATTTAGTATAGTGTTCATAAGGTTCTTGCCATTCTTTCTGTTGCTTAGCAGAAAATTTCTTGTTTGCAATAGCTTTTGTTGTGCTTGATATGTTAATCTGTCGTCGACCAATCTATTTCAAGAAAGCAGGCCGACTACATATTACCATATCGTGATATTGATTGACATTGGTACTTTCAATATCAAAAATTTATGTTTTAAATCTTGTTAAGCTATATTTTTATATGAGCTCTCTTTTGTAGCACATATCCTTTTGATTCTTTGTAGGACTTTCCCTAAAATCTCAGGAGCTAAGAGCTTTGTTTTTGGTTGTTAGACTCTATTTCAGTTTTGTAACAGAATATGATATCCCTACCTTACTTGATTATACTACAATTGCTGATAATCCTTTGGGTTGTATATACGATATGCTTTAAATTGAGATCCAGTTACATGGAAGACAAGGACAACTTTGCACTTTACTTGGTAGCAAGTGTTTTTATCGACTTTTCTTTCTTATTTTTTCAAAGCATCATAGTTTTAGTATTGCCACTTTCTTAACTGAATCAGCACTTGGTGTTATTACAGTAAAAGAAAGCTTTTTCGTGTCTAGATATTGGTATTGATGTTTCTTGGATAGAATTGTTGAGAACATAGCTTTTGTTATCATTATGTATATGTTTGGCTACTTGTTGGTTAGATCTAAATTTGATTATCTTACTACTTTGAGCTTTTCCCTTGTTCAAGTTTACCTAAATCGTCTTAATATTTGAAATTGTGCTCCTTATTGAATTAAGCTTTTTTTGTTTTCAACTCTGAACATGTAAGAGCTCATTTAAACATGGTGAACTATTCCGGGTGTAACTTTTTCTTATTTTTCTCAATTATCTTGTGGTGTATAAGATTTTCGGTGCATTTTCTAAGCTTCTATGTTGACACAAATATTAGTACCTACCTTATTAAGCAATAGGAACCTGTATCAGAAAATGGTTTTACTTTCATCAAATGAAAGGTATCCTTTAAAGAAAACTAGAGTTTACATCTGCCAAAAAAGAGTAATTCTTACTCCATTGAATACTTGAATTTGGTTTTATTCTTTCTTTTGCATTATCAATTTCTTTGATTTCTTTTCTAGGTATAACATAGTCCTTTTTCTCATTTAGATTCTCACTGTAGGTTGTTAAATGCCTTATGCTATCTTTAATTATTCATCCATCAACTGCACATCACATAGTTAACAGGATTTGTTGGGTTTTTTGTGTTTACCTTGAAGCTATTTCAATTTTACCTCTAATACAAATCATTCAAAACACAAAGGTATAATTGAAAGTAATTTTAACCATGTCAACTCTTTAAATTGGGTTGCTGCATAATTGATTGCAAGTAGATGGTATTTTGGTCAACTAATTTTTCACTCGTCATTCACTTTCCTTCTTTTCAAATTTTTGGACCCTTTATAGCACATTATGTCTTTGCCCTTGGAGTTGCAAGGTTCTTGAGTTGTGCACACTAAGTCCTTCAGGTTTGAAAGATACTATAGCTTGAAATACCCATTCGATTTGATTTTAAGATTAGATTTGGTAGTCATTAAAAAATTTAAAATTCTTTAACTTGCCTATGCTAGCAAGATTGCCTATACCAGTTATTGTAGCTAAAAGTTGTTACTTTCTCAAGCGTACATTTTTTTAGGTAAAAAGCTAAACAATTCACAGTTAATTGTTTCTTGGCTCCTTAATTACCCAAGACATTTTCTCAAATGCCCTTACCAATATTAGCATGCACCTGAGAAGAAAGTTTGCACAGTCATTCTGTCACTACAAGACAATGGATATTTTTTCCTGAATGATGTTTTCAAATATGTGGTTGATGGTGAAAATTTTGATAATCATCAAGATAGTGTTGTTGATAATATTCCAACATTTCCTTTAATGCCAGATCTTCGTATGATATCACTGTTGCAACCACCATTTCTTTTACTTGTCCCGTTTGCCCGGTTTCTTTTCCTTTCCACCGGTAACAACTTTTTTCTTTTTTAATTTTTTTTCTTACAAAGACTTCTTATGTGCCTTATCATTCTATACCAGAGCTTGCAACTTCTGTTTGCAAAGAGGATAAAATTGTTGATGAGGATGCTAACTCTACAGTGGGCTCTGAAGAACAGTTAATCCATGAAAAAGAAATTGTTGCTGAATCCCAATCTCATTCCAATAGAAGTGGTGTTCTTATAGTTGTTAAATCAACTTCTTTAACCCAAGAGGATGCTCCAAAAAAATCTTATGCATCTATAGTGAGTCTATGCTCAGAAGACTTTCCAATTAAATTGATTCCCATGAATAACATCTTCATGTGCATTGATTCTTATCTTAGGTTAAAGTGTCCAAGGCGAGTTCAGTAACCACTAAGGTTTACATACCTACCAGTATAACAAAAATGGCTCCAAACAAAACCAAGAATCAGGTTGCAGCTGCAACAATAATCATGCTTGCATAAGTGTGTGGCTTTTTGGTAATTGTTATGGTTTTGATTTAAAAGTTACTTTAAAAGATGGTTTGTGTCTCTAATTGCATGTATAGTCATAATCATGCTTGCATAAGGAGATTAGATAGGAAACAATTAGATGGATCAAATTGTTGACTGTTTGTGTTTTTCATTTATAAATATCTTGTTTAATAATGGGTCTCTGAATATTATTTTCTCCTCGCAGTAGAGTGTCATTCCATATAATCCGAAACTTGCCTTTCAATATGACATCTGGCCCAATCAAGGAAGGAGGTATACAAGTTAGGTATAACAAGGTTGGCCTCGAGGAATTTTCTTGACTTATAACATTCATGTTATTCCTATTTATCTAACAATGATATTTTGGATATAACAGCAACATGGATATTACTTTGGTTTTGTGGAATTCCTTTATATGAGATCAATGTAGGATGCAATTCAAGTTTGTCCATTCCTTATCAATATTGAACTTCTTAGTCGGATTACTTAGTAGGGTTATTTTGTAGTCTTAGACATTGGACATTAAAGTTTGATGGTCTCTTGTTTATAAGTAATGCTTCAAATTAATATCATCGCATTGTTTAAAATTGTTTGTCATAAAGAAAGAAAACATAACCTTATTAATATATCAGTTATGTAAGAATCAAAATGGTCTGTCAAATTGGTGAGAGCGTTGGTTGTGGTCTATATAATGTTGTTCAAATAGTGGAAATACCCCAGGTAGCCACTGTAAATGAATTTTTTGGGAGAATTCAAATGCCAATCAGACAAAGGAGCTAAATAGGACTTTGGAAAAAGGAAAAGGTTTTAAAGTTTCATTTCAAAGAGGCTGGAAGGTCTTGTGGGTTTAGGATCTCACACTTATCTAATAATCTGTAGCAATGAAGTGCACATTATACCAAAGAATATTTTCAATGTTGTTCCTCTTATCCAAAAATTGGAAAATTGATCCCCATTTTTGCAAGGATAAATCTATAAAAGGTGGAAAATTCTCAACAATCATACAGAGTTGCATTAAATATTCAAGAGATGTCACTTTTATGCTTTCTATAATGAAGGTTCTGAGGCTAGAATTTTTGCATTAAAAATTCGTATGGTTTTGTGGGTAATTGTTAATCCTTTATGCAGAGCCAGTAAAGGAATTACATTCCAGAATGCCATAACGTGCATTAGATTGGTATAGCAACAATAAATGTTTCGGGATTGATCTAGAAATTAACTAATATGTGCATGACCTTTGTCATTACCCAAACCAATATTTTCATTATTCCAAAAGGTTATTTCAGAAAGTTAAGTGAGCTCTGTGAAAATTATGACTTATTAAGGTTAGTGTTTTGGTGAGTAGTTTGGAGAAGTTTTTATTTACAATCATAAGCATTTAATCTAAGTTGAATCGCCTTTTGTACTTTGACTTATAAATGACTTCTAAGTTGATAAATTTTATAGTCAATTAAGACCCATCCATATTCATGTTGTTTGTTTTTCTTCTTGAAAAAGGTGCTTGTTTTTCCAAATGTAAGTGGTTTAAGTTCTTGCTTCCCTTTGCTCTCATTGGCACATATTGAAGGAAAGTTGGAGTTAAAGTCAATACATGTATTAGAACTGTTTAGCTCATGAATCCAAAGATCCTTTGTGGCGATTTTACTTGTAGACTATGATTTTTTCCCATTCCACCATAAGTTTCTCACGGCTTCATTTATATTATGGCTTCATTTACAATTCCAATTTTACTAATATTTTCCCCCCACAATGTCATCCCTGGAAAAATTAGAAGTTTGATGTTCTTTTTTTTCATAAAAATATTTTTTAACATATGGATTTGTCGTTTATAAACAATACATAATAATGGATATATAAAAAAGTACGTAATAATTAGAGTATAAGAAAGAAATTAGCAATTTTCAATAGGAAACAAAACATACACCTCGCCAATAAATATGCATAAATTAACTTATACTATACTTTCTTTTCACTTTGTATTTACTAAACATGCTTCCTGCACATGGAATTAAACAATCACATGTCTTAATGAAACCATTTATATCTGCACTATCGTAGTTAACATAAGTGTTTTGTTGTGAGTTATTTATCATCATATCATTCACACCATGTGGTTGTTGTGCCTATAAGAATCATAAAAAACAGTATCATTGGTAAATTATAAATAAGTCACTAAACAAAATGTTGTTATTAATAGTATTTTGACAAAAGAAAAATACCAATTGGGAGTTGTTCATGTCTATAGAAAACGGAACACTTTCAATTGAATTTGTTTAACCTGAATTGGCATAGACAACCTATCATCAAAAATGTTAAAAGAGTGTATAATCAATATACTTAGACCTATTGTTAAAACATGGAATCTTTTTTATTAAAACGTACACATGTACATGGAGAAATTGTTTAGACAAATAAAACAGTGTCATTCATTATCACAAGGTCCTTTGAGCCTAATCTTGGTAGAACACAATGAAGAAGCAGTGAATGTAGAACCCTAGCCTTCGGAACAAGGGTTGCTGACTTCTTAACTTCTAGATCAGTACTTCTATAGAGTTGTCAATTGATATGCATCCTATCTACATGACCTTGAGTAATCTATTTTGTATTGTTAAACAACTTTACTCCAATACTAGGACACCCACTGACCTTTTTGATAACATCTTACGTCATAATAACTGACAATCCATCTACCATTGATACTAAGGTGTCGTCCACCACCTTTGCATTCTTCCAAAACTCATATATCTCATCTAAATAGACCTTTTTACAAACCTTGAAGAAGTTTTTCTAGAACTGGTTCATGATTAAATGTCCATCTAATTTTCCTTTAATGATTTGAAATCAGCGTGTCGCCTATAGATAAATGATTGCTCCATTTGTGATCTGTAACAAATAAAAACTAAACACACAAAAATATTTCGCTTAAAGTAGCAATGTTAGTCTCTAAAAGTAAGAATATGAGATGAAATGAACTTGAAGGTTAGAACAGAGTATTGAATTGTATTGGTTAAGATAACTAAACAAGTCGGTTTCAAAGTATTTCAAGAAAATTATAGAGTAGAAGGTATTTTAGAATCTTAAGAAGATTTCCTTCTTATACCTACTCTTGAAAAGTTACTGTCCATAACTTACCGTTACTATTTGTTTGAAAACTTAAGACTTTTTATCTTCTTCCTGTATAAATCGTCTGGGTTATGACACGTCAAACGAATGGTCATTCAGCATTACCATATTCAAGTTTCATCTAATTTCCTTGAATCTATCTTCACACAAAGGTTTAGTGAAGATATCCGCCCATTGTTGATTCGTCTCAACAAATTGTAGACTGATGATTCCTCTCTGTACGTAGTCTTGTATAAAATGATGTCTAACTTCAGTATGCTTTGCCCTCGAGTGTTGTATTGGATTCTTTGATAAATTGATAGCACTTGTGCTGTCACAAAAGATTGGAATTTGATCTTCTTGTATGGAGTTATCTTCTAACTGATACTTAATCCATAACATCTGTGAACAACAACTTGCTGCTAACATGTATTCAGCTTCTGCAGTAGACAGAGCAACTGAACTTTGCCTCTTGCTTGACCAAGAAATAAGATTATGACCAAGAAAGTGACAACCTCCACTTATACTCTTTCTATCAATTCTATCTCCACCATAATCAGCATCACAGTAGCCAATTAACCTGAAATCTTTACCTTTTTCATACATTAAACAAAGATCAGTAGAACCAGCTAAGTATCTCAATATTCTTTTAACAACAATATAATGAGATTCTCTAGGATCTACTTAAAATCTTGCACACAAACAAACACTAAACAATATATCAGGTCTGCTTGCAGTTAGGTAAAGTAAAGAACCCATAATTCATCTTAAAAGAGTTTGATCAACCTTCTTACCTGCTTGATCCTTAAATAACAAGTTTGAAGGATGCATAGGAGTTTAAATACGTTTAATCTTCTCCATTTTATATTTGACTAACAGTTCTTTGATATATTTCTGTTGATGAATAAAAATCTTTTCTTCGGTTTCCTTAATTTGTAAACCAAGAAAGAATTTCAATTCACCCATCATACTCATTTCAAATTCACTTTTCATGAGATTTTGAAAACTAGAACATAGCTTCTTAGAAGTTGCACCAAAAATAATATCATCTACATATATTTGTACTACAATGAAATCATTTTTAATACATTTTCTAAACAAAGTCTTATCTACTTGTCCTCTAATACAGTCATTTCTAATCAAAAATAAACTCAAATGATCATACTAAGCACGAGGTGTTTTAATCCCTACAAAGCTTTATGAAATCTATAGACATAGTCTGGTTTAACAGTATCTTCAAAACCAGGGGGTTGGTTTACCTAAACTTCTTCATCTATAAAACCATTTTAAAAAGCACTTTTCACATCCATTTGAAACAATTTTATAATATGACAAACAGTATATGCAAGCATAATCCTAATAGCGTTTAGTCTAGCTACAGGAGCATAGGGTTCATTATAGTCTATTCCTTCTTGTTGATTATAGCCTTGAGCTACTAATCTAGCGCTA
>JAOQMP010000001.1:8268439-8302254 GCA_027563575.1 Erythroxylum pedicellare
TTAGACATTGATAACCAATCATATTTGTGTTTTATTTGAAAACATAAAAACTAAAAATAAGAAGTGAAAATAAAAAATTACAATAAAAAAGAAATTAAATTAAACTGCCCCTTGCTTACAAATGATTCTCTTCTCAAAACCCAATTTCAATTTCCATAAATTCTTTTTTTAAACCTAATTTTTCTTTTTTTAATAAATAAGAATCACAATTTAATTAGGTTTGTTTATCCATTAGCTTTGAGTTTGTGTCCTTTTTTATAGTTTAAGATCCACTATAATTTTTAGTTTGCCAGCCAAAAATGTAAGCATTGGATCCATTTTCACAATTTTCCAAAATAATTTAAAATCTAAAAAAGCTTTTAACCAAGTAAGAAATAAACTATCTTTTATTTTCAATTAAATGTTTTTCTACAGCTCAATTCCTTATAACCATTTGTTAATGACCCGATTCATCAAACTCTTTTTTTAACCTAATTCCTTAAATGCTTTCTTTTAGTATTATTTTACCATTTCAAGTTAAAAGCTTTCATATTATCTCCTTTCATATCACTAAAATTTCTACTTCCATTTTTTATTATGAGTTTTTAAATTTGCACTTTATTATGAGTTTGTTTAATTTGCACTTTCACATAAATCACAATTTACCATTTTAAAACTAAAACTCAAGTTAATATTCATTCAAAGTCTAATATCACATTGTAAGCATATTTATACATTTTATTTTTAAGCATTAAGTTAGAATATAAACTCTTAGACATTTATCCATATAATTTAAACTTTGGACAAAAAACATGAACATCTCATGTAGTTCAAGTAATTTTTACAAATATAATTTTTAAAATTACTTAAAATATTCCTTATACTGATTAATTTTCTGAAAATTTCTCTCCTTTTAAACTTTTGTTAAAAAAATAACAAAACACAAGTGACGGTAGCATGATAGGTGGATCAATTAAATATTGTTGACTTGACGATCTAATTTTATTCTTAAATATAACCTGACTCAAACAAATAATCTAAGATAAATATAATAAACTATTTTTTGAATCAAGTTGAATTAGTTCAATTCAAGTTTAAGAGTTGAATTGAAACATTATGTTACTCTGTTAGTATTCTTTGATTGACCTACATGTGATATGTTTGCTACATATTTATTATTTTTTAATAAAAAAGATAGAAGGTTCTTTTCTTACAAAATTGAGAATTAGAATGAAGATTTTTAAAGAATTTTAAAGTTTGTGAGATCTAAGAAAAGAGGAGTTATGTGTTTGCTATTTTTTAAATTTTAATTCAAGTTCTAAAGTATTATTTTAAATATTTTATTTTAAACCTTAAATAAACAAACTATTAACTATGTAGCCATATATTTTATTTTTAAGAAAAACTTATTCTTATTTCTCTTATCCTAATTTAAAATTTTAAAATCTCCACATTTTCAAAACTTCTTTTAAGTCTTTTTAAGGAGTTCAGATCACCTATTCTAGTAACTATGTTCTTATTCTGTTCCACGACTAATTTGACGACATTTTAATAACTAATATAGAGGCATCAGCTTTGCTCCCACCTAAGCGGAGCAAAGCTGATGCATTCTCTTTCCTTTGATTTTGCTTCCCGCCTTTACTTCCCCTTCTCAACTCTTAATTTTCTTTGATCTTGCACCAGATGTTGCTTGCCTTCTAGAGTGCCCGGTGAATTTCCCACTGGTTATGAGAAGAGTTAGATAAAAAAAAAAAAACTTTGGTGGTCGCCTCTATTTTGCTTACCTTCTGAAGTGCCCAATGAATCCCCCTTTCCTTATGAGAAGAGTTTGGTACACAAAACCTTTAGTGGTTGCCTATGTAGTCAGGTACTTTTTGTCCTGATTTTGTAGATAATATCTTCTCAACTCCTTCCATCCCTCTTTTGGGTTAATTAATGGAACGTCTCTTGAACCCTTGAAGAGAGGGGTAGTGTTACTTCTGGGTCATATCCATTTTTTTTGTACAAAGAAATCCAGAGCTGATTCACAAGTCCCCATCTTTTTATTTTAATAGTTTATGGAAGAAGATTGCCGACCGTAAGTTGACATATTGATTTTAGGCATTAGCTTTCTGGGCACTTTCAATTTCTCAAACACATGATATTTCTCTTAGCTAGTTTTGTTTATTGTGTTAATTAGCCTTTGGGTGGTATTAGACCTTCAATGTTTTGTGTGTTAATGGATTTAATTTTCTTTAAGGAGATGTAGTTGAATGATTGAGTTGTTTTAGTTTTGTTGTTGGGTAGATGGTCTTTTTTGAGGTGGTTTCTATTGTTGTCAGTAGTTTAATTTTCAAATAATCGACTTGATTCCAAAATGATGATGCGTAGTCATTCTTTGCAGACTAAATAAAAGTTGGGATATGGGTTTGGTCTAAGGGATTGTCCTTTGGAAGAATGGTTCTTTCTCTTTAAATTTTTGACGAATTCATACAGAAACCAAAATAACTAGCTAACATTATTTTCCTATAATGAACTTTCTCATTTTTCAAAATTTTATTTGTCAATCACCATGACATTTTAGTCCCTGGTTCTAGGTTATGCTTATTGTTGTTAGAATATTTCTATCAAAGATGTGTTTTTTTTATTGAATGTCTTTTATGGGAATTTTTTAGAATAAAAAAAGACATTTTTTAATGTCAAATTTTGTTTCTTTAATGAAAAACTCTTATGGGTATGTGTTCTGTTTGCAAATCATATAAACGATTTTAAAGTCTTGGATTTTGAATAGAAATTCGGTTGCTTTAGATGTTTTTAGAAAAGATATTGGTTACTTTGAGAGTCAATCATTAAATTATGCAAGAGAATTGGCAGCTAATGAACAGAGTAAACTTTCATCACTTAGGGAATCCACTTTTGAAGATTCTTTTTCAAAGCAAGGAAATGATAGTTAGAAGGTAGCAATGACTAAATCAGAGGTAAGATTTGTCGAACTTATCCTTCTTCTTCTTTCTTTGTTTCAATTATAATTTAACACCCTCTTCCCAGATCTAGTTTACTTCTTTCTTAAAAGGAACTATTTTCTTTTCCTCACTTTCTTCAACATCTCCATTAGCTATTTCTTGTGTTGTTATGGAATTTATCAATAGTTGCTTTAGTCTCTTCTTTTTCCATCTTGTTGGTTCGAATAAGTTTAATTAATCAGTATTTAGTTGGAAGTTTTTATGTTAACAAGCCACACATAATCTGAAATTTTGTAGATACCATCTAACATAGGAAGTGCAACACCATATCCATGGAAAAGTATATATATTGAGATTCATTGTTTAGTTTCACAAAGAAAAAAATTAGTAGCATATGGAAAGACAAATATTTCACACTTAACAGGGTAACAAAGACATGTGCATGTTATGAAAGGTCTATATATATATATATATATAAAGTTCAGTGATGACTTTCCCTTTTGGGATTCACTATTTAGCTTTACAAAGAAAAAAATAGTAGCATATGGAAAGACAGATAATTCACACTTAACAGGGTAACAAAGAAAATGTGCATATTATGAAAGGAATTTAAGGTTCGATTATAGGTCACAAGAATAGAGATAGACATTAAACAAACAATTCGATGCTTCCATAGAAATTCCCTAGAAAATTAATCGATGCTAATATAAAACAATTGCTTCCTACTTCTTCATAAGGAGATAATGGATGTAGTATCAAGAAGGGTGAATAACTGAGGACTCTTTAGATTACTTTTGTTTGTTAAATGTACTTTTTGTGTCTTACAGTATGGAGCAAAAGTACTTTTGTTTGTAATCGAACCTTACTTTGATCCAATCTCAATAACCATTCTCTCCTTTCTTAAGTCCTCTCTTTGTGTTTTATAGTATTGAGGTCAAGTATTTTACCACAAAGAATTGTCTATTTATTGTGGTCTTTACCCTTATAGTCTGCACAAGGATAAGCAGTTCATTATTGAGCATCTTGGTGCAGTCTCCATAAAAACTACACAGGTAAATATCTTCTGCGATGTTTACTAACTAATAATGATACATTATTAAATTTACAACATAATGAAAGGAAGTGCTATATAATAAAGATTACTTACGATCTTTATGATCTTATTAAATAATTTGGTTATATTGGATTGGCTTTCACCTTAAGGGAGAGAAATTAATTGGGGCAGTTGCCTATATTGAGTGCAACTCAAAAACACAGTAGGTAATGTATGTGTATTCTGTTGATCTATAAGTTTGGGAATATTATGTTTGGCTCTCCTACCAATGTATTTAACTTGTATATGTGCTATAATTGCATAATGTAAAGGTAGTTTTTGATGCCGTTATTAAGGTTGTTCTTCAAACCTCAAAACAAAAGAAGAAGAAAAAGGGTCAATTTTCAGTCCCCATGATGTAGGTAAAGAATTGTGAAGATTACTCATAATTATAGTGTGTGCATTTTGTCGGTCATTCGTTCAATCTTTGGTGTGTTTCAGTTGTCAAAAGGAATCAAGCCTTTGATGTTTAGTGGTATCAGATTGTCTTCAAGGTACAATTTGGGTCTAGATAATGGATTTTCTTAGTGGAGTGGGACAAGTGTTCTTTTGTGAATAGGCTTGAGGTTTTTGAAAAGGGTTCAGATCTTCTGTATCAATTAGTCTGTCTTAACTTTGTGGTGCTTTGTAGGAATAGGATGTGGTCTCATGAGCACAAACATTGATGCTGCAAGCCAAGCCTACACTGCCACCATTGTCCATTGCTCATGAACGTAATTATATTTCATATATTTTAATCTAATTTTAGTTCAACTACCAAACCAAAGTACATATTTTTATATAACACAGACTTGAAGTTGTATAACCTAATACTTTAATGAGATGGGTTGAGTTTTTCATGTAAATTCGTATGTGTTAAGTGACATCTCTTCTATATCACATTCAAACTTGATTTTTATACAATAACACTTAATTGATCGTGATGAAAAAAGGAATTAATTTTTATTTTAATTTTTTAAAAGATAGATTATTCCAATGCTCATGAGTGACAGTTTAGAGGAGCTAAAGGTTGGCTTAAACTCCCAACACTTTTTACGTGTATCTACATTTGTATGTGTGTAATATTATGCAATACGTAGTAATAGGCTAATAGCTAATTTGTAATGTATTATTTCCCTTATCAATTCTTGTCTTAATTTCATGCCTATGTATAAAACAAGAGCTAATTCTGTAGTCTCAGAAGTAGTTTTCTATCCTTATTTTGATTTTTTCCTTTTGATTTCAAATTTAAGGATTCTAGTTGGTCATAGGGTTCATGATTTGTTGTGGTTAATCATAAAAAATAATTGGTCTTTATTCTTTTCTTTTGGGGGGATAAGATGGAAATGTTTACCAATCCTTGAAGGTATGTTGTTGTCTGCATATCGTTTAAGTGCTTTTCAACTATATAACAAATTTAACTATTCTCTTTATGTTGTATCAAATAAGGGAGTTTTAATGATTTTAGAAATATTTGGTATTCTAGTCATAATGAAGCATGTATATATCCTTCAGCCATAAGGTTCAAATTTCAGTAATCAGTATGATAGGTAAACATTTATGTGTCCATTTAATGTACCATAAGAACAACATATCAAATTCTAATTAATTGAAAATATATGTTTTTAGATTCTTAAAGTTTGGTATATTATTTTTGGGTTTTTTCTTCTGGATCAAAGCTAATAATTCTATAGCGGTGTATCTTCATCTTATGTTCGGTTAAATTTTAAAGATGGTAATGAAATTAGCAAGAGTGAAGGTGAAGAAGAGCTTATAGCTGTCATGAGTTTAAACAGTAATCGTGATTTGCAAGCTACCCGCTCATTTGTATCTAAAGAATTAATACCAAAAATTGGAATGGAGTTTGAGAAAAAAGAAGATTCTTACCAATTTTATTTAACATATGTTAAAGAAGTTGGGTTTAGGATAAGAAGAAGCAGAAACCACAATGATAAATCTGAAAACTTCATTGACAGAATTTTTTATTGCAATGTTGAAGGTAAACAAGGAAAAGACAAACTAGATATGTATGTGAGAGCAACATTCCCTGAAATAAGGTTTGGTTATGAAGCTAAAATAAGATTTAGTCATTGAAGAAGTGGAAAACTTTGTGTGGTTTAGTTTATTGAGGAGCATAATCGCTACATCTCGAGTCCAAACAAGACGTACTTACACAGATCTCATCGAAAGATAAGCTTATTTACATCAATGCAAATTGAAATGGAAAATGACGTAGGAATCCCACCAAAGGCATCTTATGATGTCATGGTTAGGCAAGTAGGTGGTCAAGAGAATTTAGGTTTTCATACCAAATGACTACAGAAATTGCTAACGGTTTAAAAGAATGAGAATTGCGAAAAGAGGGATATATGAGGTGTTCTAAAATATTTGCATAAAATGAAATTTAATGATCCAAAGTTTTTTTATACTATCTAAGTTGATAAAGATGATTTAATAACCCACATTTTCTGGTCAAATACAAAGATAAGAGCAGATAACTCAAATTTAATGATGTGGTTTGCTTTTCACAACTTACAGGAAGAATAATGAAGGTCGACTCTTTGCATTACTTATAGGTGTAAATCATCACAAGTAGATTACACTCTTTACTGTTGCATTGTTATATGATGAGACATCCCTTACGTTTGAATGGTTATTTGATACTTTTGCGAAAGCTATGTGTGATAAAAGACCTAAAACTATTATTACAGACCAAGATGCAATAATGGCAAAGGCTCTAGTCCTAAGATGACCTGAAACTCATTATTACTTATGTATATGGCACATTTCTCAAAATATGGCCATCTATTAAAGTGGTATTTTTGTAACAGCCCAGATCAGCCACCCACAGATATTATTCACTTTAGGTTGCCTCTAGGGCCAAACCCCTCACAGTTTTGCTCTTCCTATCCTTGAAAAAACATGTTTTAGGGGGAGAGGTATCCATACCCTTATAAGGCATACTTTGTTCTTCTCTCCAATCAATGTGGGATTTCACAATAAGAGGGTATGGAGATTGTTCACTGACAAAGGAACAATATGGATTAAATGGATTAATTACTTTTAATTAAAAGATCAAAACATCTGGCAACTAAAAATAAGTAGAGAACATTCCTGGTATTTCACACATATGCTTAAGCTGAGGAATTACATATATCCTTGGATCAAGTACAGATTGGAGAATGGGGAACGCTCCTAATTCTGGTTTGACAATTGGAATGATCTTACCCCTTTAATCAAAATAGATGAACTAATATACTTAAGGCCTAGAATCTTTATAAATGTCAGAGTTTAGTCAATCACATTTAATGGGGATTGGTATTGTAATTTTAAAGGTTCCTCTTCCTTGAAAAACTACTCACCTTAGCTCTCTTATTTGTATAAGGATGATAGTATCATCTAGCTAACTAATAATAATGGATTTTTCCCAAATGCTTCATGCTAACAAATTTACAAAACTTGTTTATGCCTTGCACTATAGTATGAACTAGTATGATGGCAAACCTTAATCCTAAAGTATCCATTATTAGTTGGCTAGTATAGTATGAACTAGTATGATGGCAAACCTTAATCCTAAAGTATCCATTATTAGTTGGCTAGTTATAAGAAACAAGATTAGAACAAAGGACAAATGGTTTGGAAATTATGAACTTGTATATCTCTTATGCAAAGAAGAGGAGAAGGACAAATCATTTTTTTCCAATGCAGGTGCTCAACAGTCATTTGGAGTAGGGTGTTGCATTTATTAATGGAGCATTGTCACTCATATGAATGGAATAAGGTCCTAACATGGGCAACCAGTAATACTAAGGAAACAATCTACAATTTATTCAATTTAGAGAGAAAGAGACAATTTAATCTACAAAAGGGTAGCTACCGAAAAGCATCGCCTAGCATAATACACTCTAAATTAGACCAGAGAAATCATGTTAGCAAGAAATGCACAAAACAATCTCACTCTAAGAGTGAAACTTTGATGGAATATTTAAACCTTAGCTCTCAAGATTATTGTAATGAAAAATAGTTTTTGTATTTTGTAATATTCCTATCATTTTAATGGTTTATTAGTGTTAATCAAAATTTTTCATTCATCTTTTAAAAAAAATTGAATGTCTTTACTAAAGCAGTTGAGCTTCATAATTCCTTACTAAGGTAGAGATCCAAAATCCAATGGTTGATTGAGGGAGACAAAAAAATACTAAATTTCTCCATATAACCATCAATATTAGGAAAAAAATTCAGTACAATATCCTCTACGGGAAAGCAGAATGGAGGTGTTGCTCATTCTTAAGAGGAACTCAAATAAGAGGTATTTGACTTCTTTCAAAACACTTTTAGTACTCAAACTAGTAGTGATTCCTTTGTGCATATCCTTCAATCATTTTATCACTAACCACTTTACTAATAAGGAAGCAACTAAATTATTTATGTAAACCTTTCACTAGGTAAAAACTAGAGAGGGTGGTTTTTCACCTTAATATAGGGCAAAGCTCCTAGCATTAATGGCCTAAATGGGTACTTCTTTCAAAAGTCTTGGCCTCTAATTAGGAGATTGGTCGTATATGCAATCTTAACATTTTTTAAGAAGAAAATGCTTAATGAGATTAAAAAAACCTTTATAAACCTCATTTTTAGAATCCCTAACCTTCATTTCCGTCAATACTTCAGGCCTATATCATATTGCAACATCTTACACAAGATCATATCTAAGCTACTTGTATCTAAACTAAAAACTACTCTCAAACCTTTGATTAATGAGTTATAAGGAACTTTTATGCGAGGAAGATTGATTAGAGACAATATTTTAGTGCCTCATGAGCTATTTAGGAATTATAGTAAGAAACATTTCTCTTACAAATTGTGTTATCAAGGTGGATTTTCACTAGGCCTTTGATTCAATAAGCTAGAACTTAATCCTACACTTATTAGAAACTTTCAAATTCCCTAAATATTTTATTAATTGGATAGATCAACGCATCGCCATAATCTTCTATAGTATATTGGTAACTAGGGAATCAACCATTTTTATTAGATGTTAGAAAGGCTTAAGGTAAGGAGATCCTTTTATCTCCCTACCTATTCATCTTATGCATGGAAACTCTCTCCAAATTACTAACTCATAACATCAGGCTTGAACCTAACTCCAAATTCCATGGCAAATGCAGGAAGTTAAATCTCTATACCCTCTTTTTTGCTAATGATCTCCTTCTACTTTCAAGGGAAAATGACATATCTCTAAAGATCTTGATGTCCTCCCTTCATACCTTTAAGAACCTCTCTGGTTTATCCATTAATATAAGCAAAAGCTTCCTTATTGTATAAGCTAAAGCTTGCTATCTCATTAATAAGTTATCTATTTTCATAAGGCTTTAGGCTAAGGACCCTCCATTTACATAACTTAGGTCACCTATCTCCCCCTAAAAGCTTCAGTATAAGGGCTGTAATCCTTTGTTAGAGAAGATCGAGAGGGGGATATACTGTTAGTGTAACAATAGCTTTTCCTTCGTTACAGAATATAAAATTAGTGTAACAATGCCTTTCCATTGCTAGAAGATCATAATTGATAAATTAAGTTCTCAACTCAGTCCATACTTATTGGTCCTCATTTATATTTTTCTTGAAAGGACTAATTAAAACTATTGAAAAGATGTTGAAAGGATTCCTGCGTTTAGGATCATCAAACAATTGTTTTATAACCTAGGTCAAATAGGATGAGGTTTATTTACCTAAGTCAAAAGGAAGCTTAGAAATATAGTCTCTAAAACTCATAAACAAAACACTCTATGGCTATAAGAGTTTAAAGGCTTCTTACTAATAAAGATGTATTATAGATAAAATGGATTCATGCATACTTCTTAAAGGGAAAAAGCTTTTAGGATATTAAAATCAAAACCACTACTTTTCAGTTCATGGCTCAACTATGGAATTAAGAGAGCTGCTCCATATGGAAATCAAATTCAAGGTTGGTAATGTGAGATATGCTTCTCTTTAGTTTGAAAATTGGAGTAGCACAGGTCTTCTTTACAATACTAGTTTGATGTTTAGTTTAGTTTATCTTTTCCTTAAGAACTCTAAGGTGACCTGATTCATCAACAACAATGATTGTTGAATAGTTTTATTGCCTCCATCTCTTATATTTTTTGATTCCGTCTCCTTTCTAAGCGTTGCAGCTAATTATATACCTAATCTTAATCTTGTTGACTCTTGTATTGGGTTAAAGCACTCATAAGGAAAATTCATCAACAATTTTTGCATGGTCCTGCTAAGATTTTAGATTCAAAACAAAATTTTCTAAAGTCTCTATTCTTATGTGGTTAGTAACTAAACAAAGGGCTCCTTACCATGGATAAATTGAATTTTATCTATATTCCTTAAACTTGTAGGTTTTGTAAAACTAATCTTGTGTCACTATATCATCTTTTCTTCGAATGTGAATTATCTTCAGTGTATGGAATTCTATCTTATCCTTATGAAGCTTTTCCACCAATAAGACTAATTACAATGATATCTTTAACTAGTTAAGCAATATTAAGACGTCAATTATAGGGAACAAACCAATTTATATATCTATCTTTGAATTCTCCATATATATTATATGGAAGGAGAGAAACACCAGAGTGTTCGATGGAAGATCCATGGAGTTAGTTACTTCAGACTTGATTACATGGATTGGAGAGTTTTTATAGTCAATGATGTTTACATATACTGTAGCCTCTCATTAGCAACTTCCTCGAGAATGTTACCAAAAGCAAGGATGTGATAAGTTAGATGATACAATTTGTAGTTATGTCGATCCAAAACCTATAGGATAAAAAACTTAATCCTCTTTGCCCCTTCACTTATTATATTTTAACCTCTTTTATGTAGAGACAAAGAACTAAGTCTATGGTAGGCAATGATTTGTTTTTGATTAGATATCATTAAAATGTTGTTGATCAATTTGTAAATCTCTTCATCTTTATCTTGTCAAGAGGCTTGTTGCTACTTCTATTCGTTACGATCCTTGGTTGTTTTGTAATATTCTTTTTATTAGTATATGTAACTTTTCAAAAAAAGTTTTTAACCTTAACAAAAACTTATTTCTCTATTAATATCAAAACTTGATATCAAAAATTGAAAGTTAATTTTGATTTAAAAGTAAAAATGAAGAATTTATAAATTTTAAAATATTTAAAAGTTAAAATTTAGTCTTGATTTTCAAATAAAGGAAAAGAAAAAAAATCTTAAAATAGAAATTAGATTTTGATTTTACATTAAGAAAAAACATAAAAATAATTTTTAGAAAATAAATTAGAAAAAGAGAATTAGCTCTAGTTATAGAGTAACGAGGAAAAGATAAATTATTTGAAAGTCAAAACATACACATAATTTCAAGTAAAATGAAGCAAATTGTGAGATGCTAGGAAAATTTTCACTTAGTGCAAATTTGCTTCATGAAATGATAACTCCAACAAAATACAATGATAGAGTGGATCCAAAGATAATTGGGCCTCCTGGTCCCTCTATTTGTTTTATTTACATCCAACCCATATTGGTAAAAAGCGTGGTTCGTTGAAGGGAAAAGCATGAATATCGAATCCCAAAACCAAACACCAAGATAGTGAGCGGAGAGACGGGGACGGAGTTTCGGAAGGAAAAGGGGAAATGGGATGGAGAGGGCAACTTTCGCAGCATCTTAAGGAACTTCGTATTCTGCTGTGCCAAACTTCACCTTCAAGTTCTTCTGCTAGGTTTCTTCTTATCTAATTAAGCCTGTGTTGTTTAGTTTTACTTCAATTCTGTCTTTTAATTGGAATGAAAATTGAATGACAGAGCTTTCGTGGAGAAAAATTACAAGGATCTAAAGACTCTCAACCCCAAACTCCCTATTTTGATCCGTGAAGCCAATGGGATTGAGCCTCAGTTATGGGCTCGATATGGTAATTTAGTCTCATCTCCTATTCTTATCTTCAGTTTAAACAACCCATCAAATGCTAAGCTGTTCTTTTCAAGCATTTTGATTTTCCGACTTCTTTTCATTGTTTTCTTTCTCTTACATGCAAATTGTTGTGCACAAAACGGATCAGATTCTTATTGGACACGGTCAGATAGTAGTGGGGCTTAATGGTGCTTGTTTACAGGATTTTAGAATTTATAGTTCAGGCGTCATTAAGGACTTCCATGACTTCCATGTAGTAGTGTAGCCCATATAGCGGCAGAATCGTATGATGTCAATTGCAAGGCTGTCTTTGGATCCCTAATCATGTTTGCCAGAATTTCTCCATTCTTTTAAACTTCTCGTCTCCATCCTATATGCACTTGACCTGACCTCGGTTGTATATACTTGATGTGATTGATTCTTTTCTTGCGTGCTGATTACTTGTGCTCTATCTTTTTCCAACTAAACATTCTGCTTGGTGTGGCTTTAACATGGTCTATTTGTTCAAGTATTGATTTGCTTCACTACTGCTCATATTGAATAGTCTCCAAAAGGACAGTTGAAGCTTCGCTCAGTTTCTTGATAAAAGAACTAGAATATTGTTCCTTTTTGTTTGGAAGGAGAGTATGTAGATTGATTGTAAACAGATTGCGCAATTCATTAAACCTTGTGGTAGTAACAAGAGTATTATGCTTGGTTTTCTGCAGATATGGGTGTTGAGAGAGGTATTAAACTGAACGGGTTATCTGAAGCACAGATTTCTAAGGCGCTTGAAGATCTTGTTAAAGTTGGAGCAGCACTTAAAGCTTGATTATCATTATTCTCCTTGTGAAATAAACAGATGACAATTTCGCCATCACTTTGATTTTCTTGTTGGCTGAAAGTTGAATGCTGGGTATTTGGTCTTTCAGGCACTATGCGGTTTGCATAAAAGATATTTCTTTATCAGTGATACACTGACATGCATTAGATTTGGCCGGCCCTCTGATTTGCAGTATTTGTTATTGACCTTGATTGTCTTTCTGTTATGTCAAAACTTCTATCCTTTTGTAACATACCACTTTCTTAGAGTATTAGGTGGTCGGAGCGTTTGTTTTTGAAGCTATTACTACCTTCAAGGGTGAAAAATAGGCAAGAGTTCTTCTTGCTTCTCATTTTATCCTCCAGATTGTGAAGCTGCTTGTCATAAGTTTGTCTTGGGAAAATACGGATGCTGGAACCGAAGTGTCAAGGGTATTCCGGAGGCGTTTTTTTAATAATTTCTTTAACCTTTGCACAATTGCACTAGCTGGGATTATGACTTTCAGTTTCGGAGTTCAAAGGTTGATGATTTTGTACGCAAATTTGGTTGAATTTGAGACATAACACACTGGGTCTTTGAAATGGCTAGCTGTTGAATATGAGAGGAGAATGAGGCTGTATAGAAAGATTGAGATCGCCCGTGGTTGTCAAATTCCATTTGCTGGATTTAGCGGGAAAAAAGTTATCGAAGGATCAAAAAACTAGAATAAGAGGTTATTGATGAGTTCGGTGAATGGTGATAGATGTCAGTCACTGGTGCACTTTGAGATACCATATCGTTGAATCCTTCGGTTTTTAACTGGAATTAACGGAAGCGAGGTCCAATTTACAGAGACTGGAAGTCTTTCTACCGACTTGTAGTGGCTGAAAGAGGTTAAAATTGGGCCTTAAACCAGCATGAACATGTTTGGCATTTATGAAAAATGTAATGTATAGGGAAGTTTTTCTAATTTGTATCATCATACGAAGAAATCACTCTAGCTCTTATCGATGAACAAATTAAGCTTTTGTACCATCTTGAATTATCAAATTAAGAAGCATGGACTCTGGCAGCGTTTACCACAATACCTTTGGAGCTTAAGAAGCGCATTGTGAAATGTCTCAGGCTTCGACATTTACTTCTTTTGGACCCCTTATTCAGAAGCACCTTTAGGGTTTGAGTACTGCTTGATGATGATCTACGTGCGTTGTCCTATATCAGAACATCAATACAGGCTTTTTATTCATGCACGAGGCATGGGTCGAACTTTAAGAGCTGAAGCTGAGTATCAGTTTTGTTCACAAACCCAAAGAGAAAAATCAATTTGCTCCCAGTTTTAGGTATTTGGATGATGAAAGAAATAAAAGGATTTTCGCTGATATTTAGAGTTAGAACCCACATCTTTGTTTGTAAGGATATGGGCATTTGGAGAAACAACATGCTTACAAGAATCAATCATCGATGATTTTGTCATTATTTTTCAAAAGAAATACTTAGTTAGTACAATTCAATAAATATACAGTGACCCAAGCATTCTATCTTTTACAATGAGATTTTTTTTCATAAACCCTCTTAAAAAAAATGGTTGAATGTACGACATACTAAAAACAATAATAAATGATATCTTTATAAGAATTTAGGACCAGATAAGTTAGATCAACCACCAGTTGAAAAAAAAAAGTGCTCACACTTTTTAAATTCATTACTCTATGTTTTTCTCCCACATTTCCTTTTAAACCAACAAATGTATGGATACGCACCATCTCAATGGTCAATTCAAGTACACTCGTAATGCAATCACATAACTAAGTTAAGCCACAATCCTAACACTATATAATCAATCTAACACACTTTTTCATCAATAACACAACTTAAATTCTGCTTATCATTTTTAGTGATTCTCGTCTTTGTTTAATATATATTAACAAATGTCAACTCTCAGTTATTATTGATATTTTATCGAAATCTCACATAGATTTCACCTATTCATACGACTTTACCTTATTCCTTTATTTATATATTCTTTTAATACTAACTTATGTGTTAAAGTTCACTACAACTTATACACTGTTGCCATTTGAACTTATACAGCCTGAGCCGTATGGTCAAATGGAGCCTAGCGTGTTGACTTATAGTACCAATCATCTTGTCAGCCATATGGAGACGCTTGAATTGTCAAAAACAAACAAACGGCTAAACTACACAAAAAGATTAATGATTGGAAGTGAGAATCGGTTGCTAGCATTCTTAAAGCTGTAAACGATGCCACAGTCTGTTCCTGTCTTCCCTGTCCCCATCTCCTTGTTCTCTGTATGTTTTATATAGCGTCCAACATCATCTTAAATACCCTCCATAACAACAGACCAAATCCTTTAAACCGCAGAAGATGAAACAGTAAAAAAAAAGAGAAGAAAATCTCTCTTTGGCTATATATATATATACATATTCGGTTGTTCTATTTCTTCTAGGATTATTATTATTTTATATTTTATATTTTTATTAGAATTATAAATTTAATTCTTGAAAAATTAAATATTTATATTTTTAAAAATTATAATTTCATAAGTCATTTTACATATAAACATTTAATACTAAATAACTAATTTTACTAAATATCTTTAACTAATTAAAAGTTGTAGTTAACAAAAAGTAGCAATAGTGATATCGAGTTACAATACGACATTCTTAATCTCTTTCTATGAAGGCCCAACCCAAGTAGTGAGAGTATCCACCGAAGATAAATGAAACTTTTATATTAAGGAAAGCTTTCATTTCTTTTGAGATTCAAATGTCTTTGTCTCTCTTGCATTCCGGCGGAAGCGTAAGACACCTGGCTCTATCATTGCAATAATTGTAGATAGTGAATTTCTGGTGGACCTATTGAATCCTCCTGTACTGATAGTTGTGTAGATCCTGGAACTTCTTCTTGTCCCACCATCTCTTGCCCTGAGTGGCACAGAACGTGGCTTCCATAGAAGCCTCACAGCCATTGACACGGAAACTCTTGTATAAGGCTATAAATAGGGCTTTTGACCAATCTGTCTTCTTAAGACCATCCATTGTGGCCAAATCATTAGCATTCCAAATTCACTGAGTGGTATCAGAGCCAGAACAAAGACGGAACATTCTAGGTACCCTGAGTGGTATCAGAGCCAAAACTTTTGTTCTAGCTGGGAATATTTTGATATACTATTGCCCCCTAATTTTTTAAGCCTTGATCTTGTTAGCCTTCGTTGCTACAGAGAGTTATTCCACAGTGCGTGGCTTAACTTTGGGAACATCCAAACCCTCAAATCTTGTTAGAGCGGGTAATATTGACTCTTGTTGTTCATTGAAGTGAGTAAGAAGAGAGCCTATAAGAAATTATAAAAACATTGTCTTCCAATCCTATTCATTTATCTTCAACTTTGTCTATGTCTTCTTTAGCGTCTCGTGTGAAGTGTGTGTTATTAAACAAAATAGAAAATCTTGTGGAAATTACTCATGTACCTATAGAAAATCGTGTTTGTGAGTCTTCTTTACCTTTGTTGAGTCCATACAGTATTTATTCTCGTGACCATTCTTGGACGAGAATTATTTATAGTATTTTGTCTACTTCTAGACCTCGTGTGAAAGAAATAATCCAAAGTTCTAGATTGGAATAGTGTGGTCTCAGATCTACTACTACAAAACAGTACATAAAGCTTGAAATCCCGAAAGAGCTGATCTTTTTATAGAGGGAGCAAAATCATATACATCTTCATGTTGGAGCTATACGACTTATTCTTACACTTCATGGAAGAAAGGGAATACTTGTGACAGCTAGGATATCTCTTCTAGACACTGCCTACATAACGTGCTAAAATGCTCTTTTTGGTACCTTGTTGATAGTGCTTAATAACGGAAATGTCATCTTAACCATAGCATTTGGTTTCAACATCAGGTTGGATGATTCTACTTTATCTGAATGACTACAAGTTCAGATCAAGATCACAGTAACAGATCAAGATCTTACATCCATCATAGCTACTCTACATTACCAGACGATCTATTGTCTACAGAATCATGCTTTGGACCTTAACTTCCCAAATTTCACTTCGGATGTACTATATATGGTCGCTGATCATTCCAATGATCAAACCACTATCATTCAAATTTTGAAGCAACTTCCAGCACAAGAGCTTGAAAAGTTGATGCCTACTAAATGGATCACCAACTACCAGTAGGTGTTCCACGTGCCTCATCGACACTCTTGTCATACCACAACTCCTCCAATTTTGAAGACTTTAAGAGATGGAAATGTTAAGTCCATCTATGCACGGCCTAATGAAGATCCATCTGGACCTTCAACATCTGGGATAGTCCTTATGATCCAGCCCGTATTTTCTCATACAGAAGTTAAATCTAGTCCTCCTATTCATTACTTTAAATCTAATGGAGATCCAGTCTATGTCAGTCATCATTATGGACATCTTGTATAAGATGTCGACCCATCCATGTGTGAACTAGACTGTGAGATATGTCTCAATACTGAGTCAAATAGTGATGATAATGATGATCGTTATTCAAAACGAAGAAGGAAGAAGAAAAAGCCTAAATCTCGCTATATGCCTTCTCGTGAGTATCATCTTCTTGGAGATGATCAAGATCTAGATGATTCTAGCTCTTGTACAGGTCTAATGATAGAACAATCCAAATCTAAATCTCTACGAGAGATGTTGAAGTTGTCTACATATAGATTTAAGCCAGAAATTCCTGTTATGACTCCTACTGCTATACGTTGTATGATGGCAAAGCTATATGAGGAAGATTTTCCTTCATTAACTAGGAGTACTAATCTTTCATAGTGCGTTGTCTATAACCCTTACATCCGAGCCACAGGAATTACTTCACAAGGAACACTTGTGTCAGATCCATCTAATAAAGTTCTTAACTAGCAAACATCCAACACAGTAGCATAGAATAAAGTTCTGAAAATGATTAATTCTAAGCTAGATGAAATTAGTCAACAAAATCATGCTACTCATATTAAAGTCGATGCAGTTTCTAAACAGATCCAACAGATGTTTCAATCATACAAAGCTCAGATTCAACATCTTAATGCTGAACTTCAACAATGAATCTTTGCCCATTATATGGGACCTGATTTCGACTTTAAAGTTTGTGAGATACAAAAGATACAAGCAATTGTGCAACAAATGGAAGCTGACATGCATTCTACACAATCAAGGACAATCTATGGCTCATCCTCTTCTGATTTTCCACATACTCAGCTAACATATCCGTCTCCTATGTATCAGAAGTATCCAGAAGAAGCTGACTACTCAAAGGTATTCAAATTCAATTGTCCTTTGATTAGATAGTACATACATCCTTAGACAACTCCGGAAAAACCAAAGAAACCAAAATCAAGGCAAAAATTTTATCATTTGCCTAAGCAACGAGTTTCTGAGTCTTTAAAGGTACCTGAGCCATCAACTCTTATACACCCTTTGAACCAACTCAACAGTGGAGTAAACCGTTACAGATTCATATGCCTCAAACGTGTCCACCAAAAATACAACCTTCCACCTCTTCTCTTGGGAAGGATAAAGCTAAACAAACAGAGTTCCTTGCAACTCTAACTACTAAATCTCTTGTAGAAGATTATAGTTCTCAATCAAATCATACATAGACGTCAGAACCATCTCAGTCAATCTCTGTCCAAATATCTGAAGTTTCTGCAACACCATCTAAAAATTCAGCAATACCTTTGAGTTAGTCCCAGAGTCATCATCTTAACATATGTCTGAACCATCAATTAATTCTTCAGCACAGTTTACTGATCTATCAGAGCTATCCAATGTTCTAATGATAATGCCTCAATATATTGAAGCTGAACTTGAAATTAGTGAAGCAGAATCCACAAGTATCCTTTCAGTCTTAAATTTGCACCTCAAGCAACACCAGCTCAGGCAATTGCACAGCCTATTATAACTAAGCCTACTTTAGGACCTTGATTTACGTTCGATAATCTACCCTCGAAGAAATGGAGGGATATAATACATGAAGTCGGTGCATGGGTTGATCTTCAAATGACCATACCTAATTATCACTTGTCAGATATTTTGTATGAATTCACACCTCGTTTCACTGTTACTTTGCGAGAATAGTAGAAAAGTATTAATGATTATCAACACCTTCAGTACATTCAAGTCACTATAGATGGAGCACTATTTGGCATAATTTATAAAGAATTTATTATTGGTGATTTTCAGCTCATTGACAAACAAATTCGTCAGGAGTATTTCACAATGAAATGTTGTTCTCTTGATAAGCATGATATCTAAAAGCATTACCAACGCATGACGGAAAGGTATTATCTTTTGAATGGATGGAATGATGTTAATCTTCGATATATTTTATATTATCCCTTCCAAATGAATTGCAACCAGAACTACAAAGGACCATAGTTTCTCTACAACGAGACATGTCAATAATATCTTTTAGAGAAATCTATCAGCTTGCTTTAGCTTCTCTTGATAAGTTATGTGATCAACATAACTTGTTCAAGAATATTATTAAAGGTAGTCCAGTTCTCAAACAGGCTTGCAAGAAGACTTATCTCCAGATCAAATGTAAAGATAAAAAGACTTGTGAGTTTCATAGTAAGAAGGAAACTCATCTTCATCAAGTCTACCATCGGAGAAAGTTCCACGGAAAGAAGGAAGGCTATAAGCCTTTGAAAAAAACCTATGAAAGGAAGAATGGCGACAAAAAGAAAAGATTTGTTCGGTTCTTCAAAAGGTCCTCACATCGACAGAAGCTGACTCGATGTTTTCTCTGTGGACAACATGGACATTTTGCAAATAAATGTCCTCACAAAACAAAGAAAGATCTCAAGTTGTTGCAACAGCTCAAGGCTATTCTGCCAATTCATTCTAACAATGACTTTGAGGAATTGATTGAGGAGAAATCACAAGAGGGCGAAGATACTAAGTTTGCTATCTCTGTTTCAATGTTTGAAGAAGAATCATCTCTTTCATCTACCTCTATAGATGACGATTCTCTCTATATGCTACAATAGACTTGTCTAAAAATAAATCGTACACTAGTACAACGACCTTATGTTTAGATTTAACTATTTCAATAAGCTAAATATGATAATCCCATCAAGGCTGTTGGATTTATAGATACTGTCATCTGACGCATAGACTTCTTATGAAGAATACTTTATTGCTGCTAATGGTAATTATTTTAAGATTCGGTTGATAACAAGAAGACGAATTGGCATTCGCTTCTTTTCTCAATGTATAGTTTGGACTAAAGTACTGGAAGCAATCTACTAAGCCCAGACATTTTGATTAGTATGGATACATATAGTAAAGCATCACCTTGGCAGATCCTACCCATAGATCTCAGGTATCGATCACTATTTAGTCCATACATTGAAATAAAAAATGTGTTTGAACTAACCTAGGTTCCTGCATGTTACACTACACTTCGAGATAAACTGTTGGAATATTGTCTAGATTCTCATGCACAGTTTACTTACCCATATCCTCTGTGAAAAAATGTTGACTTTTTCATAAGTCTACAATTTAAGAAAAACAAGGATATTAATCCTACAAAAGCCACACATCTAGGGATGAACCCTGATTATATGAAGCTCACACTTAATGAGTGTGCAATTCTTTTGAAGCAAGGGCTTATCGAGCCCACAAAGTTGGATAGGGCTTGTTAAGTGTTTTATGTCAACAAACGTTCAGAGCAGAAATATAGAAAAAAGAGATTAGTCATTGACTACAAACCTCTGAATGCTTTCTTATAGGATGACAAGTTTCCTTTATGAAAGTTAAGTACTCAAGTACTATTCCTTAAAGAAGCTGTTATCTTCTCAAAGTTTGATCTGAAAGCAAGATTTTGGCAATTGGGTATTCACCCAAAAGAAAGACATAGGACTGCATTCTACATTCCTAATGCACAATACCAATAGACTTTTATGCCATTTGGACTTAAAGTTGCTCCATCATTATTTCAGAAATCCATTACAAAGATCTATGAGCCTATCCTCAATAGTGCACTAATTTACATTGGCAACATCTTACTGTTCTCAAAGACCCATGAGGAATATATGACCCTGCTGAAAGGATTTTTAGATCTCACTCAACAGTATGACATTATGCTTTTGGCCTCTAAAAGCATTATTGGCACTACAAAAATTGAATTCTTAGGTATGCAATTCAAGGATAGATTCTACCAGCCAGGTCCACACATTGTAAAAGAACTATTGTAATTTCCAGATGAATATCTCACTGCAATTCCTTGGAATTTTTAATTATATTCGAGATTTCATTCCATACGTGGCTGCCTATACTTCGAGCTTATCTAAGCTTTTGAAAAAGAATCCATCATATTGGATAAAGGAACAAACATAAGCTAGTAGGCATCTGAAACAAATTTGTCAGGATCCTCCACCACTATAGATTCCTGACCAAGGACAACGTGTCTTAAAGACTGATGCTAGTGACACACATTAGGGTGCTGTACTATTCGAAGAAATCAATGATCTAAGTCCTTATTGTGGACATGCAAGTGGTTCATTTAGTTCTTCTAAATGCCACTATCATATCAGCTACAAGGAGATTCTTGTAGTGAAAAGAGGCATTGAAATATTCAGCTTCCACCTCACTCCTTATCATTTCATCATTAAAATGGATAACACCTCATTTTCAAAAATTCTTGACCAATTCATGAAAAAGATTCCCAATAGTCAATTGCTTTGTTAGCAAGAATGGTTTTTCACTTATAAATACTCCATTCGCCACATCAAAGGTCACAAAAACATACTTGCTGATTATCTCTCTAGAACTTCTAAGCCTCTTTTATTTTTCTCTTCTTCTATCAAATTTCTCATTCCACTATTTTGGTTAATGGAGTTTCCTTGGTTTGCTAAGTATAAAAAGGAGTTTCCTCCTCTTTTTCCTACTCCTCCAACCACTGTTTCAGACCTGTGTCATCTCTTGCATGAAAGTCTATTTTACTATTTAGATCTGACTCTTCTTAAGCATGATATCCTTGCAACTCTTGCACTTTTTGATCCTACTATCCCATATCAAATGATATATCATATTTATGATACCATTGATGAAGTTGCTATATGGCATCTTTGGGCCATGTCTACACTCTATGCGACTTTCGTTTCCTTTTCACCTCTTCACCTTTATCATCGTCTCTCTGACCCAACGAATTCCAAATCTGTTTTATGGACATTTCTTGAATGATTTCAACCTCTCTACAAGTGGAGAATTTATATGTCCCTGATCTTAACTCATCATGATCTATGGGATTCTACTTTGGACGACCCAGATATTTATGCCATTTATCTCATACATCATCCATATGAAATAAGTAACTCTGGTCAACTTTGCACATTTTAACATATTTAGCAGTGGAGAATTTCTGCATCTCGGTCTACAGAACAACCGAGTATTTTGGAAAATTTGCATGCTCTCTTAGAATAGTTGAATCAATTTCAAACTTCTGACTTTTCAACAATGTGCACATCTCTTGGACCTTATTATGAAGATACTGAACTTCTTGAGCCTATTCTCACTCCATCAATAAGTCAATGGACTTCTATTGATAATAATGTAATCCACATCCGAGCTGGTGACATACCTTGTCCAACCTATTGCCAGATAATGGAGTCTAGTCTAATTCAATCAAGTCTAATTTACGACACTAATTCAGTTTCTGGCCCATGGCCTTCTAAATGGGCTCATACAAATATTCATGACTTGACTGAACAAATTGACAGAGAAATGGAACTACGTTTACAAAAATCATTTCAAGCAACCACCGATAAAGACTTTTGATGAAAGATGGTCCTACAAATTACTTTCAAGTTCTTATTGAAGATTCCATCTTCTCATTATTCACCTTTAGACTTTTAAAAGTAGGGTACTATTTACTTTTTGACTTTTGTAAAGGTAGATTTGCTTTTAAAAAAGTAGATTCCTTTTGATAAAATTAGGTAGCATTATTAGTCTTCTTTTCTAAAGTAGTCATCATTAGTCATTATTGTACTTTAGTTTCTTTTCTAAAGGTATCATGATTATATCTTTAGGTAGATTTACGTTTCTAACATTTGCTTCACCTATAAAAGCAAAAGTATGCTTTGTTTGATGCTTTGTTTTACACTTCATCCAATACTTTATCTTGTTTGAAGTCTTTTGTAAGAAGTTTGAAGTTTAATGAAGTTTGTTTTCTACGCCTCTCCTCCTTCTTAAAAGCTTCAAAGACCTGAGTCTTATTTCCTATTTGGTCTAAGTGTAGGATGAGTATGCTCTACACTCTCCTCTACTGAGGATCTTGTGTATCAAAAAATCTATGACAGTCTGGGACTATATTTCAATAATTTCCACTGCAACTAGATTATTTAACAGAGAATGACGAGTAAGAGTATGTGAGTGAGAGAAGTAAGATTCTTAAGAGAAAAGATAAGAGTTGTGCCCGTGAGTCAAGAGAGATAAAGAGAGCTTTGTTGTCTCATCCATCATACCTGAAACTTACTTAAGGTATATATAATTCCAATTAGACTTCGTGTTGTCGATAGTCTAGTCCAAACACGAGTTGTTTGCTTTTGGCATAACTAGTTGGCCCAATTTGGAGTCGTAGTTTCTTTATGTGCCCTTTGGAGTTCTTGAGTGCTATCCAAATTTAACTCCCAAATCTTTGCTATTCTTGAATACTCTTATTGGTACATCGTCTACAAAGAACCTGAATATATATAAATAAATAAATATATATATATGATGAGATAGAAAAATGGTCAACTCACACTATTTGATACAAGTTCCAGATGATAGAGTAGGAGTGATAAGCATTTTTGGGGTCAAACCAGAGGTAAATTCTTTGCTCCCTGTTACCCGATCCACCAGTGAACACATTTGTCTGCAAAATGTAGGGCTGCCCACTCCCGTTCCCTAAGAACTGAAAGTCTATCTCATCATGCTCCGAGTTTTGAGAAGATAGCTGTCCAAGTGAAACACATTAGTAACCAAGTTTCTTACGGCTGTAACCTACTAAAGCAACTTCTGTTAAAATAACTCACATATAAAAAGCAGTAACTGTCCCAGCTGAATCCCCAGGAACCAATTTGATTTGCATACTGAACTGGCCAAACAAGTATGAACCGTTTGATTGGAAACCAGTTCCTTTTTCAAATTGACAAGTATTAGTCATGTTATGAGACTGAGTTGAGAATGGCCTATGCAGTCAACTTTCTATCTAGTTAAGGTTTTAACTTTCGGTTTTTGTGACTATAATGAACGTAAAGTGGAGATGAGATGTGAACTGTGATGAAGGGGGAAGAGTAGATTTGTACCCGTGAATTTGTCCAAGTGAAGCTGAATCTCGGAGCCTCCATTGAAGTATTTAATGTGATCAACAGCCCATGTTGGCACGTATTCCTGCGCCAAAGGGAATATCTATTGGCTTCCTCGGAGTCGTTCCCATTGTGCCACGTGCCATTACCAGAATAGAAAGCAACAGCATCCATTGAGAAGCCATTTTTCTGCAAATTCCAAAGCAATTAACATCAAATAGTGTATCAAATGGGAATCAACACTAAGCAGGTCATACGGGTTTCCGTGGTCAAGATCATCACCTGGACATCGCAGTCGTAGAGTGAGGACAGAAAGAGAGAAGAATAGGAGGAATAGGATAAGGAAACTGGCAGGGGGGAGGAAGGCCTTGGTATGGGAAAAAATGTTTGGTAGGACCTGAAATTTTTTAAAACCTTCGGACATAAATTTGGGTATTATTTTAAAACCATTTATCGTGGATACTCAAAGCTCTAATCAAGCAGGTTCGTTGGGGTAAATTGAAAGCAACAGGTGTTTAGAATTGTTTAAGTAAGATGTGTAGAGAATATGTCGGTAAGAACATGTCGAGATTTGTTTGGATACTCCTCTTGTCAATTTTCATCTTATGTGGGGGTCTATATGTTGAGCCATGTTCCAAACACCTTGCCCATTTCGTTCTACCTCCTGTTCATGGGGCCAACTTTCGTATTTTAAACCCTACCTCATAACTTTTTTGAGGACGACCATTTTCACTTTTTTTAATCCTAATTACGTCGTAATGTTTCTTGGGCTCCCAACATCAAGCCATGAAGTATTTAGGATCTAAGTGAAAGCACAAAGAATTACAAGTTTACATGGTTAGGGCTGGCTTTTCTTCTACATCATTTGGGAAGAACCAGAATATGCGACTTTGGGATGCTAGTTAATTCTATTGATATAATAAAGATCACGTTACTATTTGGCACCTTTTCAATCCCACATCAAAAGTTTATGAGTTTAGGGGAGGTTGGTAGTTATAAATAGGAGCTCTCCCATATCGGAAGTTTATGAGTTTGGAGGAGAGGTTGGTAGTTATAAAAAAGAGCTCTTCCCTCCTATTGAAAACATCCCAAAATTTGTATCTCTTCTCCTACATTAAATAAAAGCGGGTCATTTGAATGGTGCTCTGGAGACGTAGGCATAATTGACCGAACTCCATTATCAAATTTTCTGGGTGCATTCTTTCTTTATTTCTTTTTTTCAACCTTTATTGTCTTGTTTCTTTTCAAGTTGTAGTATAGTATTCAATATTATTTGTCGGGTATATTTGTAGTGTTGTGTTTAATTTATTTGGGTGTATTTACTGTTCATGTGTGTACACGGGTTAGGTTGTGATAAATACACCGTACACGTAATTTCTGTTTAGGAGGCCGGGTTTTAAGTGAGACTGTTTGTGACCTCTCAGCCCTTTCCTGGGATTTTACGTATAATGGTAATACTGTCTTAGGAGTTCGTTTGATAATCTTTCCTGAGTATTACCGAATTAGTTCACTTAACTAGTTGTTTACCTTAGAGGAAAAAATTACCCGATTTTTCCAACAAGTGGTATCAAAGCTAAAGATTCGTCCTTGGTTTGTTTGTAATTTTTGTTATATTGAATACTATATTTTGAGTCTGTAATGGCATATAATGATCAAGAAATACTAGGGACATCGACTTCCTCATCATCATGATCGAGGATTCCATTGTCAAGTTTGAAATTGGTGGTGGAGATATTTGATGATATTGGCCATTTTGGCATGTGACAAGGGGAGGTTTTGGACTCCCTTTTCCAGCAGGGTCTTGACATTGCCATTGAAGAAAAGAAACCAGAAGATGTTGAGGATAAGGATCGGAATATCATAAATCGATCGGCATACAGAACAATTCGATTGTGTCTGTCTAGAGAGCAAAAGTATGCTTTCAAGAACGAGACTTCTGCACACAAATTGTGGAAGGCATTGGAGGATAAATTTCTAAAAATGAATAGTCAGAATAAGCTTCTTATGAAGAAAAGGTTGTTCCGATTTGATTACCGACCAGGTACAACTATGAATGAACACATCACTATGTTTAATCAGTTAGTAACAGACGTGTTAAATTTGGATGTGAAGTTTGAGGATGAAGATTTGGCTTTTATGTTGTTATCATCTCTTCCTGATGAATTTGAACACTTGGAGACTACATTACTTCATGGAAAGGAGAACGTGTCTTTAGATGCTGTATGTTCTTCTTTGTACAGTCATGAATTGAGAAAGAAGGATAAAATGAAAAATAAAACAGCTACAACAGATGAAGCATTGGTAGCAAGAGGTCGTCAGCAAAGCCAGTCAAAAGGTAGAAGAGGAAGATCCAAATCAAAAAGCCGAGTTGCCAAAGATGATTGTGCTTTCTGTCATGAGAAAGGACACTGAAAGAAAGACTGTCTAAATTTGAAGAAGAAAGGGAAGGCTCCGAAAGATGCAAATGTTGTAGAGTGTAAAAGTAATGCGGAATCAAATATTTCTTTGGTTGTTTCACCTTCAGCATCGCATCTAGACGAGTGGATTTTGGATTCAGGTTGCTCCTACCATATGTCTCCCATTCGGGAGTGGTTCTTTGATTTTGAAGAACTCGATGGCGGGGTTGTTTACATAGGCAATGATAATCCATGTAAAACAACCGGGATAGGTTCAATCAAGCTGCGGAATCACGATGGATCCACCAGAATTTTGAGGGATGTGTGGTATGTGCCAAAGTTGAAGAAGAATCTCATCTCTTTGGAGATTTTAGAATTAAAAGGCCTGGTAGTAATAATACGAGATGGAATTCTTAAAGCAACTTCAGGAGCACTAGTAATGTTAAAAGGTGTGAGGAAGCACAATCTGTATTATTACCAAGGTAGTACAGTGGTTGGGATGGTAGCAGTAGCAACTTCAAGTAGCAAGAAGGATGTAGAGGCAACAAAGTTGTGGCATATGCGATTGGGACATGCTGATGAAATATCCTTACAAACTCTTGCCAAGCAAGGATTGTTAGAAGGTATGAAAACTTGCAAATTAGAATTTTGTGAGCATTATATTATGGGAAAACAAAAAAGAGTGAAATTTGGCACTGTTATCCATAATACCAAGGGAATTCTGGATTATGTGCACTCAGATGTGTGGGGACCTTCTAAGATTCCGTCACTTAGAGTTAGGCATTATTTTGCCACTTTTGTTGATGATTTTTCTAAAATAGTATGGGTGTTTACTGTGAAGAACAAAGATGATGTGCTTGGGGTTTCCTTAGGTGGAAAGCTCAGGTTGAAAACCAGACGAGAAGGAAGATCAAAGCTCTTTAAACAGACAACGGTGGAGAATACAAGAGTGATCCTTTTCTGGAAGTATGTCAAGAGTGTGGCATAGTTCAGCACTTCACAGTTAGAAAAACACCACAATAAAATGAGGTGTCAGAGCATATGAACAAGACACTAGTAGAGAAAGTTCATTGCATGTTGTCTAATGCTGGGTTAGGTAGAAAATTTTGGGCTGAGGTTTTGACATATGCTTAACATCTCATCAATTACTTGCCTTCATCTGTTATAGGTGGCAAGACTCCTTTAGAGGTATGGTCTGGGAAACCTACAACAGATTACGATTCTTTAAGTATTTTTGGTTCTACCGCATATTATCATATGAATAAATCAAAGTTGGACCCACGAGCAAAGAAAGCTCTATTTATAGGTTCCAATACTGGAGTTAAGGGATACCATTTGTGGTGTCTAGAGTTAAAGAAGACAATTGTTAGCAGGGATGTTACCTTTGGTGAATCTGCCATGTTAAATAAGGTAACTCCAGAAGGAGCTGATGGTACTTCACAGTAGGTGAAGTGTATGTCGAAGCAGGTAGAGTTTGAATAGAAAGTGGTGATCCCAGCAAAAAGCACTACTAGTGACTCTCTTATGGCAGAAGAAGAGTCAGATGAGGAAGACGTACCGACCCAAGAACCTCCACAGCAATCAGAGTCAATTGCCGCTAGAAGGACAAGACGAGAAATTAAAAAACCTGCTCGTTTTACTAACATGGTAGCTTATGCACTTCCAACTGTTGATGATGTTCCATTTACCTTCCTAGAAGCAATCCGAAGTTCAGAAAGTGGCAGATGGGCAGGTGCAATGGAAGGGGAAATGCAATCTCTTGATAAGAACAAGACATGAAAGCTGACACAACTACCATAGGGAAAGAAGGCAATTGGATGCAAATGGGTATTTGCAAAGAAAGAAGGATTTTCTGACAAAGATAATATTTGCTATAAGGCAAGGTTGGTGGCTAAAGGCTACGCTCAAAAGGAAAGAATGAGGTATTTTCTCTGGTTGTTAAACATTCTTCCATTAGAATTTTGTTGGCCTTTGTAGTGCAGTTGAATTTGGAGCTAGCTTAACTTAATGTGAAGACCGCATGTGACTTGAAGGAGGAAATCTATATGTCTCAGCCAGATGGATAAATGGTTGTTGGTAAAGAAAACTGGGTTTGCAAACTGAACAAATCGTTGTATGGACTAAAGCAATCTCCAAGGCAGTGGTACAAACGATTTGAAAAGCTTATGAAGGTCAGAAATACACAAGAAGCAAATATGATCATTAAGTGTATTTGTTCAGACTTCAAGATGGGTCCTACATCTACCTACTCTTATATGTTGATGATATGCTAATTGCGGCAAAGAGCCAAAGTGAAATTAACTTTAGCGAAAGCGCCAATTAGTTAGAAGTCTACTTTACAGTCAATGATGGCTTTATATACAACAGAGGTAGAATATATGACTATTACAGAAGCTGTGAAAAAGGCAATTTGGCTTCATGGGTTGCTAAAAGACTTGGGAGTTGGTCAGAAACAACTTGAGGTATATTTTGATAGTCAGAGTGCTATTCATTTAGCAAAGAATCAAGTCTTTCATACAAGGACGAAGCACATTGATGTTTGTTATCACTTTGTGCGGGAAATTATAGAAGAAGAGGAGATATTTATTCAGAAGATTCGGACTATAGAGAATCCTGCATATATGTTGACTAAGGTGGTTACAAGAGCCATGTTTAAACACTGTTTAGACTTGGTAAATATCCTACACATTTGAGTCGGCATATGACAGTGCAAATTTGGAAGCACTACAAGGACCGCTTTATTTTTTGTTTGATTGAGAAGATTTGTATTTGGTGGGGACAAAAATTGTGCCAAGATGGAGATTTGTTATCTTTTGGCATCAATGTTTTGATCCCACATTGGTAGGTTACTAGTACCAATTTTTATCCCATATTGATAGATTATCAAGTGGTGAGTAGTTTGAGAGTTATAAAAGAAGGGCTCTCTCCTCCCATTGATATCTATCCCAAATTTGTATCTCTTCTCCCATATTTAAATAAAAGCAGGCCATTTGAGAGATGCTCGGAGACTAGGCGCATTTGGCCAAACTTCGTTATCAAATTTTCAGATGTGTTCTTTCTTATCGTTTTTATTATTCCGCATTTATTGTCTTGTTTCTTTTCAAGTTGTAGTGTAGTATTCATATTATTTCTCGGGTATATTTATAACGTTGTGTTCAATTTATTTGAGTGTATTTACTATTTGTGTGTATACACGGGTTAAGTTGTGATAAATACACCGTGCACATAATTTCTGTCTAGGAGGTCGATTTTAAGTGGGACCGTTTATGACCCCTCTGTGCTTTCCTGGGACTTTACGTGGAATGGTAATACTGTCTAGGAGGTCATTGTGATCTTTCCTGGTTATTACCGAATCGATTCACTTCACTAGTTTTTTGGTTTAAAGGGAAAATTACCAATTTTCCCAACAGGCAATTCAGGAGATAACAGATGGATAACAATATTGATAAGTTTGGAGATTAGTGAAAACAATGGAGGTGAAGTACATTTCTAGTTTGTGTTGTAGTGGACCACAGTTTTTTTTTGGTTTACTAATTTAATTCGGCTTCATACAACTTGAGTTATTAATGTCTGCTTAGACAATCTCTGCCTTTTACCTAGTTTTTGTTTCTTTATGTTTGTTTCAATGGAGAATGTGAAAGGTATATAAGTTTGTGTTTCTCTAATGCTAATATGTTCCTCGTGTGAGTCCTTTCTCCACGTTCTTTGTTATAACAATCTCAGTTTGCTATTGGGAGTTGTTATTCTTATACAGTTAACTAATGGCTACCTTTGTTTTCTGGCAGTTCTTATTTGTGACACTCTATGTTCTCCTCTTAAAACTGTTTGTTTTTATGTTTGTTTGCAGTTAAGTGTTACTGCGCTTATTCTGGCAAAAATTGAAGGACCCCGTAATCATAGCGAAAGGGAATGCTGACATGTATACCCGTATTTCTAGCAAATATGATGTTGAGTATATGTCAGATTTCTCAATTGCAAATTTAGTTTTCCTGTCACTAGTTTATGATGTGGTGCACTTTGCTTGTTTTGCTGGATCTGGAAAACATATTGATGGCCTTCCTTTGACTAGTTCTTCTAGTTATTAATGCATTTATTTTCCATCTTTTGAAATTGATTAACGAAAATTAATGTTTTTGTGTTTAGGAGGTGTGAAGGACTATAGAATCGCAGTAGGTGAAATTTCTAACAACTAAATGAAATCTATGGAGGATTCTTTATCTTTCTTATACACACACACACACACATTTATATATATATAAAGAGAGAGAGAGAGAGAGAGTAATGGTTTTTGGGGTTTAAAGCATGTATCCTTTTCACCAACTTACAAGAAAGCTTGCATCTCTTCAAACAACGTTGTTCAAATACACCTTTGTAGACTTTGATGAAAGAATTTAAACTTACCACTTAATAAAACTAGAATCCATAGAAGTGTTGAAAAAGAGGTCTTTACTTGGAATAAGTCTTCTTATGAGTATTTTTGCTAATTTCATCAATGATGTATTGGGTAAAGTGAGTCTAACTAAACTCTTGATTTTGAGTAGTTCGTCTATGGTCCAGTCCTTTTGAGAAAAGAAACTAAGAACAATGTCTGCATGATTCAAGTTGAATTCAACAGTTTTTCCTTTTTCTCCTTTTGGTTCCTTATTAAGTTGTTATTTGCTTTATAGAAAGTATAGAAAAACATCATTTTGAAGGGGCATGGTTTTACAGAATAAAGAATAGGTCATCACCTTATCTATTCTTTATTCTTTATTCTGTAAAACCATGCCATTTGGAAATGATGTTTTCTTTAATAGCCTAAGACTCCCCTTTTATTTAATGGCTAGAGACTTCCCTTTTATATTTTAAACATAGATGCTTCAATTTTCATTGGTGTTTGTGCATCTGAGTGGATTTCTTGATAATGTAGTTTGGTACAAAGATCTTCTAGATGATGCTTTTGCTAATTTGTCCTCTATTCTCAAATATAATGGCAATGTGTGTGTAATTGTTTACATTATTTTCCAGATGTCTATGTATGTGTTTATATTAGGAAATCTCTATGTCTGGGTATTCATTAAGTTATACACACCAGATATGTTTCCTGATGGAAGGTTGTGTTTCGATTTCAGGTTGGGCAAGAATCATTCATATTTATCACCAAATCTTACTACAAAGGAGCAGTTAGAGCACTTCTGGTTTATTACATAACTAGGTCAGTTTGTGTAAAAGTGTAGCTGATAAGTTAAATTGAAATCATAACTTGTAGAAGTGTTTCAGTAAATGTTGTAGAATTATCGTAGGAAATTTGAAACCAATCTATACTATCCACCCCTGCTCTTATTGGACATGTTGTTGTTGAATTATGGATAAACTTAGCATGGACATTTTGTGATGGGTTGTGGTTTTTTTTTAATTAAAGGTAATTCATTAACGATAGTAAAACTATTTACAACATTGATGTATATCGTTACATTTGAGGTCAATTGGCTTTGGCATAAGATTGGGAATGACTCCTCTTTATATATGTTGTGAGAAAGGTTTTCAATTTCAATAAACATTGCCAGTAAAACTGATTTTTACTTTAGGTTGTGAATTTTTTATCGGTAAGTTTGAAATTTTCTGAGCAGTATCTGAAAACTCCAACAATCTTGACACGTGCATTATTAAACTATGAACAAACAAATCCAGTTGTTGGTACTATTTTATAAAGTCCTGTCTTACTTAAAGACAAAGTAAAAGAATAACTGAAAGAAAATTATGTGTAGGAAGATTGTGGACTCGCAAGTTAATGACATATACACTTCAAATGTACACAAAAATACAAGCATAGATCATTTACATATACAAGAGCCCTAAACCAAAAGAGAATAAATACTTAAACTTGGGAGGCCTTAGGTGTTAACCCTCTCCGAAGTTTCACAAAAAGATCGCCGCTGCATTTCAAAAAAAAACATTTGATAAACTTATTAGTTACCAACTCCATAATTATCATGAATCAATAGAGGGCCACTAAAAACTTAAAGGAGCATTCAATACCTAATCTTACAAAAATAATGAAGCTAATGGTTTTTTGTGCATATCTAAAGGAATTGCCAATTAATAAGAAGAGTAAGAGACTATTCTGTTTAATCAAACTTGTGTTTCTAGCTGTGTATCTCAAAGCAAACAAACTGATCCTAGGCTTTATAAATATGTCAATGGATAATCCGTAGAGGAGAGATATAAAGAAATAGATGAAGCGATCAGAAAATTGGCAAAAGCAACTTCCTTTCACTACAAGAAATCAAGAAATAAAGGGGACAAAAAACATGCAAGAAAATGAAAACACAAGAGAGATTTAAAACAAACTTCTCATTTGATATTTCTTGCATTTTAAAATTACAAAAACTTGGCAATTTTTTATCTACATATGTTCTATACTAACAAATTAAGGAAAGGAGTGGGAAGCATATGGGAAGGTAGTAAAAATGGAACAAACCGAAAATGCAACAGAATCAAGAATAGTTTGTTTGTAAATGTACTTCTCTGAAGTCATGGAAAAGCGTAAAGCATCATCAAGCTTCATCTAAGATGATTCTAGTAGCATTCTCACTTTTTTAAGTCTTTCAAATTTGACTTTCATGGGTCCCTCACGTCGATCTGGTCGTAGATTTAACACCTGAAACAAATTGTCACAAATCAAAATTGATGGTGATGAAGAAAAGTCGAGGCATTGGCATGTGTTGCAAAGGAACAAAAAAGCATCATCATCTAGTTATTCATACCTCCTGCAGTTGTTCAAGCTCATAAGCCATTCGAATACTCAAATTTAAGGCAGTATGGAACATCTCATGCAATGCAGTTTTTCAAAGAATTTCTTTGTTTATTTTCCACAACAAGAATATTGTTGGTCCTACAACTATTTTCTACATGAGAGATTAAATAATAGCTTAGATTATAATGCCGCAATATAAAATGGATGATTTCCCAATTCTAGCAGTCCTTAGGATTTTAACATAATACAAACCCTAAAAAAATACAATTCAACAAAAATTTAAGTTCATAATAAGTGACCATAGAGTTAATAAAAGAAGTACTTGACTAAACTTGGTTTGAAGCTGAGAGTTGATTTTGGGCCATCTAAAACACCAAAAGCCAAACAAAATCCCCTATAGTTCATTACACTGTTTTCAAGAGAAAAAAGATACTCAAGCACGTCGATATTCACCAAGTAAATAATCATTGCTTAAATTACTCCACCCATTTGCGAACAAGTTCAGAGGGGGATAATAACCAATTAAACACAAAAATCCAAAGTACTGGGCTTGCAGTTTTCCATAAAAGAAGAAAATAAACGACCTCCTCTTACACCTCCACCTGAGTTGGCTCACTTAACCACCCCCTCTTCCCCAGATGTGC
>JAOQMP010000001.1:8317476-8328788 GCA_027563575.1 Erythroxylum pedicellare
TATTAATTCTAACTTAATTCAAATCCTTCCATCAATTTCTAATCTCTATTTATGCCACTAAATTAATGACTACATTTCAAAAATAATCAAAAAATGGAATAATCAACCAAAAGCTAAATAACAAATCACAAAAATTGGAAAAAAATTCGAGGTCCAAAAATATTGACTTAAGAAAATTGGTTCTAAGTCAATATTTAAAGGTTAATTTTGACGTTAAATACATTGAAAAGGCAAGGATTAACTTTGGAGAGTAAAATCATCTGTTAAAGGTAAGCTACTTATCCTTAACCTTTTGCAGTTGGAATAAAATCTAAATTTGCCTTCCTAATTGATGAAATATTTGATGAGCCTAGTCAAAACTTTAGTGCTTACAGTAAATAGGTGAGGAGAAAGGGAGTCTATTTGCCTCAAACCTTTAGTAGGCTCCCCATTAACTAAAATGCAATAGGAAATAACAGAAATGTATTACTCAATCAAGTTCACAAATAATTGAGGGAAACCAAAAGCCTTTAATATGTTTAAGATGAAGTTCCACTCAATTCAATAGAAGCCTATTTTAATGCACATTCGTTACTATAATGTTTCCCATTGAAATTCTAAAAAAGCTCCTGAGCAAGCATGGCATTATCCCTAACTTACCTCTCTTAAATGAATGCTTCTTGTGATGGATCTATGTAGTGAATAAGTACTTTATTAAGCTTATCAATAATTAATTTAGATATAATCTTGTATGTTGTGTCATAATAGGAAGCCTAAAATCGTTTAAGGTATTTAGTGTATGTGCCTTACAAATTAAGCAAAAAGACGTCTTATTAAACTCCGTCAACAATTTACCTTATTGGAAGAATTCTATTACAGTATCTTTAATGACATTTCTTATTAATAAACCAAGTTTTCTGAAAGAAATATGCATTAATCCTAATATATCCTAGAGATTTGTGTGATTTTTAAACAAGAAAGACTTCCTAAATATCATTTTCAGTAAATGTATTGGTCACCATATCCATTTCTTGAGAAGAAATTTAATCCTTAATAAAAAATTGAAGTAGCTGAATTGATGAGTTACCGTTAATGGAAGATCTGTAAACACTAGAAAAATAAGACATAGCTTCCTAGCACAACTTAACTTATGTTTTAACCATTAATCTATCATCCACTATAGGAGAAGCAATTCTATTCATATTTCTTTTAGAGAGCACAAAATTATGGAAGAAGCTTGAATTAATGTCACCCTCTTTAAGTCATTTAATCATGAATCTTTGTTTTAATAGGGATTGAAACACATCTAAAGCTTGAATATAATTGATTAATGCTTCTTTTTCCTCATTCTACAATTGCAAGTCATCATAGTTTAAATATATAAGGGATTGTATTCTTAAAACCTCTTCTTTAACTATTGAGACAACTTGGAGAGTGTTTCCAAACTTTCTTCTATTAAGAGTTTTTAACTATTCTTTCACTTGTTAAAGTTTCCTTATACATATGTACATCTTATACCCTTGATGTAAAAGTTAAGCCATTTGATGGTTGCCTCCTAAAAACCCTCTATATTGCAAAGTAGTTGTTGAATCAAAATGGATAATGTCTCTTTTGAATACTGTTAGTGGCCTATACCCAAATTAGAGCGATTAGAGAAAAGCAAGATTGTGGATAAAGGCTTTGCTCTCAAGTAATTATATAACCCATTGAGCATTTGCAAAGGCCTATCCAAATTTTTGCTCAAGAACCACCTTCATTTTTTGCTTATTACTCTAAGTGAAGAACTTTCCATTCGTTCTGAGATCATTTAGCTCAATGTAATTAACACAATTGTTCAATTCTTTTGTATAATTCCTTCAAATTGCATTCCCATTAACTTCTGAAGGGTGTATTAAAATATTGAAATCAGCAAGAATGGTCTAAGGGAATTCGTAGCGGATGCAATATCCTTTAGATTATTCCATAAAAAAGATCTTTGGAAAGCATGGTTATATTTATAAATATATATAACCTAGAATTTGTTCTTCTCTTACTGTAACTTTATTATCATATATATTAGTTGATTGGATATAAATTTTGATTCAGATTATAAGCAAAAATTAATCTACCATAATGGTGAAATTGGAGATTTGTGATAATCTTCTAATGATTCCTTAAAAAGTTGACGTTCATACATTTATTCTCCACTAGTTTAGTTTTCATCATTCCAACCGATCATGGTTTGGTAATGTTTAGGAAGTCCAAAAATGCTTTATCGTTTGTAGGGCTATTAAGCCCTTTAACAATTCATGATTAGGGAGTCATTAGGAAGGAGATCAAAGCATCTTCTTTTCTTATTAGATTTCCTTCTGGTGTCCCTTTTGAATTTTAGAGACATAAGAACTTTATTTTCAACACATGCATGGTCCCTCCCATTTTAAATAAAAATTTTATTCATATTAAAACATACATTCTTATTCATGTGTTCCATGTTAAGTTCTCCAATATATCGCTTTCCTAAGTTGGCAATAGCTAATTGAGATCCACTAGAAAGGTCCTCTAAAGTGTTAACATTTTTCAGGTCCTTCACTGAATTGTTTATTACATCATATTGAGTTGTTCAACTCAAAATTACCTTTGATAAGGCATTAAAATTACTTATACTACAAGAAATTATTTTATTACTAAAATAATTTCTTGATCATTATATCATTTGATGTGGATTTAGTTTACATTATCATTATTAGGAACCATCTCTTTAAAATCATTCAACATTAACTCTTCATACTCAACAACTAAAAATATTCTTCCAGTGAGCTTTCATGTTCTTTAGGACGATAACTTTACGTCTCCATGAGTATGTAATCAAGACAAAATCTTCAAGCACGTTATCACTCTCATCAAGTATCATGAGAGGAATCCTCTCTAGGAGTTCTTATTAAATATTAGCTAATACATATAATCTAGTGTAGCTTACTCCCCTCATGCTTATTGTGGCCTCATTTATTAGCTAATACATATAATCTAGTGTAGCTTACTCCCTTCATGCTCTTTATGGCTTCATTAAGGCATAAATATTCTAGAGGAATATTATGGATATTAATATAAAGAGGGACCTATTTTTACTAGGAGTTTTGTATAGATATCTTAAGATTCTATATATTGCTTTAAAATGATGTTGATATAGAGAATGCATGAACTGGCTCACTTTACTTGCTATATTAAGATACACATTGAACAAGTAGATTAAACTAACAATTAGTTTTTTGAAACTTGTCATCATTATATATTTAACTTTAATATGCTCTAATATTTTCTGTGTTTTGATGCTGCGTTTTCTTTCTTTTGTCCAACTATTACATTTTCTTTCTTTTATCCAGCTACAACATTTTGTGTTCTTCTATTCCTGCGTCATTTTTGCTACCTTTTATCTTACTGCGTTGCTCTTGCTTTGATGCATTCTTGGCTGTGCATTTGTCTTCTTCTAGTTTCTGAGTTGTTTTTATCTCGTGTATAGTGGGTTATTTTATTGCTATGTTTTAGCTGCTGATGGGCTACGTCTCCACTACTATGTGTTTTGGTTGTTGGTCTTTCATCTGCTAATGGCATTTTTCGCTTTATCCAACTGCCTTTTGGTTCTTTTCCTCTATATTTGGGAGACTAGAATGTTGTGATTTGTTGTCTCTTGGCTGCTAGATTTTGGGTTGTTTATTTTCTTATTGTGCTACTTTTTTGTTTTAGGATTTTCTTTTAGGATGAACTTCGTTTTGGGCCAGATTTTCTTCTAAATTCTTTTCTTTAAGTTTACCAAGCCTACAAGAAAATCTTTAGTACAATTTAAACCCTTTTTTGATATAAAATATAAAATTAAATAACTTGAATAATTAATAAACAATGCAATAATTTACCCCAAATGTGATATGTAAATAATATAAAACAATATAAAATAGGGGTAATATACTATAATTTCTACTTATTAGGGAATAAAGCGCACAAGTAATTTTTCCAAAAACAAGAACACAAGTTATATATATGTAATTTCTAGAAAATTAAAACAAAATGCCTAATTAATCTTATCCTAATCTATATTAGTAATTCATTAAAATAAATTTTTAAGCCTTAATTTCATCAAATCAATAATAATAAAAACATCTTTAATCAAGTTAAAAAGTTAAAACAGGATTTGATATCACTATTGGAAAACTAAATGTGATCGAATTATTGACACATTGAAAAAAACAATTACAAGTTTCCAATTAGATCTCAATAATTGAATAACTTAAAAAATATAAAATCATAAATAAGTGATTGAGTTAAACTTGATTAAAATTCTTGAAAAAAATTTCTTCTTAAGATGTTAAAATCAAGTTATCTATGCATTTAGTCTCTAACGGTATCCATAAAGTAGAGAAAAAGAACTCAACACTTGAGAGGAAAAGGTAAGAGTGCTAACTCCTTTATACCATTATAAGGAAAGATAATAGAGTTTCTTTCTTATTAAAATTAAACTTAATAATTATGATTAAAGTCTAACTCTAATTATAATTAAAATATAATATTAATAAAATCAAGCATGTCATATTTAATTCTTAAAGTTTCTCAAACTATAAAATTAAGTATAACTTAATTTAAATTTATTTTTCTCTTTTTAACTGCTCTTTTATATATGAATCATTATGTTTCTAATATGTTGGCTATGATTACAAACTATCGTTCTAATTTATAATTAGAATTAGATAAATTAAAAATATTTTTAATTTATCTTTAATTCTTTAACTAAATAATTTATAATAATAAATTAAGATTAACGTCTAACACATATCATGAATATCCAAATATTATGAATGTCAAAGTGATTTATTTCAACCTATTCATACATGGTTATGATATATAACTTAATCATTTCTGTCATCCAATGGTCTAATTAGATACCGAGTATGGAATTGGTATCTACTATTTTATATACAATCATGTTCATTCTTTCTAATTAGAAATTAATTAATAATTAATATTTGAAAACACCTTTCCAAATTTCAATTCAATACGAAGAACTCCCTATAATTACTTTAGAGTAACAAATCTTTTGTTGACTTACTCAACTATTTATGTAAGGTTAATACTAAATCCAATAAATACCATTTGGGTTACACTAAATATAATAAGTTATAAGGAGCATCAACACATAATAATTTTTACATGAGATGATCTTGTAATCTAAGTCTAAAAAAAAATTATATAACCCCAATAGTAAGCAAAGCAATAGATATATAAGTTATCTTTTATTTAGGATCTTTGTAATCACTCAGATTAATAAACTTATTCTTTAATAAGTATCCATACACTTATTTAGTTATCTCTATACTTTAATTTATGAATCAGTTACTTTCTTCATAAAAAAGGAATATAATGTGTGCTACTTTTATCATTTAATTATAGAAACAATTTAGTAATAATACATAAATGCAAATTAAATTTCATAATTATGATTTTATTTTAATTTCAATTGCACAATAATTATTTCAAGGATTTTACCTTTATTATTAAAACGACAAACTTAATTAATAAAATAAATAAAGATAAGGAATGTTGTTATTAATAAAATAATAATATTATACATAAAATTTCAACCAACCAATTAATTGCAAGGATGTAAATTAATAAGAACCCAATTAAAGGTTCATTAATTTTCCATTAGTGTTAAATAATCTTCTTCACTTGGAATATATATGTTGCACTTCAAGAAAGGAAGTATATTAGGATAGTCTTAAGAAGCTTAAGGTTCCAACTAGTATACATATTCTTATGTCAATGTGGATTTTGCTAATAATAACGAATTTTCTAATTCAATTACTTTTGTTTATATCTAAGCTTTGGATATCCTATCAACATTTTCAAAAATTTATGAACTTTTCTCTTCAAATGGATATATTGGGAAATCGAAGGGATAGATTTGATCCAACATATATAAGAATAGATACAAAATATTTTCATATGATTTCCTAAAAGCCAAGATTACTTAAATTCTATAATAAGATTAACTCATAAAACATAATAAATTATGAATCGTAATTTCTTATTGTGAAGCTTACTTCTTTTTTTGTCATTACCCTCAAATCATTTTTTAAATTGGCTCATCTCAACCATTATAATTGCACACATTTTCAATCTCTAATGGTATCTATAAAATATATTGACATAACCCTATCCTAGCGTTGGTTACTCTCTCGAGTTATAACCAAAAGTACTAAATTATAAACCCTAATCAGATTATGGAAAATTGTAATTTCTCAATTCACAATTTATCCAAACCCTAATTAGATTTGAAGTTTTTCACTAGACTACCGAAATTTATGTGAGATCTCTCGTCACACAATTACCAATTTGATTGATTTCTTGTTCTTATTAAATTACCTAACTCTCATTAGCCCAATTTAATTATTTTTCATCAATTCACCCTCTCAGTCTGTTATCAATTCATGAAAATGCAAAAATCAATCACAATGAATCCAATTCACATAAACAATCAAATTTTTATTGAATCAAAGATAAAAGATAAAAATAACTCGAAGGTGAGTTTAAACAATCTTTAACATTCATAAATCCTATCTTAACAGCTATTCCAATTCCATACATAGGTAAAAATGGAAATATAATGGAAAATAGATCCGAATGGATGATGGAGGTAGCAACGATGGGAAACCTCCTATTCCAGGAAGTACTTTATGTAGGCTTCTTCTCCACATCTCTCTTCTTTCATCTCTTTCTCAATCTGTCGATGAAATCTGTCTAGGGTTTCATGATGCTGGCTAATGCAAGATACTCCTCTTCTCTTTTGTCTCATTATTAATATACTTAACATGTTCTAGGTAGCCCTAGGTTTTCTGGGGATCGAAAGGTCCAAAAATCCCTCAAAACTTGAATTTTCTATATGTCTGGGTGTCAACTCGACGCAGGCTATGATCGTGGGCCAAGTCTTATACTTCTATCACGATCGTGGTAGGCTATTGTTTCAGTCCAAGTATTTTCGAAACTTCTCTGTTTTTTGTTTTTGACCCTAAAACACTAACAAATACATTAAGGTACCTCAAAGACATAATAATTATGCTCAAATGCTTGTATTAACCCATAAAAACACTTAAACACAAACAATTCACAAATTAACATAATTTTATAAAATACATACTAAACAATCGAATGAACAAATAAACACATATCAAACTATACCCTAAAATATGATGTATTTCACACTTATCAACATTCTCACACTTAAACGTTTGCTTGTCCTCAAGCAAACAAAACAACAAACACATACTAATTAACACGGCGCACAATGCAATAATGAGACAATGGCTTCAACTTCTGAAATAAATTTAATTTAAAACACAGTCATTTTAATCATTAACATGCAAAATCCATATTTTAGGGCTCTGATCTAAATATACATATTAATCTAGATTCAAGTTTTAAATTATTTACCCTTCTCAATTGCACACACTTATTAATAATTCTTTGGCTGTTCATCTCTGTAACTAATCCTTAAGTACGTTTTCATGAAAAGTCAAACTATTACAAGTTCGGTAGGTTCTATTCGAAAACACATTTGTATTTTTATTAACCTTTTTTGAACATGGACTTAGTCTTTTTACACGGAGGCAAACATTAGTGATGAATGTCGATCCGGTTACTTAACTAAATCATGTTTTTTATTAAGCTGCTTGGTTGGAATGTCATTCTAGCCTCTTCACGCGAAGGCACACATTTGTGACGTGTCCTATTACTCAGCTATATCACTTTCTCAACTAGTTACTAGCTCTATTCATAACCCGAAGGCCAGCGGAATAGTTACTTATTTTAAAAATAACAACCTTTTTGTTGCCTACCTTGTTGCTTTAGCTACTCATTTTCATGAAAAAAATACTAGCAAAGCTACTTAGGTTAAAAGGACTCAAATTATGAATGAATGTGACAATTTAGAGGGCTACACTTAAAAACTAAATCCTAATTAAGTTGTATATTTAATCAGAGAACCCCAGTTCACTAAGTATGTCAGTTAATAATTCTCTACAACCTAATAGACCATGTTCAAAATTAAATCAATTTCAATTCAGCTAAGCCATTGACACATTCACATGATTCACAGAATGCAACCTAACAACTATAATATGCAAAATTCACATTCAAATAAACACATAACCCTCCCTACACTTAAACAACACATTGTCCTTAATGTGAAAAGGTGATAACAAACACACATAAAGACATAAAAATAAAAATAAAGACTAAATTTAAAAAGAAGAAAGACTAAGGTTTATGCTGATGGATGTGGTGATGGGGTTGGAGGTGGCAGTTGAACGCCCTGAGCCTCGAAATAGTGATGAATACGATGTATATCCCGGCTCTAGTGTCATTGGGTTCAGGCCATCTCCTTTATCCTTTTGGAGTTCTCTACAAATGTATCCATAATTACTTTGGTGTTTACGGAGATTGTGTATTACCTTCTTCCAATCCGATTTTTCTGCATCTTCTTCCTCTTCGAACTCCTCACTAGTTGAATCCCCTTCTTGTTGTTGGTGGGTGCTTAAACTTGCTTGACCAGTCTTGTCCTTAACATATGTCTTGGCACTAATATCCCAAAGTTCCATATTATAGGACTTCAGGATTTCAACCCTCCATAGATGGTGGTGGTTCATAAGCTCAGGACGGTAGACTATAAGTCCGTTGCACTCAACTTCAAAGTAGTTAGCTATGGCTGAAACTAAGTAACCCATTCCTAAATTATTGCTCCTCTTCTTTCGAGCATTAATAATTACATTACAAATGTGGGTGGTTATACAAACTGGGATGTTATGATCCATGCACCACAACATAAATAGTTCCTTCGTCAAACATTTGTTGGTTTCCATTTTGTCAAAAAGGGTTTGGCATATGAATTTGTGCATTTACAAGTGTTCATGACTCCTAATAATGTAGTTGTGTGCGTTCTTAACGTTGAAATGCTCTAATCCAGTTTGTTCTATCCAATAGGGACTGACATGAAAATTGTCGTGCTGATCTGCTACAGAAGACTCGAGGAAACCAAAATTTTCATATATGGTGTCATAATCAAGCCCATAGGGTTGTCCCCGCAATATAAACCACGGTTCCCTAGGTTTGTTGGATTCATATTGAAGATAAGTAAAAAATTCTAAGGTCAGTTCTTAGTAAACATGTAATTGAATTTGAATTAACTAACCTTATTGAATTTTCTCAGCTAAGCTCTCGACCTTGTCTTGCAATTTTAATCTATCTAAAGTTTCAAAGTAACCATAATTTGTTTACTACGAAGGGAATGGAAACGAGTACCTTCCTCATATGAGAAGATCAAGAAAGGTTCTCCTAATCAACTACTTTGTTTCTCTTCCCCCATCCTAAGACTAGTGTTCACCCCACTGATTGATCATGCATTATTGTTTGGTTGATACGTGACATTTTGGCTTATGAGTCGATGGAAGTGGAAAGAAATTTAGAGGTTTGAAATTTTGTTGAGAGAAGTGAGAGTGATTAGAGAGATAAAGTTTAGGGAGATAAAGTGAAAATGAAAGTGAGTGAAAAAAATTAAGTTAGAAATGTATTTATAGGTGATTGGATGGTAAAATGGTAAACATTTTAAGTGAAATACGCGTGGCTGTCATTTTTACCTTGCCGTAAGCTACAATCGTGGCCTATAATTTTTTTCACCAATTTTAATTTTTTCTTCTTCTGTCCTTCTCCACTTTTCGAAATCCCTTCTTAACTTCTTATGGCTCTTTTACCTCTCTTTCCTTACTTCGTCGATCATAGCATTCACATCAACGTCTTATGCCTACCAATTTTATTTGAAAACAAAATAACCTAACTACTGAATTCAAACTTTTTGATGATAATTTAATGAAATTAAATTTCCATGGGTTGCCTCCTATGCAACACTTCTTTTAACGTCGGTAGCTCGATGTTTTTCTTTTGCTTATGGTGGTTCAAATGAGTGGTGCAATGGCAGTGCGGTCATTAATCTAACAATGTGTACATGAGCTACCATACCCTTAATTCCACCTTCCTTGGGGCTCCCCTTCTTTCACCTTCTTCTATGCGATTGCTTCTTTCTGAAGGCACTCCTAAGATCCGCAGTATCTTCCCATTGCCATCAAGGTTCGGGTTCCTTGCTATTAGTTGGAGGTAAAGGAGGATTGTTGTCTTTCTTTGACACTTTGAAGGTTACTTTCTGCTTACCTACCCTCAAACTTAGTTCCTCCCATCAACATCAATGATTGAGCGAGCAGTGGCCAGGAATGGTTTTCCAATGACCATAAGGGCAATATATAAAAATCTGTAGGAAAAGTAAAATTATCAACTTATACTTGCACATCCTTAATAATCCCCTTCAATTGATAGACTATTTTGTCGGACATCTTTACTAACATCTTTTTGTGTACTAACACTCCTAACCCCAACTTTTGAATAAAGGTCTAGGGCATCATATTGATACTCGCTCCTAAATCTGTGAATGCCCTATCTATGTTGACTCCATTTATATTGCAAGGAATATAAAAATCCCCTGGATCCTCTTTCTTTCGTGTTATATTGTGGTTTTCTTCTGCTTCGCGCTCCTTAACATTCTTTTTCACTGATTTTGATAACGTGAGCCTCATTTATAGGTGTTCCGTTATGTTCTTAACCTTGTTTAAGTCAAACTCCTTAGAATTCCTCATTACCTTACTTGATAATGATTTCTGCTGCACTAGAATAGGGTATGGTAATTTGGGTTGAGATTCCTTGATTAACTTAATTCCATACGCACTTAAAAGGAGTTCTACAACTACTTGTCCTTTTCTTTTATCTCCATTTTTCTTTGTATGATCAACTTTGTTTTCCTGGGACTGAGTGATGGCTATGATCCTTTCCTTTGGGTTAGACTCAATATTACGTGGAAGGGTTCCTGCATTTCAAGTAGATATTATTTCAGCTAGTTGACCTAATTGGACCTCTAGATTATGCATTGAAGAGGCGTGGTTCTTGGTAACTTGCTCGAATTTGCTCTCAAGCCTCTTATGTGCATCCTCAATGTCTCCAATCTTATTTAAAATCTTATCTAACTTAGATTCTATTGAGCTTGGTTTATCTTGTTAGAAGCTCAATTATCTTTGAGGTCTAAACTGTCCTCCTACTGTTGGATCCCGCTTCTGAAACCCAACCTCTTGCAGATGTCATAAGACTTGTTTGTGTGTAACTTTACTTCATCTTACTCTTTAATACATTTCATAAAAATAATCATCATCATTACACTTCAATACCCTCAAAACATAAGGGTTTCTCAAAACTATAATGGCCTTTTAAGCTAC
>JAOQMP010000001.1:8393378-8407903 GCA_027563575.1 Erythroxylum pedicellare
TCATATCTGTTATTATCTCAACACCTCAAGCATCACAAGACTTGTATATATACAGTGTAAAACTATTCATCAATGAATAAGGAAAACAATACATTTATACTTCTATTATCACTTAGTTTACAAGCTTTACGCCTAACAACTTTTTTAACCTGTTGGTGCTTTACTTTCCATATAGGACTTTGTAAGAGATCCAAAACAAAGCATGCAAATCCAAAATATTTTGCCATATCCATAATTAATTTACCGTGCCAGCAGCAGAATCAGGGAGTGAAGCTAGGAAATCAAAAATCAGAAAGCAGAGAACCCATCAACATTAGAAAACCCTATCACTTCCAACAAAAAGAAGGAAAGAAGTACCAGTTTCGACCGAGGACCTCGTGAGCGCGGTAGCCAGTGGTGGTCTCGAAGACCTTGTTAACGTAAATGATAGGAAAGTCGGGGTCCAGAGCATCCGAGACGACGAAGGAAGTAGGTGTCGTGGGGTAGAAGAACACACCTGATGCTCTCTGTTCGTCCATTGAATCCTCGCTTCTCTCTTCTTCTTCTTCACCTTCAACAATGGATTCTTCATTATATTTTAAGCATTTCAGCCTTTTGCCTGAGCTGTGATGGTTCTCCCCATCACCTTCTTTCAATCGTTCTACATCTTCTTCTTCCATGTTTGGCATCAGACTTTGGGTCCGAGTCTAACTCAAACAGAGCAGTATTGCATCGTTGTGTGAGGTCAGAAAGAAATAGTTGTTGGACTTTGCTAGTGTGGTTTTTGTCAGGGTATGATATTTGCCTCTCTTCTCTTCCATATTACGATAATGCCTGCCCCCAAAATTGGTTCTTTTGTGTGGTTCTAATCATTGAATAAAATACTACTCGTTTACTTAAACAAGCCAGTTTGCCTAAACAAAACGCTCAATAATTTCTATATTTGCTTATGCTTTTTGTTCATTTTCTTTTTGGTATGTGAAGAGTGGGACTAGACAATGTTTGTTATTGGTCCCATTGTAAGGATCTGACAGTGACTTTGAATTTGTGCTTAGATTTTTAAATACAATTTGATAATGTAATACAATTGTCTACGTGGGTACCGAAGGAGGAATGGCGATCTAGTAGTTTAAAGAAAGCAGAAGGGTGAAGAATAGGGGCGAGAATCCACGTCGGTCAAGTGGCAAACTCGCGTCGAACATGATATCTGAAAATATCTAGGCACCTAACAAACCACCGGTGAACATCCACGTCACCTTTCTATTAAGGTAGATATTTTTTGTATGCTTGTCCTCATCCGATTGTGTGAAAGAGATAAATGGTAAACAATCCAAAGACAAGTTATAAAAATTTCTATTAGTATTTAATTTTTAAAGTGAGAATAATATTAACTTAGTATTAGAATACAGTACTAACTTTATTTTTTAGACATCTATCTAATGAAAACATATAATAAATGTTTAATTTTAATATAGAAGTCCGTGTCGAGGATGAATACCATTCAAACGAACAAAAAACACAAGTGTCGAGGATTAATAATAATAGTTGACATTATTATTTAAATTGAGTTTGATGTTATACTGAGGTTTCAGTATGAACCTACTTCATCTTCCTATCAGCTTTCCAAGTTGAAAGGAATTTTACATGCAAGTCAAACAATGACCGAATCATATGGCTACGTCTTTAATCTAATTACTATCAAAACTAGGACAACCATTTCAATCGATAGGAAGGTTTAAAAGAACGTTAATTATTATGTATCGAATCTTTTGCATTGAAAATAGATGTTTTAAAAACGGATCAGATATGTCAAATCAAATAATTAAAGTTTGAATTTCAATCAATATTCAATTACTATATAATAAATATGAAGCAAATTTATAAAAATAAAATATTTTAATAAAATAAATAATACACCAATATTTATTTTTATATAATATAATAATAATAAATTAAATCTAATTATTCAACCACCAAAATCCCCGATCGAACTATTGAAGTATCTTTACATAAATATAAACCACGAGCCTACGCCATCATCCATTAGGCCAATAACCAAAGCCAGAGGCACATGTTTCTCTGTCATGAAACCTTGGAAGCTGGCACCGAGTCATGGAAGCACTCTTTTCTTCGTTCTCCATTTCCAAACTATCTGTCTTCGAACCTTTAACTTTGCTTACCGTCGGATATGACTATCCTGTAATGTTGCCGTTTGACTATACCAAATTCAAGAAAGAATGCAGTCGATTATATAAAATCAGAAATAATAGGAAAAAAAAGAGGCAAGTTATAGACATTCTATCTACAGCTAGGTGTAGGCGTATGGGAGGCTCATATTAGTTTTTTAATATCTCATAAAAAATTTTATTAAATTCCCGCAAAAATTCAGAGAATACTTTTTCTATTTAGTGAGAGAGTTAGTGTTTCTCTTTGTAAAATAGAGAGAGGCTGTACTCCTAAATTTCATAGTGAAATTTTTATATTCTTGCCCGTAGTTTTTACTCTAATTTAAGAAACTTTCACATAAAATCTGTTTATTCATGACTATTCCTTTAGTCACATTTAGCGGCGAATCTGCTTTAATCTGATCAATTTTTACAGTTTGATGTAATCCGTTTGCAGTTTCAGCGAGCACAGTAAAAGTTGGTGAGCAGTAACCACAAAAGATGACAACTATTCATGCATTTATTTTTGTATTAAACTGTGCAGTTATTGTAATTCAAGTATATAGTACTATTTACGTGTACAGTACTATTCATACATACATATACAATACTATTCACATATAAGGAACTATTCATATATACGAGTACTATTCATACATACGGATACTATTCACGTGAAATAATGGGAGCCAAAATTCTGTTTGTGATAGAAGCAATGACAGCAAAATTTGAGATTGAAAGGTTCAATGGGAGTAATTTCTCATTGTGGAAGATGAAGATCAAGACTATATTGAGAAAAGGTAACTGTTTAACAACCATCAGCGAAAGGCTGACAATATTCACAGATGATAATAAGTGGAATGAGATGGATGGGAATGCTATTGCAAATCTTCATCTGGCAATAGCAGATGGGGTGTTATCAAGCATAGACGAGAAGAAGATGGCAAAAGAGATTTTGGATCATCTCACAAAATTGTACAAGACCAAATCACTTCACAACAAAATTTTTCTGACGAGAAAACTATACACTTTACGCATGACGGAATCTACTTCGTTGTAAAAGCACTTAAATACTTTAAATACTATATTTTCCTAACTCACATCATTGGGGCACACAATAGAGATACGTGAACGTTTGGAACTTCTACTCCAAAGTCTACTAAATTCGTATTATCAACTCATCATCAATTTAACAAACAATACTGACACTTTAGTCTTTGATAATATTGTAGCTGTTATTCTGAAAAAGAGAGTCGGTGCAACAGTAAGGAAGACAGGCTAGCAAATTCGCAACAAGCAGAGGCCTTGGCAATGACAAAAGGAAGATCAATGAAATGTGGCCCAAGTGGGAGTCATAGTCATGATAGATCAAAATCTAGAGGTAAGAAGAATTTCAAGTGCTACAATTATGGCAAAAAAGGGCACCTAAAGAAGGATTGTTGGAATCCGAATAAGAAATATTCTATTCCTCAAGAAAATGCGGCAAATACTTCAAATGATGGAGGTGTAATGCTTTGTGAAGCGATAATGACTATTGGAGGTAAGATAAGATTTGTTGATGTATGGTTCATATGACCACTAGAAGAGAATGGTTCCATCAGTATGAATCTGTCCCTTAGAGATTTGTGTACAACTGTAATAATCAAGCTCTAAAGATCGTTGATATTGGCATCATCAAGTTAAAGATGTATGATGGGACAACTCAAACGATTGAAAAAGTGCAACATGTGGAGGGCCTGAAGAAGAATTTGTTATCTGTAGGACAACTGGAAGATCTCAGTTTCAGATTTGAGATTCAAAACAAGATCAAGAAAGTGATTAAAGGAGCACTGTTATTTATGAATACAAAGAAGATTGTTGCAAATCTGTACATGCTGAAGGGACTAACTTTGCAAAAAGGAGAGGCATTCGTTGTGGTGACTAGTCCATATGACAAATCTACATTAATGTGGCATAAAAATCTTGGACATATGTCAGAACAAGGAATGAAGATACTTGTAGAGAAGAATCTACTTCTAGGTCTTACAAAGGTAGCACTACCCTTCTGTAAGCATTGCATTATGAGAAAGCAACATCGATTGAAGTTCAACACATCAAAGTTCATAAGCAAAGAAATTTTAGAATTGATTCACTCTTATGTATAGCAAGCACCAGTTACGTCCCTAGGAGGAGCAAATTTCTTTATATCATTCATTGATGATTAGTCGAGGAGATGTTAGGTATTTCCTATCAAGAGGAGGGTAAATGTATTTCCATCTTTTAAATTTTACAAAGCGCAGGTGGAACTCAAATATGATAAAAAGATCAAGTGTTTGTGCTCAGATAATGGAGCCGAATATACTGGTAAATAATTTGATAAATTGTGTCAGCAAGAAGGCATAAAAAGGCAGTTCACGACAGTATGCACTCCTTAACAAAATGGAGTAGTAGAGTGGATGAATAGAACTCTGTTGGAAAGGACAAGAGCAACATTGAGAACTATAAGCTTAAATAAGAAATTCTAAGCAGAAGCAGTCAATACTGCCTGTTATGTGCTTAATTGAGCTCCATCAACTGCGAATGAGTTGAAGACATCGATGGAGATGTAGATTGGTAAACTAGTGGATTATTCCAACTTCTATATATTTGGAAGTCCTATCTATGTGATGTTTAATGCCTAAGAAACTACGAAGTTGGATCCAAAATCTAGAAGATATATGTTCTTGAGATATGCTAAAGGAGTAAAGGGGTATCGTCTGTAGGATCCCACTACCCACAAGATTATTATCAGCAGAGATGTTATTTTCTTAGAATATAATGATCAAGAGAAAACAAAAGATGTTAGCAATTCAAAAGAGAATTCAGAGACCACAACAGTACAGGTGGAAAGGGAATTTGATCAAAATGATTCTTCTGAAATTGCACCAGAGCACGAGGAGCAAGAACCAGTCAAATCTAATGTTTCAGATACTCGAAGATCAACTCGCACAAAAAAAGCACTGAGCTGGCACTCAAATTATATTATGGAGAGCAATATTGCATACTATTTTTTAACTGAGGACGAAGAGCCATCAACTATTCAAGAAGCAATGAATAGTTCAGATGCATCTCAGTGCATGGCAGCAATGCAGAAAGAAATTGAAGCTCTGCATAAGAATAAGATATGGGAGCTAGTGCCATAAGGAAGAAAGCCTATTGGCAATAAATGAGTTTACAAGATCAAGCAGACTGGTGGTGATGATCAAGTAGAGCGATATCATACTAGATTGATGGTAAAAGGATATGCTCAGAAGGAAGGAATTGAATTCAATTAAATATTTTTTCATGTGGTTCAACTCACTATAGTTCGAGTAGTCTTGGCAATATGTGCTACATTTAACTTGCATCTTGATCAGTTAGATGTGAAAAATGCATTTCTTCATGGAGATCTTAAAGAAGAAATTTATATGCTCCAACTAGAAGGTTTTGAAGAAAAAGGAAAGAAAGTTGGCTAGGGAATTTAAAATGAAGGACTTGGGACCAGTAAAAAGGATTATAGAGATGTAAATTCACCGTGACAGAAATAATGGGAAGATTTAGCTTTCTCATAAGAATTATTTGAAGATCTTGCGGCAATTCAACATGCAAGATTGTAAGTCAATTTATACCCCTCTTCTTGTTAATTTCAAGTTATCCTCAAATATGAGTCCTCGCAATAAAGAAGAGATGATGGAGATGTCTCGAGTACCGTATGCATCAGTAATGAGAAGCTTAATGTTTGTTATGACTTGTACAAGACCAGACATTGCACATACAGTTGGAGTAGTTAGTTGATACATGGTGAATAATGGTCGAGAGCATTATAATACTATTAAGAGGATTCTCAAATATATCAAGTGAACCTCAAATGTTGTATTATGTTATGGCAAATCAGATTTTATTATCAAAGGATATGTTAATGCTGATTATGCAGGTGATCTTATAAATGTAAATCCACTATAGAATATGTGTTTACACTAGCTAAACAAGTTGTCAGATGGGTTTCAAAACTGTAGTCAGTTGTGACTACATTAACAATAGAAGCAGAATATGTAGCAGCTACACAAGCTGGTAAAGAAGTAGTGTGGTTGAAGTTAATGTTGGAAGAACTCGAATGCAAACAAGAGAATATTATTTTGTTTTGTGATAACCAAAGTGCTTTGCATCTTGCAAGGAATCTAGCATTTCATTCAAAGACAAAACACATTCAAGTTCAATATCACTTTGTTCATGAAAAAGTGGAATAAAGAACGGTGGACATGTAGAAAATTCATACAATGGATAACCTGGCAGATTTTATGATAAAAGAAATCAATGGTGACAAGTTTATGTGGTGTCGATCTTTGTGTGGCCTGACAGAGGCGTAAGTAAATGTAGCAGCAAGGTAGAAAGAATAGTGTGAAGATCTGATTGACCTTCAATCAAATCTTTAAGTGGGACATTATTGCTGCCAACTGCACCAAAGTCAAGAAAAAAGGTAGTCGACTACATAAAGTCATAAATAGTAGGAACAAAAAAAAGGAGGCCAGTTGTGGACAATCTGTCCACATCTGGGTGTATACGTATGGGAGGCCTACAAATAGGCCTTCTCATATCAGCTTTCTGATATCCCAAAAATCTCTTTTTTTTATTAAATCCCCACAAAAGTTTAGATTTTTTTCTTATTTAGTGAGAGAGTTAGTATTTCTCTTTGTAAAAAAGAGAGAGGTTGTACTTCTAAATTTTATAGTGAAATTCTTCTATTCTTACCCGTGGTTTTTACCCTAATTTAGGGATTTTTTATGTAAAGTCTGTCTGTTTATTACTATTCCTTCAGTCGTATTTAGATGCAAACCTACTTTAATTCGGTTGATTTTTACAACATATTAAGCACAAGAGCCCCCTTCTTACACTCTTCTCAATTTTTACGATTTTCTTCTATATCTTTATCTCTGTCTACAAGGTTATAGGAGACTAGTTTAACTTCAGGTTCTTCACTTTCAACTTTCTCTTCTTTCTCTTCTACTAAATTTCACAACTTTCGTTGGATACTCCTTATAAAGAGGTTTCCAAAAGAATCCAATTCAAAGACTAAGATCATGTACTACCATGTTAAGACTTTGGAGAGAGCTATGGGCAAGTGGGTATGTGTTTGTTCTTAGGACCCTTTATGTTTCTTGGTTTTTAGTCATGAATTTATGTATTTACTTTCGGGGTTGTGAATCCTTGTGATTTAGCATTCCTAGTCGTCTTTTTAGTGCTCCTAGTCATTGCCAGACAAGAGAAAACCAAACACTTACCAGTTTGGGCATCGAAGAAGAAGAAGAAGAGTATGGTTCCTCACGGTTCATAAGAAACTAGCTACTTTTTATTCATAACAGTCAAAAGTAAAAATTAAGCCAAAAATTAGTCCAATTTAGACTGTAAAAATTAAGCCAAAAAATACTCCAATTTATGCGTAATTCGATCGAATCAATCGGTTCGATCTAATTTTTATATCATTGTTGAAAACATGGTTAATGTCCACGTGATTAGGCAAATCCAAAAGATATACATTGGATCCAAGCATCTAGCATAAAGTTTTTTTTAGAAGCATTAATTTTATTACCAGGAATAAATTATGCCTTTTTTGAGAATATGTCAACTATAACTAAAATAAAACTATGTCCTCTAAAAATCAATGTTTTAAACATGAAACTAGATCGGTCAGTTTAATAGGAAAAATCTTGAATCGACCAACTTTTTGGTTCAGTTTACAAATTTTTGATTTAATTTAGTTTAATAAGCTTTATTGTTAAAATCAATCGATTTATTACTTAATCGTCAATTTTTGTAAACTAATCAATATTTATAAACAAAAATAAGTCGATTAATTTTTATTTAATACTCTATTTTTCAATTAAACTTTAAACTTTTTGATGGGTAAGGATAATCTTCTTTAATCATTTTTTAAATTATTTAATTTTGTTCAATCTTTAACCAATTTTATAATAGTCTAATACTTGTTGAATCTTTTAAACCTTAAACTTTTTTCTGACAGGTTTAGTAGGTCTTCAATATATATGCCATAGGCCTAGTTCTTGTATCTTCCAGACAATTTAGTTAAAGAAAATTCAAAGATGAACTCACTTTTAGTAATCAAAAAAAATTTTAAGGCTAAATTTTTTCCAATTCATAATTGCCCATTGTTATACAGTAGGGAAGGCTAATCTTTCGTCCAAAAAGTAGCCTACTGAGGTAGAGTTCCACTTCTTGGTTCTTAGGGCCTGTTTAGTTGGAGGATTTTGATGGTGTGGGTTCCCAAATCTAAAGACCTTACAAACCTTAGCATACCACAGTTCTCTAGATCATTAATCACTTAACTTTATGTGATTCTCTGAGGAGTATAAAACTTCTCTCTGCTCAAGGGAGGTGAATCACTGACACTAGTAGGCAAGAAGGAGTCGAATTGGATGGGAGCTTAGATGATAAAGAGAGTGGGTGAAAACATGGTCTAAAAATAAAAAGGGAAGGGGTCACAAATAGTTTCAAGAGGGGGATGACGGATTAGGGGAGGAGAATGGGAGGTTACGAGTGGTGGTTTATTTTTATACATAGATACTACAAGAAAACAACACAATTTGCAACGTTTAAAAAAGTCACAAAATCTCAAAAAAGTCACAAAATACAATTTGCGACGTTTTAAAAAACGTCATATATAACGTCGCCAAATGTGATGTAGGCAAAAGGTTTCTGCGATGTTTCCCATAAAACATCATGAAAAACACAGACATTCCACGATGTTTTAATTAACGTTACTGAAAGATTGGTCTTTCTGTGACATTTTGTGAAAACGTCACAGAAAGTCACATTCCGCGATGTTTTTTGAAACGTCAAGGAAAGTCACATTCTGCTACGTTTTTTGAGATGTCATGGAATATTGCTTTTTGTGACATTACGTCGCAGATAGTTGTATTATTTTTTAATTATTATTTTTCCATTTTTTGAAAATCATTTTAATTTAATAAATTTTTAATTTTAATAATTATTTTTTAAAATAAAATTTTTTAAATCTTATTTGTTTAATAATCATTTAATATTATTTATGAATTTTATTTATTTAATAATTCTTCAATTTTCTTAGTATATCATTAATTTTAATAAGTATTCATGTATTACAAGAATTTCATACCTGCAGATAACGTATTATTTAATTGCAATTCGAAAACATGTCATAATACACTATTTAATATCAAAATTATGTCATAAGTGTATAGTAAATAGTCATAAGTATATAATATATCAATATGAGTACATATATCTAACCTAAACGAATACTATGTGTAGAACATAAAAGTTCCAAAAGCTTTTTGTTGTTATTCAAATTCAATTCTTTGTTGCTCAACTTCGGTAGTTAGTTGATCCTATATTTGTTCAACTTTTTTATTCAATTCATCGACTTAGGACTGTAACTCTTGATTAACCTTCTTCGACTCCTCTGATTTGTCTCAAAGTCTCTTTCTAACTTAAGTCTTCCCTTATGGTCAAGGCCCAACTCCCATACCAATAATGTAATTTGATCTAGTGCCTAAGGCTTTGTCACACACTTCATCTTCTGTCATCAGATAACCTTGTTCTATTGAATATGTCAATTCCTTACACTTTAATTCCTAAAAAATTAAAAATTAATTAGATACACAATCTCATTTAAGAAATATTTGTAAATGAACTATGTACTCACCCATTTTTCTCTATTATCCTTTCAAAGAAGATTGGACACTTGCTCATGCTGAACATCAAATCTGATCTCATCCACTCTAGTGCTATCCTCTCAAAAGTTCCCAACATTGAAACATGATATACCAGCTCTGGTTCCTCTCCAACTGCCTTCTTTACCCATGTTAGATTAAATGCATAACCTATTTACGGACTATAAGATGAGTGGCATTAGAATTAGAAAGCACAGCACAATTGCTAAAGCTAAGTCTAGAAAATATTTTAGGAAATTTGAGTTTAAACTTCAGTAGTTGGCCAAAAATTGACCAACGGATAAAAGGTATAGTTTACGCTGAATTCAAACTTAATCAGAAACTAGTAAATAGAAGGTATAATGAACTTACGTGTCGTTAGTATTGATATACATAAACTTATAATAGTAAAAGAGAAAATCAAGGCCATGCTTGATGCTTAGATTTTGAAGCATTTTTTTAAACATATATAAGTCAGAAAGGAAACAATTGTATGCCCAACAATCACATAAAAAGTTTTCAAATAATTGTGCTTAATATAGTTACATTGCAACCACCAAAAAAGGTTAAATAGCTTGACAAAATTTCCATCTGCTTGCTATAGTTTTACCAATTCATGTTATGTTTTCAACCTTATGATCAATTTGACCTGGCTTCTAGAAATTCTAATGTTTTTCATGTCATTGCGTTTTTCAAAAATTGAGTTCCACACACAGTGCCTGAATAAAATTTAGAAAAAATGCATATTTCAAATAGTTGAAAGCACCAATCAATATGATATTAAGAATTAGAAAAGTAACCGGCTATTTACTAAGGAGAAAATTTTAAAACATCTGCAAGTACTTGAGGAATCCGTGTATGAATTACCACTTGATTGAAGCAGAGTTGAGATGTAAATTCCTTTAGTTTGATTAATAGTAGATAATTTCATGCCTATTAAGTACTCAATAAGAGCTTGAAACGGGCAGTTGGAAGAACAAGTTTCATTTTTAACACCACCTACACCTGAAAAGCATGAAACCTTTTATATGTACTTGTCATATAAGAAGATGGAGAACATGACAACTTAAACCTACCTGATACATCAACAATTCCCATACAAGATTTTGGCTGCAAAATTATACTAAAATAGTCAAAGATGAGAAGCAAGAAGCTCAAACTTTTTGCTCTAAAACCATCAGATCATGATAAATACTTACTGATTTTTTCAAAGCCTGTCCAAGCTTCAACTCGGCCATGCTTTCTTGTTTTTTGTCTCACTGAGCCTCGAAACTCCACCCCTGTTATATCTTGAGAAGATTCATGCACATTCAATTGTAGGTTTTCACTTCTACTATTCTTTAAATTGTAAGAATGCCTATCTTGAAGCAATTTTTGGAGCCTCTCAACTTCTTCAAAAAGCTTTTATCTGTTACAAATGATACCTCAATTGACATATCAACATGATATAGCCAATAAAACAATTAAAAAACATAAATATGAAGAAATATAAAATCCAAAAATATGCACATGAAATATACTTCTCAACGAAAATCCAGTTATTGAGACAAAGAGACATGGAAAAATTATAATTAAACAAAATCATAATAAAAGGAATTGTTATATTAAATTATATACCAAAGGCCATCATATGCTAACTCTTTTGGTTCTCTTTAGTTAACAAGTTTTGGGACTCTGTGCATCGTTCATCATTATTGCATTTGTAAACAAAGTGAATCACATTAAGTTATGGGCTCTTGTTAATTAGGTGGGTTAAAATTTACGTTAATAATAAGGTAAATTCATAAAGGAAATCCATAATGCATGCCTGACTGAAGCAACTTCACTTCTCAGATCATTCAGTTTTACGCACAACCTAACATTTTCATCTCTCAAGTGCTGTATCAACTCTTCTACAAGCTACCATTAAATGATATATACAATTACACTTACAAAGAGACAACTAACTTGGGTTATATCCATACAATCTGTACCAGAAAAGGGCTTTCGAACTTAATTTCTCATATTGCTACAACAAGAATTTTGGTTGGGATGAAGAATTGAGCTTACTAGAGACATAATTCAAAAACTTGACTTCTTGGTCTTCATTAATCTCATCCAACTTGGAGAACTTCTTTTTATGAAAAGTCAAGGTAATAACCATCAACTAAGACAACATTGTGTAATAGAGACGTGTGTATCCTAAGACTTATTTAATTCTTAGACATTATCGAATGAATGAGAGACCTTAAGAGCATTGTACTTTCATAGAGCATGGTGTATAGAGCCCCCATCTGCAATTGTAAAACAGAAAAAACATGAGATAATTTTAACACAAATTGGAAAATCCTAGCTCTTCTAATTCAACTTGTTTGAATTGATTAAACAATTTTAGAAGATAAGGATGACCTATCTCAAAATTTTGTGTGAATATCTGTGAGAACTACTATAATTGAAGTTAGCTAGTGTTTTCTAAATTCTAGTGGTGGAAGACTGAGAGACGCTTAGGAGACCATAAATAGCAAGAAAAGGGGAGTATTTGGTCATTCTCGCTACTCTTTATTCATTTCGTTTGCTTTTTTTAAAGAAAAATTTGAAATTTATCTACTCGAGTAATGAACACCTAGCAAACGAAAACATGATAATCAAGGCCTCTAATGATGACGGTGAGATATGGTGACCACCAACAAAGCAAAATATAGAGTCCGAGTAATGTAAACTTTGCGTTGCGTTTCTCTTACTGCGGAGAGAAGAAGGCAGAGAGAAGAAGCCAATTTTGGGTGGGAAGAAGGCAGAGAGAAGAAACTAAAAAAGAATAAACGTCAGAGAAGAAACCAACAAAATGGTGGGAAATGAACACATGAGAAGAAAATGTTACTTTTAAATAGCCAACAGTGACGTTTTATTTAAAAAAACGTCAAGGTTCGTATTTCGTGACGTTTTAATTAAAAAATGTCACAAAAAGTGTTATAAATCAGCGATGTTTTCATAAAATGTCATGGAAAATTTGAACTTTTTATGACGTTTTATAAACTTCGTGAAAAGGCTTCACATTCAGTGACATTTTATCAATAAAATGTTGCAGATTGTGTTGTTTTCTTGTAGTGTGACATGTGGAGCAATAGAATGGTGACATGTGTAGCTTTACAAATGGTGACATATATAGCCTTACCATTGGTGACATGTGTAGCCTTACAATTGGTGACATGTTTAGCCTTATAGGTAGTGACATATGGAGGCTTAAAGTGAGTGACTTATGGAGCCCAAAGTAAGTGACACATGGACCAATAGAATGGTAACATATGGACTAATAAAAAGATAACATATGTACCAATAGAGTGGTGATGAAGTAAATCATGCGTTAATATAGATTTTACGTTCAATAGACAAAATGCACAAGAAGGGGGGCCTGAATTGTGTATTCTTTTGCGTGAATACAATCCCCTTTTTAATTTGTTTGAAAAATTTCTTTTTCAAAAACTATTAAGTAAACGATCACAATGTATTGCAATTAACTTCTATATACTTATATAACACAATAGAAATTGAAAATTGAGAGTTAGAGAGTAGAGGTTGACATAGTAATTTTATCCTAGTTCACCTCAAACCGTGGGTTATGTCCAGTCCTTAGAATCCTTTATGAGATTTCACTATTCTTCTCATAAGTACAAGTATTCTTTTTCACAGAGCCTCTTCAGGTCTCTTACACCAAGTATTGTTTTTCTCACTTAGCCTCTTCAGGCTCTCAACTTTTCTTCTTTCTTACAGAAAGACATTGCGAGCTCTGTTACAGTAATGATAGCTCTAGTGTTTCACACAATAAATACAGTGTTTGCTAAAGATCAAAAACTTTTTAAAATCTCTAACTTTTTAATCTTGGACTCCGACTTATATTTATAGCCTTCGTCTTTAACTGCTTTTTGATAACTGCTTCTTTTTTCTTGCTTCTTGATTCTTGATTTCTTGATTCTTATAGAAACAATTATTTAGTTGACTTCTGTAACTAACTCAAACTAGTTAACCGTTCGATGTAGTATCGGTTCTTCGTCTTAGTTTTTCTTCCGTCTTACTTTCTTTCATCTTACTTCTGCTTCTGCTTCCATCTCACTTTCTTTCGTCTTACTTCTGCTTCCGCTTCATCTTACTTTCTTTCATCTCACTTTTACTTCCGCTTCCATCTCACTTTCTTTCGTCTTACTTCTGCTTCCGCTTCGTTTTACTTTCTTTCTGATCAAAATGGTTCAACAATTTCTAATATTATTATTTTTTGAATGTCATCAAAATTATTAGACGTGAAGTCATTTTGACTTAACAACAAATATTCACAGAATGGGCATAAAGTTTGATGATGAGGCAGATAAAGGTTCTACACCGAAAGCAAGGTCTGAGGGGGAGCTTATAGTAAGACGGAGCAGAAGTGAATGTGGTACATCTGCAAGAAAAACAAATCCTCGATCAACAGAAAGAACATCTGTAGAAGAAAAGACTGAGAAATCGTCTGATGCACTAACAAAACCTAAGACAATTCTACAGAGAGAGGAAAGCCGATTTCAACAATCATCGCAACAAGTGTCATTGAAGAGAAAGGTGGAGACACTTGAATCAGAAAAATCCAAATAGTTAAGAAGGTCACCAAGACTATTGACCTTATGACAACAAGAACAGAAGAAGAGGAAATCTCTGATTCTTGATGGAGATT
>JAOQMP010000001.1:8449106-8466704 GCA_027563575.1 Erythroxylum pedicellare
TTAGAACAAGACAACACTTTTCTTCTTCCTTTTATACCCTTAATGAGTGTAAAAAGTTCACTTTGCCTTTCCTTTAAAGCCTTATGGCTTTTAAACTTAAGTGATCTTCCAAAAATGGCCTTCATATAATACACTTTTACTAATTTAATTCAACTAACCAATTAAAATCCTATTAACATTAACATACTAATTAACTCCAAAAATTAATCTGTCAAGACCTCATAATTTATTTAAATCATGCTTAACTTAATAAAATAATAAGAAAAATTTCGGGGGCCCATAGGTCATGCATTGTATTTTTAGATCGAAGAATGTCTTCACGTCACTAAAAATATGGAAGCTTATAACTATTATTTTTAGGAACTAAATCAAGCACACAAACTCAAAACCTAGAAACATGAAGAATAATAGGTATAATGCGACATTTTCAAAAGGAGAAAACACATTAGGCATATACCGCAAAGTTTCCAGAACCTTTAAACAAAAATAAGCATGCATTCAACTATCAAGATGTATCATTTGTAACACGTAGGATAGACCTTATTATGTGTCCTGAATTGTTCATGAAAGGGTTAAAAATGAAGAAAATATGGAATACTTGATTTTGGTTCCATTCGATGTTTCAGAGCAGTTTTTGAGGCCAAAACGAGGTCCAATCTACCTAGGACCTTTACGAAAGTCGATCACTGACACTCGGTTAATGCCTTTCTTTAGTTTTCTTAAGACATAAGTGCTCTTAACGGGTCAGAGGATCTGTATGCTTACGAATTACATAAGCAATTGAAGAAGACCTTAACCTTTATATATAGCTTCCATATCGGGCTTCCCCATCACAAGCTCGATATGGGTCCAGTCTACACTAATTGGGATCCATTTTCCTCTTGGACTTCGACCTATTAATTTAGATAATTTATTGGGCCACTTTATTACCTTTGTTAGGATCTAATTATGTAACTTAATCGATAAGTTATTTAAAAACTAAAATTACAATTAATAGTTGTCGTTTTCTGAAAATAATACAACTAGAGGACATACAGATTTGAATATTCTAGGAGCAATGAATAAGAAGAGGTATGAAAACATTTAATCCTTAATTTTACCAAATTAATAACAATTAAGAAACTTTCCTTAAGTTAAATAATTAAACTTGGTTATGTTTGGTCCAAGTAAATCTATTACAATTAAGATATTGTATCTTAACCAAAAGTCTTGAAGTAACAAATTATTATTCATATCTCTATATAATTTACTTTATCCTTGTGTCTCTTTCCCACATAAGATTCTTCCACTTGTGAATTTCTATTAGTAACCTTTTTCGAGCGAAGAATTTGTGACCTAAAACTTGTTTTTTTGAATCAAATATTAGAAACAACATTATTGGAATCTCTTATTCTCATTTTCATGATGGAGTTTATAGATCAAAGATGACAAAGACTCACTTATGGAGTTAGAATTATCACTATAACTCACTTTTCAGCTTGCTACTAAACTTGCTACCTTATTTAACCTTCATCGTCAATTAACTAATCCATAAGGAAAATGCTAAATGAGCTTACTTTTTTAAGAAATTAAATAATATTAGTAAGAGAAATAGGAGAATTACAAGTCAGGGTGACTCAAAAACTCACCAATCAACCAAAAAAAAAACGACACCGTTCAACACCAAGAAACAAACTCACAAAACGGCGACATTCCAAGGTTAAAACATAAAGATACATTGTTGATACCTAATTGGGAAAAAAATTCCTAAACTTGAACATTCACCATTCTTTCTTTCCTTGATTAGGGTTGGAGATGTTTGTAATCACCACCGTCTTAAGACACTGAGGGAGAGCTTTGAGACAATCAATTGAGTAATCCAAGAAAAGGTAAACATATCTTCCGTATCCATGTTTCTCTTTTCCATATTTGACACTTAAGATTGGTCAATGCAAAAAGATTGAAATTTCCTTTCTTATCTCTTCATGTACCAGATCCATGATTGAGTGTCCCTAACATTGTTCCCAGCACCGATGGCGCTTCCATTCCATCACCTAAGAGGTAAGTCCCCCTTCCATTGCTTTCCATATTGTTTAGCTTTAAAAAACTGCTAGCTATTGATGGTATGCATATTTCTTTATATTATCCATGAGTTAGCTAATTGGACTGAGCACTCCTTGATAGAACTAGAGTAGATTAATTGTTCTCTGACTTTAGCAAAAATACACTCCCATACCTATTGTGAATTTCCACTGATGTTCTAGAACTTACGTATGTTCCTTTCTATCCATATTTCCTTAACGCAAGTTTTAACAAAAATTAGGCAGATAATAAAATTATGATGGGAAATGGGCTTTAGTCTGACAAACCATTACAGTATCTTTATGAATTGGAATATGTATAAGGAAAACAAACATTTATTTCTTATCCAAGACCAAATGTCTCAAGAGAAGGAACACTCAAAGAACAGATGGTCCCTATTCACTTGTCTTGAGTTACTCAGGACACAAATCTTAGTGGAATTTAGGAAAGAAATGTTATTCATTTTACTAATCTTGTTTATGGTAGTGAGCCATATGATGAATGAGGAGCTAAGCAATAGCTCTTTATGCCAGACCACTTCACACTAATCCATTTTGACATTTCTCCGTAACAACCATTCTCTAAAACTTTTTGTTGTAAATAGACCTTGTAGGTGGTTTCTCCAAATATATTTGTCAGATATCAATAAGTTAGGGGAGTAGTTAGGTTGTAAGTAGTGAATTTCTCTCGAAAATTTCATCCACTCACCCTTCCTAACAAAGGCCTTAACCTTAGTAATAGAGGGAAGGTGGCTCAGTGATTGATTGGTAGTCTGATTCCTGATTAATTGTCCTTTTCTTGTCCAGTCATCATACCAAAAACTAGCCCTTACTCCATCCCCTAGCTGACATGAAATCTCAAAAACCAATTCCTCCTTTATCTTCAACAGTTGTGATAGAAACCAAAAGTGGGAGGTCTTTGGATTAATAAACCATATACTCTAACCTTTTAGGATATAAGCATAAAGCCATTTTACCTATAGGGTATCATCTCCTTATTGGATAGACCAAAATTTCTTCATGAAGAGAGCTTTATTAGACGATTTAATAGGAATAACTCCAAGGCCTCCCTCCAGTTTGGGTCTGCAAACATCAATCTACTTTACCTTAGCATATCTCCTATTAGGAACACCTCCTCCCTATAGAAAATTTCATATTAACTTTTCCGGTGACTTTATAACTCCCCTTGCAAGTACCATATTTGAGGATCGAGAAGTATGCATAGAGTTAAGCATATAATTTACTAGTTGTAACCTTCCTCCAAAGGATAGGGCACAGTTGGTCAAAGAGGACAATCTCTTTTGAATTCTTTCAATAAGAAGATAAAATTCACTAAACTAAATCCTTTTAGAAGTGATTGCTAGGCCTAGATAGCATAAGGGAGTTTGTTTTCTTTACATTCCAGTTAAAAAAAGGACTTTTCCTGTATTCCGCACTTTTAGAGAGAACAAAATGACTTTTATTTTAGTTAACAGTCAATCTAGACATAGAGCTAAATTGATTCAAAGAGTCCATAAGTATCTTGATAGAAACCTCTTTAGCCTTAGAGAATAGAAAGAGATCATTGCAAAGTATAAGTTCACCAATTTGACTTTCTTGCATCGACTATGATGTTTAAACCGTGAACCCCTGCCAGTATTGTATTTCAAGAGAGAGGATAGGGCCTCCATGCATAATATGAATATATAAGGAGACATGGGATCCCCTTGCCTAAGTCCCCTTTCCCCATAAAAGTTTTTTGTAGGAATTCCATTAACCAAAATAGCATCAGAAGGAGTAGAAATACAAGCTTCAATTTATTTAATAAACACCCTTGGGAAATCCATCACTTCAAGTAAACTCAAAATAAAGTTCCATTTTACACTGTCAAAACCCTTATTAAAATCTATCTTGAAAGCACAATTCTTAGGAGCTTTCTTCCTCGAGTAGCTTCTTAGCAGTTTTTACACTATGAAGATGTTATCTTATATTTGTTTGCCTTGTAAGAAAGCACTTTGATTATTACCAATCAAGGACCCCAACACAATTTTAAGTCTATTAGCGATAATCTTTGCAATCACTTTATATAAGAAATTAGAGCAAACAATAGGTCTATATTCCTCCAAGGATGTTGGATTACTTAGTTTGGGGATCAAGCACAGATAGGTTTTGTTGATTTCCTTTAACAAAATTCCTAAAGAGAAGAATTCTTTAATAACTACTTTCACCATCGATCCAATCTCAGGCCAAGCTTTCTGAAAAAGAAGCCATTGAAACCATCCGGTCTTAGAGCCTTTTTAGGATTCATTTGGAAGACAACCTTCTCTATTTCTGAGTCTTCAACAGTTCTAGTTAATAAAGCCTTCTCTTCATTGGATAATTTGTTATGAATAACATAATCCAAAAGATAAGTGTGCACAGTTATATTTCGAGAGATATAGAAATCTTTGAAATACCTCTCGGCTTCTTTCAACAAATCCTCTTGTTTGCTAATCTTTCTCCCATCTAGCATGGTAATTTCCTTAACAGAGTTATTACTCTCTCGCTAATTATTGAGTTGAAGAAAATTTTGGAATTTTTGTTACTTTCTTTGAGCTATTTAACCCTGGCCCTCTGCTCCATAACACTAGTATGATTATTAAAGCCTTACAAATAGTCTAACAGACCAAATTTCTCCCGAGATAAAAGGGAACAATCCCAGGATTATAGGAAAGAATATGTTAAACTTTGGATAGCTTATCCCTGGAAACTGATATGGTTTGGAAAGTGCTCTTCTCTATCTGTTTCTTTAGTGACTTTAAGCCCTCTCTAATTAATTTAAGCTTCTGCACACATTTGAATTAGAGAGTTCCATTTACACTCCATGTCACCGCTACCCTCAAGCAGTCCTAAAACCCATCTACATCGACCATGTAATTGTTGAATCTAAAAGGATGGCAACGCTTCACTTTTAGGAACAAATCCTCCACAATCATTGATGTATGATCTGAAAACATAGGGTCAAAGAAAGAGGCCTTACTTTCAGGGAAATGTTGTAACCATGCCTAGTTGATTATAACTCGATCTAACTTTTTCCTAAGAGACCATTCATTAGCTTGCTTATTACTCTAAGAGAAGAAATGACCAGTCACCTTAAGGTCTAGAACTCCTAATTAATCAACATAATCCTTAAAGTTAGCAGAGTAATTTCTTAAGGAAAAATACCCTTCTGTTTCCGTTCTATAGAGAGTAGAATTAAGTTACCTGAAATAAGCCAAGGGCCTACCACTCTTCTTTGAAAACTCAGTAAGCTCTCCCAAAGAACCTTCCTCTGAAAACCATGGTTAAAACGATACACTACCGAGGCAAAAACAAGTGTATTTTGCTCAACAAAATGTCACTTCATGTGCATGACCTGCATCTCTATTTCTAGCACCTCAATGTCAACTATTTAGGAATCAAAACCAACAATAATTCTACCATAAGCCTGAGTTTGATGATTAAAGAGAAACCACCACTTATTACCTAACTTATTAAGAAACTTTAGATTCTCCATTTTGATTTTTGTTTCCAAAATAGCAATAATCGAAAATTTTCCTTTATCCAAAAAGTCCTTTAGGGTCAAAAGCTTTTCGAGGCAATTAAAGCTCTTAACATTCCAAACTAAAATCATAAAGGAATGGCTTTGGAGCTTTGACCTTTCCTCTTAGTACCTTTCCTCCGTTTGACACTAGTAAACTGTTCTATAGACTCCTTTCTTTTAGCATTGCTCGAAGTTGAAGGGGAGGAGGTTGCCTCCATATCATCACCTTTTTCCCTCTCATACGTAGTTGGCATGCTTTCCTTAGAATCTTCTTTAGTTGTGCATATCCCTACTTTCTGCCTAATCTAGATTTCCACTACTATTACTTATTTCCATCTCTTCTTAAGATTCGAGGGTGAGGAACCCTTTTCTAGTAGCTTAGAAACAGCCAAGGTATGGCAGGGTAATAAGGGAAACTCATAATAAGAGTCTGCACAAAAGGCAGGAAGTTCAGGAGTAGGCATAACTAACAGACAATGGAGAGGAATGTAGTGAAGAGACAGGGAGAAGATTTCAGAAAGTGGTTACCAAAAGAGGGCGAAAAAACAATTAAGGCAGATTGCTAAGAACGACAGAAATGCCCTTAGCAGCTAAAAAGGGGTTTAGAGAGAGAGCAAAGGATTTTTGGAAAGGAGAGGAGAGACAATAGTTATTTGTGAAGATGCTGAAGTAAGTGTTTCTGTCTTGAAGGGAAGAGGAAGATGAAAGCATAGAGCTAGGCAAAAGATTGAAAACATGTTGATAGTTGGAACAAAAGCAAGAGATTGTGGCTTGCAGGGAAAATGAAAAGAAAAACTAGAGATTAGAGGGGTTGGAGGCTGGGGTATGAGAGATGGATTAACATATCCCATCTCTTGAAAATGGAGAAAGGCGAGGAAGAAAGAGCAGGAGCAGAGCAAAGCTATGGATCATAAGCAAAGCCATCAAAGGACTAAGATGACTCTTTCTTTCTACCAATTCATAATCGAATTCACTAGAGCTCAACTTGTTAGCTAGGTATTTGGACACCAGAAAAAGAAAACGAATGATGTTATTAAGTGAGCTTACTTTGTTAAACAATAGTCGTTGACCTGAATTTGATTAAATGTAATGCTTATAGCCTTATCACCTAAAGGAATATAGGTTGCAAGTCAAGCCTTTATAAAATATTCATACTTTAACTTACATAATTCTCCTTTAGATTAGAAAATGAGAGACCAAACTTATATAAAACTTAAGGAAGATTAAGATTGACCATATCAACACCCTTGATTTAACGATGTTAAATCTTGAAAGAACATCCCTAGAATCTTATTAGATTTAAGGTGACACAAACATAAAACACTTTTAAGGATTTTTCTATCTAATGAAACATTTTAAGCTTGTGTTACCTTGAACGTAAAGTCCATAGAAGATCATCAAGAAAATAACGCCTTAAACTTGATGGGTTAGAACTCTCATTTGTAAGAAGTGATGAACCAAGAGTTAGGGAAGTGGAAGAGGGCAAAGATACAAAAATTATCCCATTTGAAAGTTTCCGTGAACCTTAAAATAGAATCAAGGAGCTCACATTTGGATTTTTGAGGACTTAATACTTTCAGAAAGTCTTAAATTATGTGTTTCAAGTTTGATGTTATTGAAAACTCTGAAGGTATAAATACAAATAAAATTATACCATTGCTAGCGAACTCTATATTAATAGCTACTTTCTTCTCGAAATGAAATGTTAGACGATTAAATATTATGACATACATAAATTACAAGGTATAGAGACCTCTTCAGCAAGAAAGTACAATATATTATAAAACTTAAAAGACGATTTAGACACTTCAGTTCCCTCCCCATTGTGAGAAACTATACAGAAGAGTGAGATGCAGTCGCTGTGAGTAGTATACATATTTCTCACGTCCTAAGTCGAGTTAAAAGTTGGTCGGTAATGATTTCCCCAACCTGTTACTGATAAATACTCATTTTTAACGTAGGAAACCATCATCAATTATCCGCCGGAGAGCAAAATAAACCAACAGATGACTGAAAATTGCTGGTACTGATCAACCCACGAAAACTCTCCACTCCAGATTTGGAAAAGGGCGTTCACTTATGAATCCGACATGGGTTTAGCCTTGAAGAACTTGGAAACGGCTTGACACAAATTTTCTTCCTCAAAAGGTTTAGAAACATATCCATCCATGCCACTTTTCAAGCATTCCTCATATGTGGCATGTATGACGTCAGCTGTCATTGCTAATATTGGTACATGCCACTCTCTCTTTCTGGCAGCTCTTTCACCTGTGGACTGAATATCTACCTGCTCATTTGCCAGGCTCTCCATCTGCCTGATTCTACGGGTTGCCTCAAACCTGAAATGGTACACACACCTTAGTTATGATTAAGGAAGTCGTTTTCAGATAGACAATATCCAAAGCACATCTGCTAATGTTTTCAAATGTCAAGCAGTCACCAAAGAAGCATCTCTATCAGACTGAGAAGCAACTGATATAACGATGCATTATTTATCTAATCTCCAGTCTAGCATGAATTTTCGCTGTAGCAGGATCAGTATAACCCACTCCATTTAATTTACCACCCCAGAAATTTAACAGCTACACCTACTTGTTTGACATTTATACTTTCCCAATGGAAAATACATAAAGCAACTCTTTAACATACCCATCCATTTCTGGCATTTGAATGTCCATGAAGCATGCATCAAAATCATGTGGTACTTTAAGCAATTCCAATGCAGCTTTGCCACTGTCTGCACACTCTACATCAGCTCCAAACTTCTTCAGTGCACCTGCAGCAACTCTGCGGTTCACTCTGTTGTCATCAACCACTAAGATTTTCCTACCACATAGCGGACTCTGAAGGAAGGAAGTACCATTGGGAATGTCTTTCCCTGGTAACCTCTTCTTCCCCAGTTCAAGAACCTGTTGAAGACAAGCAGCTACCATAGTTGCTCTTAGGGGTTTCATGATGACAGTATCTGCAAACCCTGCTGCTATTGCATTATCAAATTCAGTTTTGTTTATATTGGTAGCTAGGAGTATCATCTTAGGCAACTTATACATTTGTCCATTCTGCTTACAGTCCAGCAGCCACAAGTTCGTACCATTTCTCTCCCCAGTGATCCATGAGTCCTTCTCAACTAGAATTATATCTGGTTGGATTTTGCTTCTGCCATATGAGATACAGATAAATTCCAGCAGAAAATTGAATTAATGAAGTCCAATTTTGAACCAAATTTAAATATAGGGAGCTGCAGAAAAACAGCCATCCAGAGATCTTCTCTGTCTTTTAGGAAGACTAGCAAGTATATCAGCTGATATGGCATCATGGAATTTAGATAGGGTTTACCTGATGATGCAAAGATCTTAATAGAAATTAGAATTATTTACATGTTTCAGCTATCCTCAGAAATAAAAGATTCTTTGGTTTTTCTATTCAAATGGAATATCAAGATAATGCAAAAGATCAAAAACTTTCAGCAGTAAATATTATAAAAACGATAATCAAAAGAATATGATGAAGTATTTAAAGTTTTTTACTAGTGATTAAAAAGATTCCATGGAGTTCACACAATCAAGTCTTGAATGAGAAAGATATCTGAGAAGGTATTTGCAATAGCTAAATAATCCAATCTTGGGCCATAACCCAACAACATAAGCTTTTAGGTTTAGTGGTTCCTCTATGTTGAATCACTTAAGCATTTGCAGTTCAACAGGGGGAATTTCTTTCGTGAAATTTGAAACCAAAAAACATGACATGTATGTTTATTAGATCAAAACTTTCTCAATCAACTTTAAGTTATTCGTTGACTCTTTTAAGGAATAGAAATTACCTAGATGATAGAGAACCATTTTTCCCACATGTATTAGTAGCCACCTTTGGGCTATTTGAAACTTCGGCGAGGATGCCTAGTCTCTTCAACTGGTATTTGGTTACGGCAGCTCTAACAGGTTTTCCATCAACTATTATAGCTTTTATTCCTCTGAAGCTGGAAGGTAGATTGTCAGAATTACGCTTTTCCTTCTTGTCTAATGAATTTTTATTGCACCTCCCCAAAACAGCAGTGAATGAAAATGTGCTGCCCACCTGGGGTCGGCTGATAAAATTTATCTGACCACCCATGAGTTCAACTAAGCACTTACTGATGCTCAAGCCAATACCAGTCCCTCCATAATTTCTAGAGGTTGAACTGTCTGCTTGCATGAAAGGCATAAACACACGATCCTGTGCATGCAAAGGGATGCCAATTCCTGTATCCTCCACACAAACCATGAGCGTAACCTTCTCAGAAGCCTCATTAACAGTCATCAGATCCAATGAAGCATCAAAGAAAAACTCTTCATCAGTAACTAAATGCTTAAATCTGTCCCAACTATTCCGATCATCTGCTGCTTCAGAACCACTTAATGTTTTAAACTGGTGAGAACCAGATATACGTTTAGCTTCATTAGAATCCCCATCGACACAAATGTCACCTTTTGGGTCTGCGAAGACTTTAGAGTGATCATCTAGATGAACTTTAATGAATATATGACCTCGTTCAGTAAACTGCAAAAACCTTCTCATTTAAGTAAAAGTATATTGCAAAAGCTGATTCATGAAGAAAATGATGAAGGTAAATATTGATAATCATTGAGTGACTCATTAGTAAATGTCAGTAAGTAATATTAAATACTTAAAAACATAATCATTTTAACTGTATGATAATGACGGAAGTCAATTAAAAAGAATTGAAATTGTTCAAATTATACTATATTTAGGTAATCAAATTTGACAAAATGCCCTTACCTTAACAGAGTTTCCAACAAGATTTGTGATGATCTGCCGGAATCTTCCAGGGTCCCCGAGAACAATTTCTGGAACTTTTTCAGAGACAAAGACCGCTAGCTATAGATCCAAAATTTGATCCCAAGCAATTCCCAATAATTTTTTTCAGTGCAACCACACATTATGAAGGCCACAATGAAATGATGTCAGCATACCCAGCAGAAACAAATAAAAGACGTAATGTCAGTTTAAATAAGTAAAACTACCTTCATGCCTATCAAATGAAATAGAGCATATCTTTTCAAATACAGGGAGACAAAATTAACCAATATTAAGGCCCTAGCATCAAAAACTCTTTTGGCAAGAATACCAACACCCTCATTTGTTAAGTACTAACCTCAATGCCTTTGTGTCTAGACTTTTCAGAAAACAGTGAAAGAACATCATCAAGTATGGATCGAATGTCAAATGGGACAGCTTCCAGCTCCAACTTGCCAGCTTCGATTTTTGCCCGATCAAGCACCTCATTTATTAATGTTATCAATGCCTTTCCACAGGCTTGAGCAGTTTGAGCATAATCCCTTTGTGTAGAACTTAAATCCGTATCTAAAAGCAATGCAAGCATACCTACAATTACAATAGTCTGCATCAGAGACCTATAGTATCTAGGACATCTCATAATTCAATTGACGAGACTTGGCATACCAAGGATTCCATTCATGGGTGTCCTAATTTCATGAGACACGGTAGCTAGGAACTGCCATGGAAAACACAAGTTACATTGGTCAAATGAAGCTGGACATTTGAATTTGGGTTAACTATGCTTCACAAACATGCTGGAAAATATACCTGGGATTTAGCAACATCAGCAGCCTCGGCTCGTACTTTTAGCTCCTGCATTTCATGGAAATCATCCTCAACTTTTACTATATGCATTCCAGCAGCATACAAAATATAGCTCCCCAGAAAACCAATCACAAAGACCCCTAAGAAAGCAGAAAGTGCTATCCAAGGTATGGGTGCCTTTTCACGGTACCTGAACAGAATCCAAATTAATGAGCATACACACTTACCGGACTGCTCAATATATGGAACTGTAGCTAAGGAGTTGAAGCACTTACCTACATATCATCTGATGCTTTCTGAATGGATCTCCAAAGTCCAGCTTGCTTTCATACAAAAGGGACATGTCACCACTTTTATTTTGGTGACCATACATGATCAATTGATCGGAAGAGTTAGTGACATCATAAACATCCACCAATATTTTCTCATTTCCAGCAAGTTGTCCAAGTAAATTCTCCACTAAGGATTCAACATCAAAGGCTCCTCCAAGGTATCTGCTTTCAATTACATGGCATGCTATACATAAGAGGAATTTGTATTTTATGAAGTTAAAAGTGAAAAATGTTGAGACTTTAAGTTCTTTTGCATCACATGTCTCTTGGCTGGATTCACGACAATAGCATACAATATGGGAATTTGAGATTCTAAGTGAAACCAGTACAAAAATAGACAAGTTTTCTCCATTATTGAACCCTACATCTCAGGCCTCCAGCAATACTGAAAAATAATTCGAGCACAATCATTCAAATTTATAGTCAACAGATGATTGGATTCCTTAAGCCAAGAATTAGAAGCAATGCAGCGGTTGTGGTGGTCATCAACAGCAGTGTTGTTTCGGAAATAAAAAATTAGTGTAACAACAAGAACAATGCCTAAACCCACTGGGAAGATTTCAAAATGCATGTGTAATGGAGTTTGATGTTATCAAAGTACACATACAAAAATTACCAAGTTAGTGGTTAATGTTATCTTGACAAGTTTGGGCACAAATAGAAAGATTAAAATATATTCTTCAGAGCAAATACCGTATCTACGTTACATAATGTTAAGAAAGAAGTGGATACTGGAGAAGTATTAACTAGTAGCTAAAACTCATAAATTTAGGAAACATGACTAATATTAAGCTGCTGGAATATCAAATTTCAGGTCCGGATTTTAAATTGGAATACTGAAGTTTCAGCCTAAGTATAGTTTGGTTTTAGGATTTGATTGACGGAAAATTAGGCTAAAAGTTTAGGGTTTCATATGGCTCGAATTTAAGCTTAATATAGCTAGAATTTAGGGTTTTGGTTGTTGGAATTTAGTGAGGACACAAATAAGGGAGGTTGAGAAACTCAAAATCACTACTACTAATTCATATCTAACTAGGATTCCTAGCACAATCCAAACTTTAGCCTTATTATCTTTACTGTCAGCTCAATTCTCATCCTTCATCCCACCAAATTAAGGCTTGTGGTTGACTAGTTTTTCCCCTTTTATTTCTTCTATAAACTTTAAATTCTTTTGTATCAATTCTCCCTGACTTATATGAAGTCGTCCTTGACGTAAAATTGACAAATACTGATCTTATACATCCAGATTCAACTTCTGAAATTCAAATTTTAAAATCCAAGTACCATTAAAAATTGATCTTCCTTTCTATTTGACAAGAAACTGTCCATATCCTCCAGCTCCTATGGCTACAATTTGTTCACCAAGAACATCCTCTAACTCCTCTTTAAGATGAAGAGTGGTTGGAATTCTTATAGCAGTAAGAGATTGTATACCATCATATCCATGATAAATAATTAAGTCTACAACATTAAATATGACTAATTCTCATGTCACTAGTAATTCTAAAACATAAGCATTAGCACTTATCTTCTTGATGATCTTATAAGGTCCAACGCTCCATGAATAAAGTTTCTTATATTTTCCTTTTAGAAAACGCTCTAACAAACCATCGCCACATCCTTACCATTGAATTCCACCAATTGACGATGTTGATCAGTATTTTCTTTACAAGTCAAAGTTGTTGGTCATTATCTTTCTTCATACCTCATCAAAGATATTCCTCACGTGCAAAATCTTCATCTTCAACGGTAACTTGTGTTATTGTGATAAAGAAGCCAGATCAATAAGATTTCTTGGTTGAATTCCTAAAACTATCTCAAAAGGACTATTACATGTTGACCTATTTATAGAACTATTGTATGCAAATTCTACCATGTGAAGAATTAAGTCCCAATTATCCACATTGCCTCTAACCAAACATCTTAACACTCCCACTGTTTGTCCATCAATTTGAGGATGGAAAGAACTTGAAAATTGAAACTTAGTGTTTAATGTTTTTTGTAGAGTTCTCAAAAAATAACTCATAAATTTCACATCACGATCAGAGACAACGATAAAAAGCAATCCATAGAGACATAAAACCTATTTGAAGAATAATTTAGCAGTGTGCACCACATCATAAGTCTTCACCATTATATTTGTTGATGGTTTCATAACAAAACCACATGGCTTATCTACCACATAGGCATTAAGAACATACATATTGTTGCTTCTTGTAGTCAAATCCATTAACTTTATGTCATTACTAGATTTTGACTTTGCAAGTGCACTTATAACTTCTCCTTTATTCCTATGTTGTGTTAATGTTGCATCTCCATTCAAATCTACTACTTCATCACCCACTATAACATAATCTTCATCAACAATACCAAGGATATCATCAAGTTTAAAGACAACAAGCTCTGGAAACCCCAGTAGTTGTTGGTTTAAGCCTGTGGTTTCAATTGGTTACTTGTGTTTTGATTTGTTGTTTAGAGATTTCAGCCTGTTAATTAGGTGTTTCAGCCTCTTATTTAGCCATTTCAGCTTGTTGGTTAAGTGTTTCAACTTTTTGTTTAGTTGTTTCAACTGTAGGGTTTGCCAAAGAATCCATTTCATTTTGCTTTCCATCACCTTAAATGCCTTGATCATCTCCCACTGTCAAACTCTCTGTCATGATCATCTTTCATTGCCAAACTCTCCATGTCATCAAGTGTTTGAGCACCATCTATATGCAGGCTTGAAGATTGCGATTGATTAGTTGAAGGCGAAGTATCAATAATTTCAACATCCATATTATAACACTTCCTCTAAGGTAATGCCTATTAAATTTGAGGAATCAAAATCAAAATATTATTTTTTAGCAAAGCTTTTCCCATGCATTGTGTGTTGTTGATCAATATCAATCTCCTCATCTTGCTTACCACCTTCTACACATTCAGCATCAAATGTAGGGTGTTGGTTTGCATAATTTTTTGTGGGAGTTTTCACTTTTATGGAATATACATCAAGGCTGTCTAGTCTCTCCAAAATTGTCCAATATACTTTCTTAGAGTTGTTACATGTAAATTGGTTTTGTGAGCACCTTTTGATCGAGAATTTTTTTTGTCTAATTTTTCCATAATTCTCAAAAACATTTCATCTCGCTTTTGGTCATTGAGTATTCTTCTATTTGCCATTCCACTAAATGTTGTCATTCGGAACCAAAGCTTTTGAAATCAAAGATGTTACAACAAACAGAAGAAGTATGAAATAGTAGCTAAAAATTACAAAACTAGGAAATATAGCTAATATTAGGTTGTTGGAATATCAAGTTTCAAGTCTAAATTTCAACTTGAAATGCTAAAATTTCATATCAGGTATAGCTGGGTTTTAGGGTTGATTGTTGAAATTTTAAGCTAGAATTTTAGGGTTTAATATGACTGAAATTTAGGTTTAATATGGCTAGAACTTAGGGTTTTGGTTGCTGGAATTTAGTGAGGACACAAACAAGGGAGCGTACGAAACTAGGAATCACTCCTAAGGTTTAAAATTCACCCTTAGAAGAAAACATCATACTTCTAATTGAAAACTCAAATTTGAAGGAAAAAAATCCAAGATATCTTGTTATTGAAGGGCTGAGTATAAGCATAATTATAGAAAAGGACTTAGAACATTATTCTAGTAGGAAAGGGTTCCTAACAAATCTAAATCATTTTTTAATAAAAATCGTACAAGTCTTAAATAACTAGGATAACATATCTAAAACTAGAATAACATATTTAATTTACTACTACTTCTTATATAATAAGGATTCCTAACATAATCTAAATTTTAGTCTTTATTTGTCTTTATTGATAACTCAATTCTCATTTTTTATCCCACCAAATTAAAACTTGTGGTTGATAAATTTTTCCACTTTTATTTCTTCTGTAGACTTAAAGCCCTTTTGCATCACTTAGTATTCTTCACTATCATTTTTGTTACATATCATAGATATTACAGAAGATTTAAAGACTTGATTAGAGGGATTAGTATTCTTCACTATCACTTTCGTTACATATCATAGATATTACAGAAGATTTAAAGGCTTGATTAGAGGGATTAAGATCCATTGATTATAGGGATTATAATCCCTAATTAATAGTCATATATGTGTATATATGTAGCTCCATTCTATACATAATGAATTGAGAAGGTGAATCTATTCTATCCAAAATTACATGGTATTAGAGCAAGAGTATTTAGCTTCTATTTCTTTGTCATTTTTTGTTTGAAGTTCTACCCAAGATAGTAGAACCTTACGCTTCTTGTGGGGTTACCATTTTCGGGTCACCATTTTATCTCACCAACAACACCAATAGGAGCGTCACTCACCGACAAGGCCACCACCTAAAGTCCAACAGTCAAAAGCCCTACAATGAGTCACATGCACCGTTCAAAGCTTTTGGCTTTCTCCTAAGCATCGACGCGTCTAGCACCAGTTCTTTGTTTGTCATCAAATTCCACAACCATTGATATTGATCTTCCAATTGCCCTCCGTAAAGATAAATGCCAATGCACTTATCCAATTTCACCTTTTGATTCTTATGATCATTTATCATCTTCTTGGTGTTGTTTTGTTGCCTCCCTTGATGCTATCTCTCTTCCCAAAACTATTCATGAGGCCCTGTCTCATCCTAGCTTGCGAACTGCAATGATAGAGGAGATGAATGCTCTCAATGCTAGTGGTACTTGGACCTTAGTGAATTTACCTATTGGAAAAAGAGCTATTAGTTGTAAGTAGGTCTTTGTAGTTAAAGTTGATCCTGATGGTTTTGTGGCTCAACTTAAAGCTCATCTTGTTGTTAAAGGTTATGCCTAAACTTATGGTGTGGACTTCTATGATACTGTCTCTCCTGCGGCTAAGTTGACATCCATTTGTTTACTAATTTGTATGGCAACTACTCATTATTGGCCTTTACATCAATTAGACATTAAAAATGACTTCCTACATGGAGACCTACATGAGGAGGTGTATATGCAGCATCCACCTGGGTATGTTGCTCAGGGGGAGTATGGGAAAGTGTGCAACCTTCGAGGATCTCTATATAGCTAAAACAGAGTCCTCATGCTCGATTTGGAAAATTGAGTCAAGCAGTTGAATGATTTGGAATGAGCAACAACAAGTCTTACCCGTTCAATCTTCTATAAACACTCTACATCTGGCATTATTATTCTTGTTATATATGTGGATCATATTGTTATTACTGGTTGTGATATCATAGGAATTTCATCTCTGAAAATGTTCCTTCATAGCTAGTTTCAAACAAAGGATTTGGAGGAATTAAAGTACTTCTTGGGAGTAGAGGTGACAAGAAACAAGAGAGTTATTTTCTTATCCCAAAAAAATAGGTGCTTAACTTTCTATCCAAGATTGGGAAATTAGAAGTTAAACCATGTAACGCTCCTATGCCACCTAATTTGCAACTCACAAATGATTGAAGATCCTGAAAAGTATAGGTGATTGGTTAGGAAACTAAATTATCTTACGATAACTCGTCCTAATATTGCTTACTATGTTAGTATCGTAAGTCAATTTATGGCTTCTCCAATAGTTCATCACTGGGCCGCTTTAGAGCAAATCCTATGTTACTTGAAGGGAGCTCCTGGACGAGATATACTATATAAAGATCATGGCTACACTCCTATACGATGCTTCTAGATACAGATTGGACATGATTTAAGACTGATCGAAAATCAATCATGGTCTATTATGTCTTCATTGAAGGAAATTTGGTGTCATGGAAAAGTTAGAAATAGAATGTTGAATCTCGCTCAAGTGCAAAATCAGAATATAGAGTTATGGCACAATCTACGTGTGAAAGAATGTGGACATATAAGCTTTTATCTAAAATTGGCATCAAAGTCTCAATGCTAGCGAAGTTATGGTTTGATAACCAAGTTGCTCTTCATATAGCTTCTAATCTTGTGATTCATGAACGAACTAAGCGTATTGAAATTAATTGTCTCTTTGTTCGTGAAAAATTACAACAAAATTTTATTTTATAGGATATGTGAATACTGGGTAACAACTAGGAGACCGTTCTACAAAGGCTCTAAATG
>JAOQMP010000001.1:8466804-8485190 GCA_027563575.1 Erythroxylum pedicellare
TTCTACAAAGGCTCTAAATGGGACTCGAGTTTAATACCTTTGCTAAAAGTTGGGCATAATCGACATTTATGCTCCAACTTGAGGGTAATTATTTCATATTATAGATGTTACATAAGATTTATACGCTTGATTATAGGGATTAAGATCCCTAATTAATAGTGATATATGTGTACATATGTAGCTCCATTTTGTACATAATGAATTCAGAAAGTGAATTTATTCTCTCCAAAACTATAACTTTCAACCTTAAGAAACTTTTGAAGTCGTTAACTCTACTAGAATCATGTTTAAACAAAGATTATTGTTCATTGCTAATCTCGTTAATGTTTCAGGGTGCTCAGTACATAAATCATATGGTACAAATAGTTTAGGAGGTAAAGTTTAAATCTTTCAACCTCATAACAAACACATCCCAAGGTGCCTAAAGTATTCGGTTGCATCATTAGTATAATTTTCCATTCACATATGTCAATTTAAAAACTAAAAAAGTTAGCTATACTAGTAATCCCGCGCTAATTACTTTAAAGGTTGAAACACAGTAATTCGAATAGAAGAGCAATCTTAGCACTTACCCTCCAGTCGCTTCAATGCGTTGTGTGATTGTTGGGTTTGCAGGGAGCTTAGATTTATAAACAGGAAAAGTCAACACAACGCCAAGGTGATGTGAGCCAAGCAATCTGAAGGGACTTGTCAAAACAGCTCTTCCTGTAGCCCTAGCCCTCAGTATATTTTCTCTATCCTCCTACAATTTACAATAGAATTACTCCAACCCAACTTCATTGAAGAAGAAATTATGAAGGCTATTGAAACATAATAACATAAAGATAACCAATTTCAAATTAATTTAGAATTTTACCTCCCCTGACATCATATCGATGGATTTAAGGTAGGAAACAGTTTCTTGAGACAAAATAACAGGTGCATACTCATCCCTTGTCGGTGAAGGCTCTCTCTCCATTGTCTTTATTGCCCAGCCATGTTGCCTCTCAAATTCCTCCCTCTTTGAATGAACTACTTTTTGTGCATAGGCCACTCCGCTTAACAAAGGCCGCTCAAAAGCAGTTCTGGCAGTATACTCAGCAAATGTTTCCTGTAGTTTGCCAAATTACAATCTCAAAAAATTTTCAAATAACAATAAGGGCATTTAGCTCCTTAGAAATTGTTGTCTCATAAGCTCTAGTTGTGCTCCAAATACGCTTGGCTAATGCAAGCCACTTTCCCAAATTTTGATGTAAAAGACGACAATATAACCTCTCCAAAATAAAGACATCAAGCATAGAAAGCCCTCCATTTTCCCCTCAAATATTGAGAAAGCATTTGCTTTTTGAGCCCTTATAGCATAATGGAAACAAGGAACAAAAATGGTTATAGTTTCACCAGCGCCTGTCAACAATTTTAGGCTAAATCAAACATTAACTTTATAGAAGATAAGAAAAAGTGACATGGAATATCAGACCCATCTTTTCCCTTTTCCCAGCAATAGAAGAGAACCCTTTGAAGTGTCGAACACAAACGCAAATTAAAGTTATAACTAACAGAGAAGGGCACAAACCTGGTCTATTGCTGATGGATTCTTGTAATAATGGAAAGTGGAAACGAGAATGGCAAGGGCATGGACATGGTTAACGCTAACAACGAATCGGTCTTGCAACATTCTGGCCCTCTCATCACACATGCTCACCAGGGTTTCCTTCCTCTTCAAATTATCAATTGCATTAAAGAAGTTGAATGCTAGCCAACTAGCAAATACCACAATCATGGTAAGAAGTAAAAAAACTCTAGGAATCCAATGCCTGTGAGCTGGTATGAAGGTGTAACCTCTTTTGCTCCCCATTTGTTCGTTAACCTTGACAGACAACGAATGATGGTGGTGGTGGTGGTAGCTCTGTTGCATCCTCACACCCATGCTCACGCAAACACAATAAGAACTAGAAACTCTTAGAATCTTCTTAAGAGTTCCTTGATCTTTGTCTGTTAACTAATTCATGTATAAGCAAGAAAAGCTTCAAGACACTGAAATGCATGCATATATGTAGCAGGAGTTAGTTTAAAGAGCGGACAAATATGTAAAAGGTTGCTAAGCAGAGGGGAAATTATGATTTGCAATATTGTTTTTGCGTGAGCAAAGCATAATAAAATAGGAAAACGAAACAAAAAGGGCAAATAAACAAACCAGCCTCTGATCTATCTCCTCTCTAAAAAGCTACCCATTACAAGAAACAGAGGAAGAGAGAGGGTTACGAGAAAAAGGAAGCTTATAATAAACTGTCAGGAGAGAAGCATGGCTCTCAAAAGATGTAAAACAGCCCAAATTCCAAAGATCAGTCTCTTTGAATCCATCAGAAGGGGGGGTTAAGCAGGCAATAAAATAAAAAAGGAAGGAACTTGCAGAGAGAAGACTAATGATTTTAATCTCCAAGCGTGAAGCTTTACCAAATTTTTTGGGTCCAAGAGGCAACAGGACAAAGAAGAAGCACGTTCACTGTTCTTCTTTAATAATATATATTATAGTGATCAAAAGAACTCAAGAAAACAGATTGACCCAAGAGCACACACAGCGAAGCACAAGCAGGCAAAGGAAAATGGGTCTAGGCGTAGGGAGAGGAAAAGAGAGAGAATGAGAGCAAAGGTTAGTGGTTGTTGAAAGAACAAAGGGAACAAACAATGAACAATGGGTTACCTGTAGAGAGAGAGAGCTTCATTGGAACAATGAGGTTAGTTAGCGACTACAAAGTTTTAACATGACTTTTAATTAGTGTGCGATAAAAAAAAACGAAAAAACAAAAAGCAACAACCAGATGTAGATGACAGTTAATGCAATTTTGACAAGGGGTAGACGTTGAAATAAAGTTGATCAGTGAATAATGTAATTTTACTAAGCAGAACAGAACAGCACAGAGCTCAAATTAATACATGCACTTTTCTTTGCTTTCTAAAGTAAACTGAATCGAATTTTAGGATTTTTGAAGATACGCTAGTCTGCCCGCCTCCTACCATAATCCACAATACTATTAATTAATTCAAGCCCCCTCTCTCTCTCTCCGCTGTCTTTTTACAATTAATTTTAATTATCAACTCTCTCTACATGTTGGCATTGACTACTTATCCTTTACTCCAATTTTGGATAAAATAATGTTTAACTTTGTTTTACATGCGGCGTGAATTGGAATAATGAGGAGAAAAATTAAACTTGAGTAGTTGAGAGCTCAACTTCAATTCGAGGTTTTATTCTATTCCGAAAGATTGTGTCGATCCCCTAAATAAGACAGATTATGACATGAAATGTAATAATAGGACCAAAGAAAATGTAAAAATAGCAGGAATTAGGCACCAGTACAGTAGAACAAAACCAAGTGCCTAATTCAAAGATCCTATTTGATTTCTCTCACTACTAAACTTTTATAAATATCGCAATCGCAAATCTTTTGGAAAATGACGTAACCACAAATGCTTGGACCCTTCTCTTTCCCTTTGTGCCCCTCGCATTTCAATGCAACTCCGGTCCTGCCCTTTTGGATTTTTCTCTCCAGTCACATCACCTCAAAATTTCAATAACTGGTAATCATTCTCAGATTCCACTAACATGACTCATTAATGCTAAAGCTTAATTAAGTTGATGATAGTCAATTGCTTGCACTGCTCTTTGATTTCAACTTTACTTTTCCCTGTGTATATCATCAGTTATTATAGAAAGTGAGTCACTGATATCGAAAATTAACATATTGGGACTGTTATTAGGTATATTCAGCACCTAAAATTCTACTAAACAGTGGGAGTGGGTCGATGCTTACACTCCAAGATGTAACAAATAAAAGCAAAACAAAAGGGAATCATATCTACTTTAATCATATAAACAATTTACGAAAACAAAGCAGATTGAAAGAGTTCTGAACGTAATGCGTGAGTTTAAAAATAGAATTATGCTTCTCTCTCTTTATAACTACATATTGGGTTCATTAGTCAAGAGAATGAAGACTATTTGGGAAATAGCTAAGCTACTTAGCCAAATCAATTAGGCATCAGCCCACCAAAGTTGCTTAAAAGAAATCAAATATCATTTTCTATTATGATTTGCTATACAACATTAATATCAAACATGTTGTTAGGTCCACAACAGTAAACTACCCATTAATCCAACCAGAAGACGCTCATTGTTGTTCACCAAAATGGATTCTTTGAACGTCCTATCACCATATTTAAGTGTCTTTGTTATACCTACAGAGATGAACTTCAGTTGCTTTGTAACGAAATGGAGACATTAAAATTTATGTTGGAATGACATAATAATAAACTTGCTTCCAGTTACCGGTTAAAGTATTTTTACAATTGCCGAAAGTAGGCAGAGCGTCAAGTCTACGATGCACATATATCAAGTCCATTCCCTATATTTATATAATTGTTGATCTTCATCAACTTAGTAACTTATTTGAGTTGACAACTATATGAATATGTACCATTCACTTTTGTACAACATGTTAATCCTACATTTGCTTGATTATTTAAATTGATAACTATACGAATATATACCATCCACTTTTGTACAGCATCTTAATCCTACATTTACTTGATTATAAGAATTAACATTAACTCAATACAATTCTGTCTACGTTCATTATTACAAACTTAAGTTAGTTTTTCCAAAAACTTCACCAAAGCTTAATATCATTAAAAGGATTACGTTATCATTTATAATCAACTCACCAAATTTTAATATCACATCATCTAAAATATCTAATTTGAAGACTTTTTCTTCAAATAAACATTATAAATTATACAATCATTTTTCAAAAAAAAAAAACTACATGCATTAGCCCTAAAATATTACAACAAATTAATAAGTTTTAATAAATTAATCTGACTAATAGAAGGATATGTAGTGTTGGCCTAAAAAGCACTAAAGGGAATAAATTAGGTAATAATATTTTAAAATTGATAAGTTCTATCTTTTCTTTAAAGATGATGTTGATACTTAACTTTGTCAAATTTATTATTTTATATATTTATTATGAATTAGTAAGTTTTAGTGAACTTTGGTCTCAAAATGTTTTTCAAGTACATTTTAACCATGTTGTGCATTTTAAGTATCTCCTTTTAAATTTTGTGATCTAACAAAAATTAAAGGATTTTAAATATGTCATTCATTGCATTTATCTATTTTTATTCCACTTAAATTCTTCATTTTCATGCCGTCATAATAAATTTATGGTTTTGCATACATAATTTATTTACTTTTAGTTAATCTTGAATAAATTTTTTGTTCAAAATCAATTTCAAAATAATCAATAAGTTCTTTATCTTACAATATTGACCAACTGATGTCTTAATCCGATGATTTTGATAATGACAAAATATATTGCTATAAACAAATGAATATTGGATGATATCATTAGTTTCACTTGTAATGAAACCAATCAATATATGAATAATAAAGTTAAATAGAAGAAAAAAGTGACAAAGTAGTTAATTGAATAATTATTTGTTACAAAAAATAAGCAAAGTGGAGCATATATGTAATTCAAGTGAAGAACTAAGAACAAAGAGGAGTCTAAGCACATTAAAACTTGACCAAATCATTACAATCCTTCGTGTTATGTTATCTTAATCATTTAAATGAATTAAGGGCTTACTCATTGTATGATTATTTGCGTATATGACATAATGCATAAATCCTTCTATAATCAAAAGGAATTTATTTTTATCTTTAAAGAAAGTATGTTAATCTATAAAATAATTTTTAAGCTTTTGAAATGATCTTAGATCAAGTTCTAGTCAAAGGAATATGGTTTGATCCTTAAATCACTTAAAGAATAATTGGATACATGGTTTGATCTTTAAAATCACTTAAATAATCATTGGAAACATGTTTTCAGGCACATTGTCAATCAACTGGTCGACCAATGTATTGTTTCTAGATACATTGCTTAACCAATGTCATGGTGTGGACAAGTAATGTATTAGAAGAAGTGAAAATTTGGATGTTATGAGTTTGTGTATCATATATCAACTAATAAAGCACATGGTCAACAAATATGCTAGATTTGTCAACCAATATCACTATTACTAGTTGTTGTAACAACTAAATTTTGTTTTTAATAACTTTTTAGGTCCTTTTAGTATAAATATGCCACATTATGAATTTTTTGAGGTTGCTTGTCACTAAAGGGTTTGAAAAGCCTTAAAAGGCTAGATAATGCATGTGTGCATTATATAACATATATTAAACTGTCGTTCATTAATGTAAGCAAAAGGAGTTTTTAGTTATATAATTTGTAATTGGCGAAATTGATTAGAATACACTTTATAAGGGTTACTCTTTACCTTGAACAAGATTTGCACAGGATTATTCTTTACTCGTGGCAAAGGAAGTTGATTATAAAGGCCTTTACCTGTGGCAAAGAAGATGTTGTAGAGTGTTGTTTTTCACCTATTAAAGGAAGAAGATAGAAAATTCCTAAGTGGACCTTGGGGATTGGATGTAGGTCAAATGTTTTCAGCTGAAGTATTATAAATTAGTTATATCTATCTTCCTATACTCTCTTTTATTTATTAATTTGAATTATGAAAAATAATATATCCATTTCTAACATGTATGCTCACTTCATTTATATCATTAATGATCTTAAAGGTGTTGGTATACGAATCATAAATTGGTGAGAAATTTCCTTAGGTTTTAACAAGTTTTTGGGAGGTAAAGGCGATAACCATACAAGAAGCCAAATATTTAAGCATTATACCATTGGAAAAGCTACTTAGATCACTCCCCACCTATGAGATGTGGATGAGTAAATTGCAAGAAGAGGAATGTCTCTAATAAGAGGAGGTTTGGTGTTTAAAGTCTTCAAGAATAGGAAAACTAATGATGAGAAGATCTCCGTATGATTAAAGTGAAAAACTTAAAAAAGTTAGAGACAAAATGGAGCAACCTTAGAGGGAAAGAAAGAGATTTTTCGCTAAGATTCAATTGAAAAACTTAACGATTTTAATATATATGGGAATGAGTTCTTTTGCTTTATATTCTTTCTTGATTTTCATTTTTTATTTTAGTATTAGCTAAATTGCAATAAATCTAGTGGAGATGAATCTTAGAACTATTTGTGTAAATTGATTATTCGATTTAATGAAAGATAAAAGTTTCCTTGTAAATTATTGATGATTAATTTTTGTGTTTGAATTGAAATTTACTAGATTTTGATTCTATTTCATATTTCGTATAGAGGACTTAAGTAAGTTATATATATGAATTAATCTTTTCATAAATAATAAGAGTTATATAGAATCCTAAATATAGGATCACATAAATCTTCTAGTTAAAGCCAAATATGATATATATTTAATAAAATAAGTTAATATGTTCTTAAGGGTTTTTTATTAGAAAGAAATTTCAACCAATTAACATAAGAGTAGTACCTGTATTTCTTGAGAAAAATGTGGTTATAACTTTGAAATTTTTACCAATCTAAGAAAATAAGGTTAATAATTGAATCTAGATGAATTTAAACATAAAAACATTTTTAGGGAATTCTACATCTAGGTTTTGATTATCATTTGATTATTTCATTCTTATTATTTTATTTATTTTGTTATTTTAGATTAGTAATCTTAGTTTAGTTAATCTTTTTTTTTAATTTAATCATTCATTTTGTTATATTAGATAATAAAAGGATAGTTATTATTAGTACTCATAGTCTTCATAGAATGATACTCATATTCACTAGACTATACTATAAGAATAATAAATGCACTTTCCTGCCCACCTGGCTAGTGGTCAATAGGATGGACCTAGGTTGATTAAGCCTCGAGTTAGCCTATAAAATGATGTAGTTCTGGTTTTAAGCAAAACAATATTGTTTTACTTAGTTATCATTTGAAGAGATTCAATAGTATAAGCAAAATGACGTTATGTTTTGCTTCAATCAAAACGTCATCGTTCTACATAGTTAACAGTTGTGCAGAGTAAGCAAAATGGTGTCGTTTTGCTTTGCTTTTTCTCAATAAGCAAAATGACATTGTTTTAAATTGAAGTAAAACAATGTTCTACGTAGTGAACAGTTGCACAGAGTAAGAAAAATGATGTCATTTTGCTTTGCTATTTCTCAATAAGCAAAACGATGTTGTTTTACATCTAAAACAAAACTATGTTGTTTTGCTTTAATTTAATTTCCTCTTCATATTCACCCTCCCTCTGTCTGTCATTCACTTATTCTCACCAATCGCCTCTCACTTAGAGTCCTAGATACTCACCATTCATGGTTCACCAAATCATTATCCTCCCTCTTTGTCATCTCACCATCTCGCGTCGTGTCTCTACCTGTCTGACCACCACCGATCAGTCGCTAATAGTCTGACCACTAATTGACTTGTCAACCCCCTTCGTTATGTACTAACCACTTTCTGAGTATTAAGATTGGTTTTCTCGTATTATTCATAATCATTTAAACTTGTATGATTGTTTGGAGAGGAATGTAGACTGGACACTTAAGAGGAATGTGGCCTAGGCATAGCTGAACATGTATACACATTAAGTATTTGATGAAATTTCTATAAAGGTGTAAAAGTAGACTAGGGATGAATGGTTTCAAAATATAACCTAGGTTTTGGTTTGGTGAGCTGGAAAATATCTAATGACTGTTCTTAGTGCAATATAATACCATATTTGACTACTCAAAATTAAAGAGGCGAATGTCCTTGTTTAGAATTAATATGGCTAAACAACTACTTTAGTTCAAGATAAATGGTAATGAACATTGTTGGTTTCTAATGATGTTAAGAGGTGAATTGGTTGTTTATAAATTCTAAAAGAATAATTGTTAAAGAAATTGGAAATATATTGAATTGTACAATGAGTGTTGATAATGAATGTCACAGTTTCAACGTACACTTAAAAATCACAAAATCACAATGATTATAAGTTTTGTAGTTAGTAGATAAATAGTTTTTGTTTACATCTATTTCTTAAGTTTCATTGGTTGTTTCATTGTCTTCTTTCAAATGTTAAAGACATTTTTTGTGAATTTTTTCTTGCCTTAGATAAAGAAGAATTCATTATTGACTTCTTCAAGGTGAAAAATAACTTGGAGAACAACTTTTAACTACTATTCAAAAGCTAGATGCTTTGTTGCTTATTCTTCCAAGATTAACAATGAAATTTATATCAAAGTCACCAATTCATATATATTAGCATTAGCTTAGGATCATAGTTGGGAATATGGAAGAAATTTGGTTTTGATTCAACAAGTATAATGATTTAGATTTGCTATGTTAATTGTTTATACGCTTTTTTTTTCTAACTTCAAGCATTTATATATTGATTGTTTCTGATGGATGAGCATATTTAGTAGAGAGTTGTAATCCAGTAACAAAGATAGATTTGGAAACTTCTTTTCCCTTACTAAGTGAAGATAAAATCTCAACTCAAAATCAAATGAAAAGTGAAGTTTGGAATCACTTTAACAAGATTAGATTGCCGAACAAGATAGAAAAAAAGAATGTAAATGTTGTCAGAAGATGTTGGATAGTAGTTCAAAAGGTGGAACATCTTATTTAAAGAGACATTTGGATTCGTGTAGTAAAAGGAAGATGGTATCAAAAAATCAAACATTTTTTACCCCTAACCTTACAAGAGGGAAGAATGAAATGACTACAATGACTTATGATAACAACAAACCAAGGCATTGGATGGCTTCTATAGTAACTGGAAATGAACATTCACTGTCTATGGATGATAGTAAAATATTAGGATGTTTTATAATTCACTATAACCAACTTTAAAGGTGCCAAGTTTGAATATAGTGAAGAAGGATATTTTGAAAATTTACGAGGATAAGAAGAAAGAGGTTTGAAGAGCATTATCGAGTACCAAAGGAGGGATTCCCATTACGACAAACTCGTGGACAACTGATAACCAAAAGAGGGGTTATATAGTGGTGACGACACATTATGTTGATAGTGATTGGACATTACACAATAAAATTTTGAGATAATATATATTCTTTAATATTGTTATGATTTACTTGTTCATTAAGTTATGAATTCATAATTGATTTTGGTAATGTTTGTATATGATAGGTTCATTTATACGTCGGCATCACATACAAGTGAAAGGTTGGCAACCATGGTAGAAGATTGTTTGATGGATTTTAACATCAATAATAAATTATCCATCTTCACAGTTGACAATTGTAGCACAAATGATGCTACGATTGAGAAGTTGAGGAGTAAGATATGGGATGGGAGCTTGTTAGTTGGTGGAAAGTTATTTCATATGCATTGTTTTGCATATATTTTGAAATTGATTATGAAGGATGGGTTAGAGATGATAAAGGAAGCAATAGATGTTATTCATAATAGTTTAGTACATTGGAGTGTAACTCCTAAAAGAGTTGAGAAATTTGAAGATGTTGCACGAATTATATGCATTCCGAGTACAAAGATGATGGTTTTGGATCGTCCAGTCAGATGGAACTCAATCTTTAAGATGTTGAAGTCCATAATCCAATATGTTGAGATGTCTACCAGACTAAGGCAAATAGATTCTAAGTATAATTGGATGCCTATAGAAGATCAATGGGAGTTGGTTAGAGAACTTTATATGAAGTTAGAACTATTTTATAATGCAACTAACTTGTTCTTGGGAACAAAATATCCAATTTTGCACTGTTAATTTAGCACTATATGTGAGATAAAGAATGCTTTATATGATTGGATATTTGACTCTAATGAGGTTATTTGGATTATGGCGAATGATATGTGTCATTAGGCGTATACAAATTAAATCCTTATTTTACATTCATTTTATTAAACAAATTAGAATATGGAAAAGAAGATTTGATCCCATAAGGAAAATTTGATTTACCAAATTAGTTTATTTATCAGTAAGTTCATTATAATATTTCCAAAAGATTCCAATAAGTTAATATCATCTTTTCATCAAGTGAAAACCATTTTAAATAAAAGAGACACTTATAAACGACCTATCAATTTCAAATTTATAAATTATCAAATTAAAATGCAAATATCCTAATAATTTTGCTTATATGAAAGAAATTATATTCTAAGGTAGAAACATGATCAATGCATTAACATATAATGTCCTTTTTAACCACATTAGTAAGATACAACATCAAAACTTAAGAAAATAACTTTATAACACATTTTTAGGACACACAATCAACACTTAAGAGCTGAAAAATTATTTTCTTTATCATAAAGTTGTAATAATCCAAAATTTATATTGCAAAATTTATATTTTTAATGGTGAAACTAAGTCATACAAATATGAAAAATTGAGCTTATAAAACTTATTCTTCATTAATGACTATGTTGGCCCCTATATTTTTTTCTTTAGTTAAGCATAATTTAAATGAATTATGAGGTTTTGTTGGATTTAATTTTTTTGAGTCATTATTATGTTAATGTTAGTAAGATTATATGACATAGGTTAATTGAATTAAAGTGTTAAGGTAGTAAGATTGGATGAAGGGCATTTTTGGAAGACAACTTAAGGTTAAAAGAATCTAAGCTTACAAGGAAGGGTAAAATGGACTTTTTGGACTCATTAAGGGTAAAATGGACTTTTTGGAGAAGATGAAAGGTGGGCTTGCATGTGAAGGAGAAAAAAAATGAAAAATTACAAGAGAGAAGAGTGAGAGAGTGTCGTTGGAGAGAAAAGAAAGGAGAGAAAGAAAGCTAAGCTAGGTTTTGATTTTTCTTACTCTTAAAGAGAGATTTTGAAGTTGTTCAAGAAGGAAAAAAGGAAGAAGAGGATTAGAGCCTCTATTAGAGCCAACAATCTCACTAATAGGTGAAGATTCAAGGTAAGTTTGAATGTAATCTTTTGGATTTTTGAAAGGGTTTTGGTTCATAAAGCTTAAGAAATGTATAAGTTTAAGAATTCTAGGATCAATTTTAGTGAATATGTCTTGTAGGCTCTCCAATTTGAATCCCTATTGAATGGAAATTTTGTCTTTGATAAAAGGGGAATCAAAAGAGGCAAGAGGAGCAAGAATAGAGACATTTTTTTTAGCACAGTTTTAAGTAAAGAAATTCAAGGTGGGTTTCATGTTTATAATTGAGAAATGAGCCATTAATGTTTTTCCAAATCAAGAAAATAAAATGATTTCAATTGCATCATAAGTATTGCATTTATTGCTTTTGAATGATTTGAGAAATTCCAATATGATGATATATGAATTGTGTGATGATTTATGAAAAGACTTTGAAAGTGATTTTTTTCGAAAAGATAACATGTTTACAAAATCATGTTTTCGAAATATCTCATGTTTATGAAAAATCAAGTTCACCTCCTTTTTGTCCCATCTTCAGGTGAAGAAAATGAGATCAAGTAACCAAGAGTCGAGGCGTCATTCTATTTTTGCAATGTTTTTGTATATGAAGTTAGATTTTGTAAAAACAAGGCTTTAGACGCATTTCGAGAATTATTGGGTTTTGTATCTTTTGTATTTTAGATTTTGATATTGATGTTGTAATGTGGCTTGAAACGCCAATAAATTTTTGCAAGAATCTTATTTTATGATTTTAATGAAATGTGAATTTGTGTTTGGATGATTGTTAAGTTGAAGTGTGAATTTGTATATGGATAAGGTGGAGTTGAATATGAATTAATTAAGGATGAGGAGGAGTTATTCCACTCTTTTAACCATAACTTTGTCATCCGACCTCCAAATGACCTGATTTTTTAAGCATTGGATTCCTAACACATTGTTATATCTCTCCATGAAAATTTATAGCTTTTGGTATTGATTCAAAAAAAATTGATCGAATCAAAGTAAGGGCATCAGTTGGAAGAACATGTATTGGATATTTTACTGAACATGCTTTAGTATTTTGATGATATCTTGATCTGTAGAGCTTAAAATGAAATGATTCTTATTTCTAAATAAACTAGATACATAGATATACAAATTATCTGAAGGACTAAAATTTTAATTTAGTCTTTAAGACTACCAATTTCAGGATGGAAGTTGAGTATAGTGTACTGTTTCAGCTATAACTTTCACATTTATGAATCAAGTTGAATGATTTTGACGTAATTAGAAACTTAAGTCATTGGAAACAAATGTTCTGAAGAATTCAAATTGAAATTCTAGTTGGAAGTTTCCTAAAATCTATTCTGAAATAGGAGAAATGAGTTTGTTTTTGATGTTTAACTAGTGTGGGCACGCTACCCTTGTGGGCTGCGCATTTAGACGTCACTTTGGACGTCGGGCTGGTGACTCATGCGGGTGGATTCCCAACACTTAATGAGCAATAGAATACTACTCCAATATAAAAATAGTTCAGAATTGGGGCCTAACACTCATGGTATCAGAGAATGAAGATGAACCAATGTTGGCTAAGGAGGGTTCTTTGAAACAAACTTACAAGATAATACCCACGCTCAGTCTCATGATTTTCAGAGCAAGAATTGGGCTCTAGAAATGGTGTAAAATAGACTAAATTTCTTTCTAATATCACATATCTTCCATTCAAGTATGTTTTAAGTGGTTTTACAACTCAAAATTCATTATTTTCACAAATCTGGATTTTTTGAAATAAAACAAAAATTCATCTTCTATTAATCAAAATTTAAAGTTCTCTTCTAGATTTGATTTCCTAACAAAGTAAGATCTAAATGGCCATTTGAACATAGATTGAACTAAACAAAATGTTAAAATAGTTTTGATTTCAAGAAGATAAAAATATAGAGTCACAAAGTTAATGACAAGTCATACATATTTCACCTCAACTTTCTCGCTAACTATTCTATCATTCATGTAAACATGAACTAATAATCAAATTGGTGTAAATACATGTTGAATTGTCAATTGGTTAATCAAGATTATTGTTTAAATATAATCATCAAATGGAGTAATCTAACCTCACTCAAAATTAGGTATATATAAATTCAACAAATTTTCATGTTCAACCTAAATTTTTAGCAGCTATAAGATCAATTTAAGTAGATGTTTCAACATATAAATTGCTTCCTAAACTCAAACCAACTTGATTAATGATTTCACAGCCAAGAATAAAGCATTTGACACTTAATTAAAGTACAAAATTTGAACAAATCCTCATAATTTTCAGTTGGACACCCCTTTTTTCATCTTATAATACTTTTGAAGTATTCCTAATTTGGCGTTTACCATCTAGTTCAATCGAGGCATATATCTTTACATCATTTAAGTAATAAAACAATCCTTCTAGAAAATAATAAACTATTAAAATTTTCTAATATGCTGCAAGCATTTTAATCAACATTTTTGTATGTAAAATCCAATACATGGTTATTTTGTGTAAAAGACATTAAGCTATGATATTTTTCAATTTGAGAAGAGATTAAACATACAATAAAGATTTGGATGGCTTTGATAAAATCTCTAGCAAAGCACAAAATCAACATAAACTTGATCATTCTTCATTTCAACTCTTCATTTTATTGTGAATCAATCATTATGTTCAATCCTAAACCCATATTCATCCAATTATCCTCACAAATAAGCTCAGCTTTATGAATGAGCTAAACTTAAGAAAAATTCAAATCGAAAACAATCGTAATATTGAAAACTATAAATTTAGCTAATCCAATATATGTATAAAAAGTGTAGGGGATGCAATTCAAATTAAGTCTAGAAACCAAAGAAATAAAACATAAACTAATATAATATTTACAATGAACAAGCAGTGTTTTAAATTTTAGTTTAGTTATGCAATTTTAACATATCTTGATAATTTGAGATATTTAATAAGTTAAATGTAGAAGACCAACCAGCTTGTTCCTACCTATTCCTTTTCACTCTTTATAATTGAACCAGCTCAATTCAAGTATCCAAAACATGTTAAACACAAGGAGACACATTCAACCACTTATAAATTACTTGAAGAAAAAAATAAATTCTAGCTTATACAACTCTAAATGAACCACTGATTCAACGTATCTCATTCAAATAATCAAGGATGTCTCTAATCCAATAAGAACACGAGTCATCAAAATTAAGAATTCCAACAATTGCATATTGTTAAATCCAATTGTTAATTAATTCAATTAAATCAAAATAATATCACAAAAAATTAACATTGCATATCTAGACTAAAATTAAACAACCAAGAATAAATTAAACATAGGAAACTAGAAACAAAGAGAATAAGGTTTAAAGAAAACTCATTCAATTTTTTCTAGCTACACAGACCTTAGACCAACCGATAAGATATGGAGTTGTCCTCAATTAGTCTCAAACCAACTCAAGCTCGGTGGGATTTGGCTCTCCTTTCAACCTAAATGCTCCTTGCAATAACGCCTAGCTTCAATCACTTTGGATGGACGGCAATGCCTTTCGGGAACTCTTAGCTGTGAGTGAGTGCTTGTTAATTTCTCCTCCCAAGCTGTTACATTTTTATAGCCTCACAAACACACCCTAGTTGCCACAAGTTCCTAAATTTTGGTGACTTCCTTCTTATCTTTTCCATTTTGAAGAGATTTGATGCATATACCATCAGGTTTCTATTGGGTTTTTGAGATAGAGATGTTAGGTGGGGGATTTCTACTGCTGCACTGTATTTTCGCCTTTGGTTGCTACATTTTACTCCATCGGATTCTTGTTTTGGTGGGCTGATTCTATTGGGCTAATTGCTTAATTCTGGACTTTCTTCTAGGCTGAACTTCATTTTGGGCCAAATTTTCTTCTAGATTCCTTTCTTTAAGTCCACCAAGCCTATAAGAAAATCATTAACACAATTTGGAACCTTTTTAGAAATAAAATATGGAATCAAACAAGTTAGGTATTAATAGTAAAATGTACAATTTTTTTGGCCCAAATGTGTCAAATAGGGTTGTAAAATATGCTATAATTTTTACTTATCAAATACCCTCACACTTAGCTTTTGGTCATCCTCGATCAAAACAATAGTATAATGTAAAATATGAATCTAGTTTACCACCATAACTTACATAGAATAAATTAAATTAAGAAAAATTAAACACTTAAGAGATATTCATACCTCGTCTTAATAAAGTTAGTCTGTAAGCAGTGTTGGCATATTAATTCTAAATACAAACCATCTTGGTTTAACTTGAATTAAAGAATTTTTTTTACTAGCTCCTAACACAATAAGCACATTAACTTATGTGCTTGGTTCATCCTCTCACCTTACTTATGATCTTAAAGGAGTACTTGATCCCTTATCCTTGAATGTTTCCCTTGTAAACATTTTTTGGTCTCAAAGGGGCACTTGATTATTAACAATAACATTTTTATAGGAAATTAAAATTTGAAGGTCACGTGAAGTATTTCTCCGGTAATCAAATGTAAATGAAAATCACCAAGGATACTAGACATTGTTAAGTTGATAAAAAGTCTAACCTTATGGCTATGTATATAGAATTAGAATAAGACTTCCAATTGCTTAAATTTATCAAATGAGGGTTAATTCTCTTAAGTGTGAACCTAAATTTAAATAAAAGGGTTTTAAAACTTGTTATATTAAGGAAAATAACCTATGCAACCTGTTAATCCTTCAACTATAATGTTAAAATTTGTTATTCCTTTATTGTGGTAATAAAAACTAAATGCGTGCATATAAAATAAAATAATGTCACAATCAACTAGCCGAAGCAAGCAATCAAATTTCCCATACAATATTTCAATCCTACTTTTCAATTTTCAATTTTCATACTTAAAACACACAAACCAACCAGGTTATGTCTTTATATTCTCCTTTTACACTTAAACTTTAAATTGTCCTCAATGTAACAACTAAATGCATAAAAATAATATCCAAGCAAAACAAACAAATTTAATAGCAAAAATATTTTGATTTGATTATTTTATTTTGGTAAAATAAATAGCTATATATAAAAATTGAGCTAAAGAGAAAGAAATTCAAATTTGTTTTTTGTTGCCTTAGTTTGCCTCATAAATAGCGCTTGTGGTTTATATCATTGTCTTGACATCCTCCTTCATTGTCAAAGTTCTTCTAGCAAAATTTCTTCAAACATCATTACTTCAGCATGATCATAAAACAACTTCAGCCTATGGCTATTCATCTTAAAATTTTTGTTAGTTTATAGGATTTTAATTTTCACTGCACCATGCTCAAAGACGTTAGTAACAACAAAGGGACCTAACCATCTAAATTGAAGTTTCCTAGGGAACAAGTTTAGCATAGAATTATATAAAAAACTTTTTATCCGATAGTAAATGATTTCCTGGCTATCTTCATATCATTTAAAGTTTTAGTTTCTTTATAGATCCAAGCATTATCAAAAGCCTGTCGCCTAAGTTCTTTAAGTTCTTACAGTTGTAATTTCCTTTCTTTTCCTACGTTTCATAATCTAAATTGCATTGTTTCATCGCCTAATATGATTTATGTTTAATTTCTAATGGCAGGCGACAAGCTTTACCATAAACTAATCTATAGGGGGACATATTTATTAAAGTTTTGTAAGCAATTTTGTAAGTATATAAAGCATCATCCAATCTTATGCTCCAATCCTTTTTGGTTGGCTTTACCATCTTCTCTAAAATATTTTAATCTTATTGTTTAATATTTTTTCTTGTTCACTTATTTAGGGGTGGTATGCAATAGTAATGCAGTGAGTTGCATGATATTTTTCTAAAAGAACCCTCAAAGTCTTGTTATAAAAATAAGTACCATAATCATTGATAATAGCCTTAGGTACACCAAATTGATTAAAGATATAATTTTTTAGAAACTTAGTGACTGTCTTAACATTATCTAATCTAGTGGCCTTTACTTTTACCCATTTTGAAACATAGTCTATAGTAAGTAAAATATATACATTACCAAAAGATGAAGGGAATGGACTTATGAAATCAATTCCCCACACATAAAAAATTTCACAAAACATAATAATTTATTAAGGCATCTCCTTTTGTTAGATAAGTTCCTTATCTTCTAGCATTTCTCAGATGACTTGCAAAATAAGTATACATGTTTATATATAGTGAGCTAATAGAATCCACTCTCTAGAACCTTGTAAGATGTCATTTTTGGCCTAAAATTCCAAATGACTTTCTCCTAAATGCAAATGTACCAAAAGGGTATGTAAATGTGGTTTTATCTTGATCTTCAGATTATATATCAACCTATGTATAACTTGAGTACCTGTCTAAAAATCAAAAGCAAGATTGCCTCACTAGTTTTTCCATCATTTGTTTAATAAAGGGTAAAGGGTAATGATCTTTTCTAGTTGCTTGGTTGAGTTTTCGATAAATAATGCACACTTTGTACTCATTTAATGTCGTAGTAGGAATTAGTTCACCTTGGCTATTTTCTGATACATTTATGTCTATTTTCTTGGGTACTACATGTATGGGGCTTACCCATTTAGAATTTGAAATAGGGTATATTAAGCTTACATCTAACCA
>JAOQMP010000001.1:8496773-8515216 GCA_027563575.1 Erythroxylum pedicellare
TGGGCCTAATTTATTAGGCATTGAATAAATATATGTGGATATATTTATTGGGCTAGATTGAAATAAGTTGTCGGGCTATTATTATATGAGATATAATATGGGCCGAAACTTATTGGGCTTCAATAATTCTAATGGGTATAGAATTATGATGTTCTTATTCCTAATAGGAATAGGAATTAGGGTTTCTCCATAAATAGAGAAACTTATATCTCATTAGAGTGAGACAAAAAGAAAACCCTAGCCACCACCTTCGTTCTTCTTCTAAGAGAAATATTTTACGTCGTTCAAAAGAGTTTTGGAACGTGCTAGCACACATATTAGTCGCTGCCTGGAGCGTTCATCCTCCTGTGGATACCGGTAGAGGACATTCGCACATTGCAGTGTCTACGAATCTAAAAAAGAAAATCCGCATCAAGAGGTATTTTCATACATGCTATAGTTTTTGGTTATACTTATTGTTGTTTTATGATCTTTTCTGCTGCTATTGAGAATACTCGGGCCATAGGCGATCCAACAGTCAGGGATTATTAAGTTAGCATTAAGTGCAGTTTGAGTTACTTTGATTTAAGGATTTTAACACTTTTCTTGTGTGATTGCAAGTGCATGAGCACAAGAACAATAAGGAGTTCAAGCAAACTTTTAGATTCACAAATTTTTAACATAAAAAAGTAAGAGAGAGAGATTTGAAAAGAAAGATGCCAAGAAAATATAGAGATTAATGACAGAAGAAAGGAAACAAATTATAGACTTTATAAGGTTGGGGTTCAATGCTAATCAATAAGGGATCATAATTCCACTAATGCAGACGAATTCTTTTGAGATTAAACCTGCTTTGTTGAACATGTTGTAAACTAATGTCGATTTTTATAGGCTAGCCAATAAGAATCCTAATGCTCATTTGGCCAATTACTTGGAGATATACAATATGTTTAGGTGTCATGGGTTATTAAAGGATGCAGCCAAGATGAGGGTATTCCTATTCACTTAAAGATCTAGTCAAGGCATGGTTGAATTCTCTTAGCCCACAAAATATGACAATATGGGAGTAATTGGTACAATCATTTTTACGTAAGTATTTCCACTTAACAAAGATTACAAGGCTTATAAAGGAGATGTCAAATTACCAGAAAAGTAAAGGGGAATCACTATGCAAAGCATGGGAATGATTCAAGGAGTCATAGAGGACCTGCCTACATCATAACTTACCTAAGTTGTTTCTTTTATGAAACTTCTACAATGGTGTAAGTTCGTCTATTAGAGGTACCATTGATGCAACAACTAAAGGTTCACTAACAACAAAGATATTTGATGATGCATATGATTTGTTAAAGGAGATGGCAAACAATAGTTATTTATAGGCTTTAAAGAGGAGTAAACAATAAGCAACCTTTAGATATTACGAGGAAGTACTTACTATTAATTTAGTAACAACATTACAGACTAAAGTAGCAAACTCAGCCAAGCAAATAAACAACATGAATTCTCTTTTTCCAAACCAATTATAGAAAAACGACACGGATTTGAATTGTGCATTCAAGAAGGCTACACTACAGTTGATTGCTTCCTAGTAGAGAATAATAACATGAAACAATTAAATTATATGGGAGCATAACTTGGTTGTGGTAGCAACAAATCTTATTCTAACACTTATAATCTTGGGTGAAAGAATCACCCAAATTTCTCTTAGTATAACGAACCAGGAAACCAAAATGAGAGCACAAGGCTTAACAGATCTAAGTAAGATAAGCTTAGTTCATTAGAATCAAAGATGGACAGGTTAATGATTATGCTAAATTCCAAGTTTATAAGCCAAGATGAGAGTCAAAAGAGGAAGGAAGCTAAATTCAACCAAATTGTGAAGAATCATACTTTTTTCATCCGTAATTTAGAAGTTCAAGTAGGTTAAGTAACTAGCACATTGTCTACACAAAGACTACAGAGTCTTTTAATAACACAGAGTTTAACCGAAAGGAGAAACTAAAGGCCATTCTACTTAAAAGTGGGAAAGAATTAGAAGAACTAACTAAGAAGAAGGATGACAAGCCAAGAGTAAGAAGATAAGAAGGAGGAGCCCCCATTTGTCCAACTAACTTTATATGTTCTAAATATTCCATTCACATAAAGGTTAAAGAAGAATCAAATGGATGTGCAATTTGCAAAGTTTTTAGAGAATAGAAGAAAATGCAAATTAACTTGTCCTTTGTGGAAACCCTAAAGAACATGCCTAAGTACATGAAGTTTCTCAAAGATATCTTATTAAACAAGTAGGCTTGGGAGCCCAACCAATCAGTCTCTTTGATAGAGAGTTACAACTTCATAACACAAGCTCTTAAAATTAAAGAATCCAGAAGTTTTACTATAACCTATGTAGTTAGTATATTATTTAGGTGCAAGTATTCATCATATGCCTTTTTTCTATTTTCAAGAAATTGAGGCTAGGAGAAGTGAAGCCAACTTTAATGCTCATTTAATTGGAAGATCAACTAATAGAGAAACTATTTAGTGCGTTAGGCTTTGAGGAGGATTGAAACTGTCCATGAATTCTTGGTAAACTGTTCATAAATATAGGAAGAGCATTGGTATATGTCCATGAAGGGAAACTAATTCTTCATATTGGTGATGAACATCTTGAGTTCAACATGAATAAAATCTTGAAGAATCTAAAGGAGGGCAACTTTTTCTTGAAAATTAATATAGTGGATGACCATATAAAAGAGCAAGAGGAGAGCCATAAGAAGAAACTAATGTTGAGGATGATGGAGAATTAGAGAAGGAGTTGGGTGAAAATTTAAAGCAGGAAATCTTAGTAAGGACAAAAGCACCCATGCCATATCATAACACTCTAGAGTTAAAATCCTTACCCACACACCATAGATATACCTTTCTAGGTGAGGGTCATACTCTACCCATCATAAATTCAAACAAGCTAGCTTGGGAATAAGAAAAAAGAGTGGTAGGAACAATTAGGAAGGGGATGAGAGCTATAAGATGGCAAGTTTCTTATATAAGAGGTATAATTCCTAATATGGTGATGCATAGCATAAACCTTAATAAAGGGTGTAAAGCTATAAGGAAAAGATTAAGAAGACTAAACCCTCATATGAAAGAAGTGGCCAAGAAGGAAATAGGGAAGCTTTTAGATGGGGGAATCATTTACCCTATTTTAGATAGTGAATGGGTTAGTCTGGTATAATGTGTGCCTAAGAAAAGAGGAATGATGATGATGGAGAGTGAAAAGGGTGAGTTGATCTTTACTCGAACAATTATAGGTTAAAGGGTTTGTCTTGATTATAGAAAGCTCAACATGATGACTAAGAAGGATCATTTTCCTTTACCATCAAATGATTGGAAGAGTGGCTAGACATGCTTTCTCTTATTTCCTTGATGAATATTTAGGGTACATTCAAATTTTTATCTACCTGAAAGATTAAGAGAGGACCATTTTCACGTGAATATATGGAACATTTGCTTATAGATGAATTTTGATTGGCTTCATAATGTGCCAACAACTTTTCAAAGGTGCATGATGTATATCTTTGCAGATATGATTATGAAAATTATGGAAATTTTTATTGATGTTTTTTAGCCTTTAAAGGCTCGTTTGATCATTATTTAAAGAATTTAAATAAAGTTCTTCAAAGATGTGATTAATCATGTTTTGTTTCGTACTAGGAGAAATGTCACTTTATAGTGCACGAGGGTGTAGTGTTGGGACACAAGATATCATGCCAAGGCATAGAAGTGGATAGAACCAAAATAGAGGTCACTAAGAAGCTTCCACCACTTAACAATGTCAAAGGTGTGCATTAATTTTTAGGACATGCAAGATTCTACTGCCAATTCATTAAGGACTTCTCTCTTATAGCTAGACTTCTAACTAATTTATTAGCCAAATATATGTCTTTTAATTTTGATGATAATTTTTTCATTAATTTTGATAGGTTAAAGGAGGAACTCATCTTAGAACCCATATTAACGTCATTAGATTAGTCCCTACCATGTGAGTTTTGAAAGGTAAAGAGGCCACAATTCAATTTTTATATATTTTAATTGGGATTACTTGGTTAGATATTAAGAGAGGGTAATCATAACTATTAAATATCTAGGGTCAAGGATTGTTAAATTAAGAAGGTGAAGCGAAATGAAACAATGATAAATGTAATTCCTAAGTTTTCATTATTATTTAATCAACAATTTCACTAATGTTTGTTTAATTATTCAATTATTACTTTTATTTCATTTAGTTTATTTTCTAATTGTTTTATCATATTATTGACCTTATGTAAATATTACAAAAACTATTAGGTGACTAACACAATTCTTGTAGGAATGATACTTTTTTTATACCATAAGATACAATTCGTATACTTGTGGTATAGATAGATTTAAATTAAGCTTCAACACTTATAACTTTGTATGTGATAAGTAGGAATTGCTAGAAGAGGAATGAAATAACTAAAAAAATTAAGTGAATTAGATGAAGAAGTATAAGAATCAATATCATTGACCCTTACACCTTACTATTGTGGGTAATGTATTCTTAAAACTCAAACCTCAAATCTGGAGGAAGATTACTAGGATGAAAGCAAACAAGGGATTAATCCTCAAATATGATGATCTTTTTGAAATCATCAACAAAATTGATAATATTGCTTATAAGCTAAAGTTTATAAAAAAATAAAGATTCATTATGCTTTCCATGTAATCTTTTTATATAAGTTCCATGAAGATAAGGAGGAATTAAAGAGGAGCAAGCCAAAACATTTTTCTTCAAAATTAAATAAATTTGATTAATTAAAAGAATATGTTTAATCTTACAGGGAACTAAGATATGCTAAGACAAAATATAAGTAAGTTAATTATCCATGTTACAAGCTGGAAAAGTGATATGTAATTAAGTAATCATCTTCTTCTTATGTCGTTGGAGAGATTCTCCGCAATTTTTCTTATAACCAATATAAGCCTACATTGTATAATGATTTTCTGGTATATTGTTTCATCTATCTTGTTCCCTTCCTGAATACACTTATGTCCCTCTCTTGCCATATGTAGTACACCATAGTAGCAAGACTAACTTTTAGCATTTTATAGTATGCTCTTCTTCCCATTTTCAATGTAGATGCCCATTATATCAATTCTTTACAGGCTCCTTAAATGGTATAGAAGCAATTTGAAAAGGACATCTAAAATCTTTAGCCATTATATTTTGGGATAACATATCAAAAATAATCATTCAAAATTTCTTATGTAATGGAAAGGAATAAAGACAATAAATGAATGATATGATATAGATATTTGAACAAATTAAAATACAAACAATACCACTGAAGTCACCTATGTAAATATACCTATTACTTCCTATAATATAGCTTAGTGAGTCAAGTTTTTGAAAGAATTAAAATTGCTTGTATTAGAGAAAATAAAAATGATTTAAATCACTAAATTAAAGCAATGAATATGATTAAAACAATCACAAATAAGCAATATTCAAGTAGATTATTGATAAGTAGGGATTTAGATCATATTTTTAGTCTCATAAATAAATCAATTTGTTTGTTTATCAAAGTAATTTTTATTGATTTTGGTACTTATTTTTTTTTCATATTTTGTTTTTAAGTATAGTTCACTCGCTTGGTGTAAAAAGCAATAAATAAGAAAGTTTAGAGCAATTTGAAGCTACTTTGCTTAAGTTATGGAGTGTATGACAATTTATATGGCCATGTTGGAAATTTTAGAGGTATGTTGAGTGTTCATTATGGAAAACACCTATGTTGGCTGGGAACATGCCCATGTTGGGTAGCAAAAAGGCCATGTTGAGGGTATACACTAATAGTTATGTACATATTAGCTCCAAAAAGTGTCATGTATAGGTTTGAAGTACACAGCCATCAACACTTTTGTTTGATGCCCATGTATCTCCTTATATTTGAATTTTAAATTTAGTAGTTAAGATTTAGTAGTAGAAGTTAGAAGGAGGATCAAGAATCACAAGAAGAAACCACTTTAAAATGGCTAAAAGCATGAAGAACAACTAAGAAAACACCTTTAAAGTGGACTTTCATTAATCTAGAGTGAAGATTATTGAAGACTATAAGGATTTCATCATGCCATCCTTGATTTTTATTTTTCTCTTTAGCTTTCGTGTTTTGTTGGATATGATTATTAAATAAATTATTTTCTTGGTATCTAGATTAGATGAATATTGGAATGGACCTCGTAGTGGTTTTATTTTCATCTAATTCTTTTTTTAGTTTCATTGAAATTCAATTATATGTTCTTAATTATTCTTAAATTAATATTATCGACATGTTGATTCATGTATGATTTCATGCCTTTGAGATTGGAAAATATTTTATATGAATCAATCTATCATAACTAAAAGTAATTGCATACAAACCTTAAGATAGGTCTACATAAATTTTCTGGATTAGGTTCAAACCTAATATTGGTATTCATAAATTGAATAATGAGATTCTAAGTGTTTTAATTAGAAAGATATTTCAATTAATTAACCTAGAATTAGGTGTAAATAGTCTTGAGAAAGGTATTAGAATAATTGAGGATTGCTTAAGAAGTCTTAGGGGTTCTAAATTCTAGGTACCGTTGTTTTATTGGTTAATTTTTATTCTTTTTCCAATTGAGTTTATTTGATTGTGTTGACTTATCTTTAGTTTATTTTTTATTTTAAAATTGATTTATGAATATCACCTTGATTGTTAGATAGATAATAGGAAAATAGTTATTTTTAATACTTATAGTTTATATTAAAAAAGATAGGTGCACTTGCATTGGATAATTTATAAGATGTAAGTTATATATAAACATCATATGATTCCACCAATATTTGGTGACATAATTAGGGACTATAATATTTTTAATTAAATAACTATATAAATTCAAGGCAAAAGTCTAGGGGAGTACAATAACAACTTATAAGGTAGACTATTTACAAATACATAAAGTCCAATATACAGGCTTGACTCCATTGAGTGATCCACTTTTCTCTTATAATAAGCTCTAGAAGTTAACACAAGACAAAGATAAATTGTAGTTAAAGGAAACATTTTTCAAAAATTTCATTAGAGAGATTAAAAGCTTTCCCTCTAATCCTATCCATTTCCCTGATCATGTTGAAGTTCCTAACTTGCAACTCTTGCAAACCATTACTATAAAGCCCATAATGCTAAACTTTAATAAAAACCAAAACTAGCCCATTGAAAATTAAAGAGAGGAGTTGAGATATAAAAGTAGTAGGTAAGTTGGAAGAAAACTAATGAAAATTACTGCCTCTTATTCTTTTTCTTCATAATTCCAGCTTGTAAGTGTATATAATACCATCTTTCTCCTGCATTTTAAGCTTTCTAATTTATTTCCTTTGTTTTATAGTAGATTAGAAAGGAAATTGTGGAGATTAACCACCTAAAAATCTATTGCTGAGCCATAGAAATTCATATATGTAAATTTTCCAGCTAAATTCCATCGCTTTTATTAATGATTTCAATCACTTTAAACTAGTTTCTAGTTAGAATTATGTTGTGATTGTTTGTGATAACAATTTGAAGTTATTGAAAAAATGAATAAAAGTGGTTGGAAAAGTGAGAAAAGGAGGAGGTTAGGAGGAGAGGTGAAGGTGACATTGGAGTAAAGAAAAAGACAACAATTTTTGGAAAAAAAAAGAAAGGAAGAAAATTGGGTATATAGGAAATTCTAAGATTAATATAAGGGCAAAATAGGAAATGTGAATATTTAAGGGTAAATTTGGAATTTAATTCCTAGAAGGGTATTTTTGTAATAATAAAAGAATATGAGGGTAAAATAGAAATTTTGGCTAGTCAAGATTATTTTAGTTATTATGGTGGTTAAATAAAGTAAAGATATTTTAATAATTAATAATAAAATCGTAAAAAGGGTGTAATTATAGATTATTATGAAAATTTTTCTTAAAATAAAGTCTAATGGAATTTTGTAAATATCTAGGTCTAGACGATGGATTAAGGAGTGGATTGGATCAATCAGGTAAAGATAGCCTTAAACTTTAACCTTACAATAGTATATGGTTCATAAAATTTTAAATTCTTTTACTAATAAAACATTTATGGTGAATCATGTTTTGAATTAGTAATTAATTAAACTGATGATTAATTATTACATCTATGAAATTTTGAAATATGTGAAATTTGTTTATTTATTAAATAAATAATTAACAAGGTATAAAAAATTCAATGTTTATATTTTGTTACTTATTATGATATGTATTGCCTAATAATTTGGGGGGAATGTGATAATTAAAACTATCAGTTATGCATATGTACAATTAAGAATATCTGAGTAAGATAAATCAAATTCTTGAAATTAGATAGAGACTGGTTTATAATGGTTTGAGAATAGACAGTGAAAGTTGTAAATATGTAGCTTGCTTAGTATAAGCTATTATTCAATGGTCATACATTGATAGGTTATTGAGATATGAGTGACTTATAGCTAGGTACCTGTTTGTAAAGCAGGTATTAGGGCATCCTGGGTCCCAAAGGTGCCTATGTCGATGGCGAGGTATCGGAGTGATACTAGGGTATCTTCAATCCTAAGGATATCTTATGTCAATAGCTAGGTACTAGAGTGGTACTAACATACTAGATTAGATTGAGGGAATGAGGTACCCTATGTTGATATTTAAAAATCTGATTATGTTTATGATTGATCTTTAGATTCTATGCTTATAAGAATTTATCAATATTAAAACCGTGAGTGCACAACATAGCTGTAGTTAGCACAAGCAGACAAAGACTTTAAGTACTATTAATTACTCTTTTTCTATTATCTAAATGTCGATTCACATTGTACATTTAATTAAAAATTAAACTAAACAACTGAACTAAGATTGTAACAATAATGAACTCAAGACAGAGGAAAATACTTTGAAAAATCTATATCCAATAATAGTACCTAGGTGATGAATCCCCCTAAGAATTCTTAAATATTAATCGTTTATCATATAATTATATTATTGATTATTAGAGCATGAAAATTCCTTTTTGATATTAATATCTTTCTTAAAACTAATAACAATTAATCCATCAATTGATTAAAATAAATCTTTCTAGTTAAAACCCTTAGGATTGTATTATTAATTCATGAATTTCATTATTAGGTTTGACTTTAATCTAGAATATTACTGTCAACATGTCTCTAGTTTGTATGCAACTCCTTCTAATTATGATAGATCTATTCACAAAAAAGGATTTCTTAATCTCAATCATAAGAAATCAAATCATAAACATATTATATATATATATTAGAACAAGAATATAATGCATAATTAAATCTTAATAAATCAATCAATAAAATTGCATTAAATAAAAGATCAATTCATATTGTTATCACAACTTAGGGTCCATCACATCTAGGCACTAAACAAATTTATTTCCTACTTATAGAAAACAAAACCAATAGCAAATATGCAGAAAAACAACTAAAAACAAAAGAAATCATAATTCTAAATCTCCCTTTTTCTTCTAATGGATCGTTTTGTAAGTTGGATTGGATGTTGTTATCTACCAGATCTTATGATGTATTCTTTGTGTTTTCCTTGTCCTTTGATTAGATTATCGCCTCTTCATGCTCCTTATAACTCAAAATTACTTCTAAACTCCCCTCCTCTTATTTTGCCTCTGCTTACGTACTTTTATAGTAAAAAAATAAAATTTCTGGGATACACACGATCTACATACATGGTCATGTAAATGACTGTGTATCTCAAAAAATACCTAAATTTGTGATTTTGCACAGGCATAGAGACTTACAGAAGCAATATACATGACTGTGTATATCCATATGCACAGGCGTGTAACTTCTTACAGCTAGAATAATATTCTTCAAATCTCCACATGTTTATAGACTTATAAAGTCATTATACAAGGTTATGTAGGTCTATGCTACTTCAAATCTTCATTCTATGCCATGATTTCATCAAAATTCTTCTCCTTTTAGTTCATAAAGACAATTATCAGCTGTAAACAACTTGAAGCAAATTAAGTACCAAAAATATTATAAAAATATAAAATAACAAGCAAAACACATTAAATATAGATATATCATTATAGTTAAATAAGCATTTATTAGTTAGGCTATTAAGTGTAAAACATAAATGGTAATAATAAAAATTATATTATTATTAAGCAATATTAATAATAAAATTCTAGATGTTTATTGAGTGTTTGGACAAGCTAAGTCTTGTTATGTATTTAATATCATATGTATATCTTACCATTTGACTAATTTCAATACATCTTGAGTTCCTTGATTTTAAGTGTACAGTTAAATTACCCTTACTGAGTAGGCATCTTACCTCTTATAGCTATATTATTTTAGGACATAAAGAGCTTTCCAATAACTTTAATGCACATGATTGACGGTGTCGAGTCTAATTAGGGCCCACATATCAAATTGAGTACAATTGTGTTATTGTATATACTTTTGAATGTAAAAATTTGGATGGTTTTGCTTGTATGAATCATTTTTTAGACTAATGAACATCATTTTTTAGACTAATGAAGATTTTTGTAATTAATTACATAATTATGGAACAATTTTAATAAATTGTAGTTTAAGAATTTTAGAGTGCCACAATTATTCTTGTCTTTAAAGGTTCTAGGGTTCCTTTCCCCCCATATATTGTATACTATATAGCGTATTATTGATTGCAAAACCAATTCACTAGTTTTGCACTCAAAACTGCAAGTATACGGGGTGTAACTTGTAGTAAAGAACAGATATCGATCTCTCAGAGATTGTTTATAGACACTACTTAATTCAAGATGCTTCATTTAAGAACCAATTTTAATGAATATAAACTAAAAAGTTAAACTAAAATAAACAACTAACAATGAACAAATGATAAAGCAAAAGTGTAGAAACTTGGAATTCAAGATTTAACAATTAGAGATCACTTTTTCCCATTCTTATCACCCTCCTACCTTGTTAATTGAATTGTGCCTCACATAAGATGTCCAAATATATTAACTAGCCTCTCTCAACATGTAATTAATTGTCCCTAGCTAAATTAAATGGAAATGATTAAGCAATCTCTCAATCTACATAATCAGTCCACCAATTCAACTAGTTATGAAGTTATCCTATAGGTAATCAACTAATTAGCCAAGATCTCTCTATAACTAATCAATTAACTTGATGAATGTAGGTCTATAGAGTGCCAATTCTCATTATACAACCCTATAAAATTTACCCAACTCAATTTGTTAGTATATTGCAAGATATAAGCTTAACATTCATCAAAAGCATCATTCATTCAAATCAACAAAATAAGAGTTCAATGGGTAGTTCAAAAGTAATCTCTACAAATAACTTAGCCACTTATAATGTCATTAACATCCCCAATAACCAAAAAATCCATAATAAAGATGCTAGAAGAGAAAAACAAAATAAGAACTAGATGAAGCAAGCTCCTCTTCAAATCTGGAAAATCTGGAAAATCTGGAGTTGGTGTGCTCTTTGCCCAATTTGGAATGGAAATCTTGATTCTTTATCTCTCTTTAGGATTTAAATCTTTTTAGTTGAAGAAGGCAAGTTCTCAAGATACCCTCTTCGGCCTAGGGATTTGTGCCCTTATATAGTCACAAGAACCTAAAAATAAGTGAAACTCATGTGTCTCTTTGGGTTAGGGATCCCACAATCATAGGAATTAGCATGAATCCCACGATCTTGGGTTTTCGTCTTAGAACTCCTCCACTTCTCTTCTCCTCTCTTGGTCCCTAGCTCAATTACAAAGGTGGCCACCCTCTATTCCTACATCAAAATGATCAATTCTTACCTTAAATCAACATCAAACATAAAAGAACAATCGTGAAGATCAATCTAAACAAAAGCATACAAAATAAGGCCTAAAACACAGCAATAATAACCTATTATGCAAGAAACACATGCCAAATACTTAGAAAAATACGCACTAATGCATACTATTAACTTCCCCACATTTAAATCGTTGTTTGTCCTCAAGAAAAATCAAACATAACCAATCAATTCCACCACTTCATTTTCGCAAAGATCAAAACATGCAATCCCTCAAAGTTTGGTCAACTTAAATGTCAAGCTACTACATATATCATAACTACTTTTCATTAGTGTAAATAAGCAAACTCAATTTATAGCTCCATCACTCAAAGATAATCATAAATCCAAAACGAATCTTCCTCATGGTTTTAATCATTTCTCTTAAGTGTTTAATGATTAATGTTTCGCCCAAGCTCCCCATTGGAAACTAAACTGCCATAGGCTTGCTAATACACCAATTCTCCTCTACAATGATTATATACATAAATAGATCAAAAGGACTTGCTTCGAGTTGTCATGTGGTAAGGGTTAAGGTGGTTCAAACAAGGAAAAGGGTTTAACATAAGCATTTATAAAGTAATACGTGAATAAAGGGATAACAAAACATATTTCTGAGATACACAAATGTAAATATTCTATTACTCTGCACTTATTGTGCTACTAAAATGTTCTTTATTTTTCTCTTGTTTTTCAACAATTGAAGAAACAATGAACAAAATGGTAACAAAATACAATGTGATCCAAGAGTAGAAGTATCACTCAACTCATCTAAAAAAAATGTAGCAAAAATCCTAAACTAATCCATCACTTAATACTCTACTAAGCTTGTGAATGGGTAGGCTAATGAAGTTTTGGGTTTTTAAATGTGGGGTGTTTTCAAGAAGCAAAAGGGTTAAGGCTCAACGTGGTAGCTAGGGATAATAAAAGGTAGGTCATTTAAGCCAAAGGTTAACACAAAAAAGGCCTTAATAATCTCTATTAAACATGCATCCAGTAGACTCAAACTAATTGAAAGTAAGTTTTGAAGGTAAAAACCTAAGGAAGCATCACACAAACAAAGAAATAAAATGACTATAGATGGAGTCATTTAGGCTCGATTCTCACATTGGCTTAAATGAAAATTCATTATGATTTTCTACACTACCTCACTGCTCAAGTGTCAAATTCTGAGTAAGCTTATGCAACCAACTGCTTTTCATCACTCAACATGGTTCACTATTTACTCAAATAGCCTAATCTGAGTTCAAGCATGCATTCAATCTCATTCCAACTAGCATGAAGGAATCTTATGGCAAAATAAATCAAAATGATTCAAGTATGGTTCCATTGATAACACAAAATAACATGAAACATCCTAATATGTGTAAAACATGCATCCTAATTAACAAAATTTAAACAGTGACTAAGATAAACTAAAACAATGCAATTTACAAAAAAATTGACACCTCCCTATACTTGGACAACACATTGTCCTCAATGTGACAAGGAAACCACAAAAGGAAACTAAACATAAAACACAACATCAAACAAACAAGAAAGTAAAACAACTAATAAGGTAAATAAAATAAAATAAAAAATAAAGGGTAAGAAAGCTTCATAGAGATTGTGGTGGTGAAGGTATAGTGGAAGGGACTTCAATGTTCTTCATCCAAATGAACTTGAGGAATTTCTTTTTAATGTACCGCTACTCCTTATGCACTTGTATAATCTTGGTTCCAAGCTCATTACTTTGTAGTGTCATTTGTTGATGGTTTTAAGCCATTTAATTAAGGATTTGTTGGAACTTATCGACATCTGCTGCTATGGTTAGTTCGTCTTCAATTGCTTCTTCTTGGGGCTTCGGGGGCACCTAAGAGGAGGATGGTTGAGAAGTGGCTGCATCCTTCCCCTTCTTGTTTTTAACAGTAGTGCGCATCTGAGGATTCGGAGCTCTATAGAATGGAACTCCAAAATTTTATAACATCTCAAATAGGGTATATTAAACATATCAGGTCTATCTATACGTTCACCATCCACATCAAGATTACAATGCAAAGCCAAAGTAGTAACAATGTAAGCTATGCCAAAATATGATCTTTTCTTAGTAATGGAACCCACAATAGATCGAAAAATGTGATAAGGGTATTCACTTTAATTTTATGATCCATGCACCAAAGAAAGAAAAGTTCCTTAGCTGAATAGTTGTTGCTTTCAATTTTGTTAAAAACAATTAGGCACATAAACTTATGAAGAAGTAAGTGATCGGTGCTACGAATCAAAATGTTAGGTGCATTCTTAGAGTCAAAAGTGTTTTAACCCATAAAGATCTTCCAATAATCATCTATATTAAAATCATCATGGTCATCCAAAACTTTGGTGTTAGAAAATTCAAAGAGAGCGTGAATGATAGTATAATCTAGCCTATATCATCATGGGGTATGTCAATACATCACAATGAATTAAACAACCCCAACCAATATTTGTACCTAATCTTTCAATGTTATACCTTAGTCTTAGAGTTTCTAACTAGTTAAAATCAATGTACCTAGGAGGTAATAACTCTCTATCCTTAAAATCCTAGAATCTCATACCTTCTTCTAAAAAATAAGCAATGGGTAAAAAGTGGCTGCCATATCACGTTTAGCTTCTTCAGCAACTTAGAGACGTAATTGGTCAGTTGGTTTACGGGCTAGAAACTTCCTTGGAGCCATTTAAGGAGAATAATCTACAAAAAGAGTCAAGAGAGAGATTAGCACCTTTTTAGAGAGAAAGAGAGAAAAACTTACCAAATCTTTGGATTCTTGAGTGGGTAATGTGAAATAAGTGTTAAAAGAGTGAATAATGATGGAAAAAGTGGAAGAAACACTAACATTTGGGGGAAAGATGAAGGATTTGTGAGGTTTGGGTCAGTGGGTGTCGGTTTTAGAGTAAGAGAATGTGAGAAGATGAAGAAAGAAGAAAGAAGAAGGGATTTTTAAAATCCTTCGGCTAGGGATCCAATGATCGTGGGAATCCCTGTGCTTCCCACGATTATGGGTTAAGGCTCTAAAAAGTTTCTGAAGAGCCTTCTTATATTAATAGGAAATAGACCCGTTCCTACGATTGTGGGCACTGTATAGACACCCAATCTTGATTTTCCAACTTTTTACCCCTTTTCCAAGCTTAGCATACATTCCCAACATTTAAGCAACCTGCAAACAAATTAAAATCACCCAACCAACAAGAAAGTTGAATAAAAAAAAGTTAAACTTAGACAAAACCTAAGTAAACACTAAGAAATCATAGCAAACTCAAACCAAACGTAATCAAAACCAAACAAGTCAAACAAAGACAAGCAAAATAAAGGTAAACATGCTAAGTTAAGGTCATTAGCTTGACCATTCCACATGCATTCATGAAAGAGTGGAAGAAAGGAAAGAGATGACATCCCTTTCTTATAAGTATGTCCCTCTATAATATGGCTTGCATCTATGCCCATTAACCTTGAATGCTTCACCCTTGTCATTTTTCAAATCCAAAGCTCCATAGGGAATCATTTGAAGAATCTTGAAAGATCCACTCCATCTTCCCTTGAGCTTTCTGGGAAATAACTGAAGTCGTGAATTGAATAAAAGCACCAAGTCCCCAATCTTAAACTCCTTCTTTTTAATGTGAGCATTATGCCACTCTTTTGCTATTTATTTGTACAACTTAGCTTCAAATCTCAACTCTTCCAATTCATCAAATTGTAACAATCTCTTCTCACCCGTAGGCTTCAAATCCATATTTAACTTCTGAATTGCCCAATAGGCTTTGTTCTCCAACTCCAAAGGTACATAGTAAGCCTAGCCATACATAAGTCTATATGGAGTAGTACCTATGGGTGTCTTAAAGGGTGTCCTATATGCCCAAAGTGTATCATCTAACTTCAAAGTCTAATCTTTCTTTGAAGGCCTGATAACCTTCTCTAAAATCTTCTTCAACTCTCTATTCACCACCTCCACTTGGCCACCGATTTGGGGGTGGTAAGGGGTCGCCACTCGATGATGCATATTATATCTTTTCAATAGAGCTACAAAGGGTTTATTACAAAAAATGACTTCCTCCATTACCGATTATCCCTCTAGGTACTCCAAATCTAGTGAAAATCTTCTTAATAAATCTTTGCACCACCTTTCCATCATTAGTTAGAGTAGATACGACTTCAACCCACTTCGAAACATAATAAACTCCAACCAGTATGTATATGTTACCTAAGGAGGATAGGAATGGTCCCATAAAATCCAAGCCCCATACATCAAATATTTCCACTTCCATGATGTTCGAAAGTGGCATCTCATCCTACTTTGATATGTTGCCTAATCTCTGGCATCTATCACACTGTAGCACAAAGTTTTGGGCATCCTTGAATAAACTTAGCCAATAGAACCCGCATTCCAAGATACGAGCTATCATCTTGTTTGCTCCATAGTGTCCTACATACACTAAACTATGACATTGAGTCAAAACGTCAGGCTTTTCAACTTCATGGACACATTTGCGAATCACATTATTAGCATAAATTTTATATAACAAAGGTTCATCCCAAATATAGCAAGAACACTAAAATAAGAAACGCTTCCTTTGTTGATATAAGAGATCAAAAGGAAGAATACCACTAGCGACATAGTTTGCAATATCTGTAATCCAAGGACAAAACATATTTTCTACCATCATTAAAGCCTCATCAGGAAAGCTCTCCTCGATTTCTGCTTCTTCTTCATGATGCCCCCTTCAAGTTGTGATAGGTGGTATGTTACAACATTTTTTTCTCCCTATTTTGTCTTTAATCTCAATGTTGAATTCTTGGAGCAAAAGCTCCCACCGGATGAGCCTAGCCTTGGCATCCTTCTTGGCAAAGAGATATCACAATGTTGCATGATTTGTACAAACAAGAACATATGAGCCTAAAAGATAAGAAATAAATTTCTCACATACAAATACTATAACAAGCAACTCTTTTTTGTAGTCGTGCTCCTGTTAAGGTCTTGCTTGTGTAGTAACTTTTGTTGGCCAAGGACCCAACCAATGGTATGATTGCTTGCATCACATATAATCTTGAAGGGAAGAGACCAATCTGGTGATGTCAGAATGGGTGCTGTTGTAAGTGCCTTCTTTAACCTATTAAAAGCATCCAAACAAGCATCATCAAACAAAAAAGGCACATCTATAACTAATAAATGAGTCAAGGGTTTAGTGATAAGAGAGAAATCCTTAATGAACCATCCGTAGAACCCTACATAACTAAGAAAAGCTTAGATGCCCTTAATGTTGGTGGGAGGTGGTAGTTTTTTAATCACTTCGATCTTAGCTCAATCCACTTCAATGCCCTTACATAATAACTTATGGCCCAATACAATTCCCTCTTGGACCATGAAATAACACTTCTCCTAGTTCAAGACTAAATGAGACTCCTCACATCTTTGAAGCTCTCTATCTAAATTAAACAACCAATGATAAAAAAATCTCCAAATATAGAGAATTCATCCATAAATACCTCCATGAAGTTTTCATTTATGTCCAAAAAATGGCCATCATGCACCTTTAGAATGTGGCAGGTGTATTGCACAAACCTAAAGGCATCCTCCTATAACCGAAAATCCCGAAAGGATAAGTGAAAGCGGTCTTCTCCTGATCCTGTGAGTATATAAACACGTAATTATACCCTGAGTATCTATTAAGAAAACAATAAAATGTATGGCCAGCCGCCCTCTCAATCATTTGGTCCACAAAAGGTGAAAGGAAATGATCTTTCTTTGTAACATCCCACAACCATAAAGTATATACCCAAACATCCATGGACATTTAAGTACATAACCTATGATAATGGTATGTTAGAGCAAAAACAAATCCAAGTTACACATGGCATCAACTAACTCAATTAAAAGTCATGAAAATATAAAACCTTTCATTGCATTCATTCACAAAAGCTTACACTGGATTTTTACAAACTTTATACAAGATCTAAAAGAAAACTACAAAATACAAATTATAACTCTTCTGATGTCAGCTGACAGACCTCTGATCCATAACTAGTCCAAAATGTTTCTCTAATCCAGATTAAGATACTAGGTCTCTGTCTCGTACCTAAAAAGTCACGATGTAATTTTTGTAAGTTTTGCGAACTTAATGAACGAACCATTATAGATGATTTCACCCAAGTCATATACACAAATCACATATTTAATAGATATTCATTCAGAACATGTAAATTCTAAATACCCAAATTAACATGGCATAACATATAATCACATAATTCATATAATAAAATTGTTCATATCGATTTATCATTTATTACAGCTTTGCAAATCATTATTTAAATTTCAATCATATATGTATGCTATATTTATGAGACTCACATTAGTTCTTATTATTGTGATCGAGTGCTTATCACATACTTATAAAAATATTGGCCCATAGGCTCAGTCAAAACAGAATCACGGAGCATAGCTCTACGTGCAGAATCAGAAATCACGGGGCAAAGCTCTACATGCAGGCACTTTCATACTGGCTACTCTGATCATAACACCTTTATCTGAGCATGCATTTTATGAAATGCATCAAATATAGAATATGCCATATACAATAGTTATATACGA
>JAOQMP010000001.1:8523901-8540157 GCA_027563575.1 Erythroxylum pedicellare
TGAATCTGTAATAGAAATTAAGTGGCTTATAAAAGATGAATGAATTTGATGGATCAACATCGAGGTTATGGAATATAATGAAATAAACATAAGAGTAGAGTGTATTAACATTGAAGAGATGAGAATTATTAAAGGAAAGATGAATTGTTTCTAAGAGTACCACCTTAGTAAGGTGTGCTCAAATAAGGAAAAAAGGATAAACTAAGCTCGAATTGTATTAGTCCACATGAAGTTATTAAGAACATAGGACCAATAAATTATGAGTTGTATTATCAATAAATATCTCTCAAATTTATAATGAGTGATATGTGAGTATGCTTAGAAATATTAATATGATCTTACAAAGATGTATTGTCGGCACATGAAGTGAAAAATTGTGAGTAATCTTAAACACAACAAGGAACCAGTTAAGAAAGTGAATATCTAAATAAGTGATTGAAAGATTGAGTGATTCTATTGACTATAGTCCAGTGGAGGAAAATATTCGAGTGATGACAATTAAAAGGGAAATGGAGAAATGTATGAGGAAACATACCCTTGCCTTTTTAATCAATCACATAAGAATTTCGAGGACGAAATTTATTAAGGGGGAGAAATGTAACATCCCGTTCCCATACTAAGAGTTAGAACCCAAAAATACGATACATGTGAGATCAATGAGGGATTAAGAAAAATGCATTTTCATGCTCATGCATATTGTTAGCACACATGCACGTGATTTTGAATTTTTGCACACATCAAAATGACTGTTTATGCATTCATTGACATTCTGGGTATAATTGACTTATATGTGAAAGGTGATTTAATTGAGAATTGTGGTTTATGTGTACTGAAAATTTAATTGGAAAGTGTGTTTAGTGATTTTAAATTTTTGGTAAATTTTAGGAATAAATTTTGAAAATGTTAAATATTATTAGACTAGAAAATGCCACTTGGCGAGTAAATTGATGGAAGGAAATAGAAATAAGAAACAAATGATATTGGAGAATTGTTAAAAAATGATTGTAGAAATTATTGAGAAAATGACTTTGAAATTTTGGAGATGATTTTCGAATTTGTGAGAAAATGATATTGAAAATTGGGAGACATTTATAGTAAGATTTAGAGATGATTGAACTAAATCTTAAGCCCACGTTTCTTTTAACATTGAAAGACAAAGACACTATTTTGTCTTGTCTTAAAATATCTTCTTGGTGGCTTTCTTCTTGAAGTTTCTTCTTCTTATTCGAATTTTTGATTCACCGAACCTTCACTAAAGAAAAACTTTGTTTTCCTCTACCTATTGTTACTTCTACTTTGTTAGTTCTTTCTTCTACCCCAAGAAAAGTCGAACCTCCTATCAACCTTCAAGATGATGTACGTGGGTGCAGGAGAGTTAGGGTTTCTTTAGATCTTGAAGAACTTGGAGTTTTATCAAGTAAGTATTATGTAAATCCTTATGAGTGATAGAAATATGAATCAAATTTGGTGATATATTCGTCATTACATGATCATGAGAAAATGGTTATTTCATGAACACCGTGAGTTTAAGATGAAAACATGGATTTGTAGTTTTTACTTATTTGATGATTAATATGTCATAAGAGTATTTTAAAATGATTTTTGAGTTGAAAGATCAATGAAAATAGGAATGAAATGAGTGCAGAAATTTTTGGAGAAGGGTATATATATAGGTATATGGTCTGCTTTCTTCACTTTTATACTTGAGCATTTTTAGTGTTTTTAGTGATGATTAAAAATGAATTTAGAGTTAAGGGATAGTTGTAAAATGATGTTCTGATATGGAAAAGTGAATTAAAATGAAAGTTTGAGAATAAAAATGGAAAATATACATAAGATGAAAGTGTAGAAAAATGATAGTAAAGAAAACATATAAACGAAAAATATGCGTAAATATGTGATGTTTTTGATATTTAGTGTTGATTCTTGGTTTTTGGTCTATTTTTGAATGTGTTGGGTTGAATGAAGTCAAAAATGGAGGTTGAAATAAGTTAGAAGAGATAGACTAAGCAAAAAAGATGAACTAACATGAAAATGATGATGAAGAGTGCTGGAACATGTGCAGATGCAATGTCTTTACCGAACATACATCTATATTTCAGCCATATATTAATCTGTAGACATCCAAATAGGATGACTTTAATTTTAGATTAAACTAAAGGCGTATGGTTATATTTTTCATGAAGAAATAGAAATTGAATTCTGTCTCTAAGAGTTTCAAATTTTAGCTCGAAGTTGAGTTTGTGGAATCTGTCGTAGTTTGGAATAGCCTGTAGTTTTTTTGGCATAAATTGTAGAATATTGAACCAAATTGCATGAAATTAGTTTTATTAGAAACGTAAGACATAAAGGAACAATTTTGTAACGGGGTGTTTTGCCTAAATCCTTCATTTTCCTTGTCAAAACTTCCATGAAAGATTGACCCGAAGGTTTGTTTTTAGAAGAAGAGACTTTGCAGTGCGTGAATTTGGAGAAGAAAAGAGGGGTTGCACAATCATGCTTCTGCACAATCATGACTTTTTAGAGAAGTCTGGAGTGACTTTTCTGAGTCAATTTAAGCACGATCGTGACATTGAATGCCTATTGAAGTGGACTAATGTGAACATCGTTCACTCTTTTGGTCATAACTTCTTCTCCCGACCTCCAAATGACATGGGACTTGAACCATTAGACTCGTAACACATTGATCTTCATCTATACATAAAATTATAGTCATATGAAATCATTTGGAATATATTGATTGATTTAATTGGGACGAAAATGATGAACAATCTTGAAACTTCATGACTGGAGTATTATCACTGAACATGCTTCGGTATTTTAGGCATACCTTTTTATGTAGTTATCTAAATGTAATTATTCTAATCTAAAGATATAGGGACACAATTTTTATGAATAAATTGATTCCAATTCTGCCTCCAGAGTTCCAGAATCTGACTTGAAGTTGGGTACAGAATACTGTTACAGTTAATAAACAGTCGGAATTACTTAGAGTATAAATTTTGGAATATTGAACCAAATCAAATTATATTTGTGTCATTAGAAACTTAAGACAATAAGGAATATTTTCTTAGAGAAATTTTTTCCAAATTACTTCATTTTCATTGTCTAATTGATCGTGGAAAATAAACCCGAAGGTTTGGAATTTTGAAGAATTTATAAGAAAGAATGAGAGTTTGGATATTGTATGATTATAAAATGTTAGAATAACATTAACGAATGAATTGCAAGCATCAAAAACATGTGTATAATGGAAATGAAGAGGTTCATATGATTGTAGTTGTGATTCAAAGGAAATGAGTATTGAGTATCTAGTTAAAGTGAATGAGAAATTGTTTTTTATGAGAGCAAATAATGCTAAAAATGAAATGATGAGTAATTGAGTTATAAAATGAGAATGTGCATAAGATATGAAATTTGATTGTATACCCAAGATTATCAAGAACATGCATTGTACATAGTCCGTATACACATTTGTACATAAACAAATGCTTATAATTATGCAAAGTTATTAATGTGTGTGTGCAATGTGTGTATTGTATAATTTTGATGTGTAACATAAACATCCGCATTCAGACGTTTCCAGATTTTGGAAGCAATTGTTAATCTGGAGCATACTGTAAGTCAACCTAAATGTTCTTACTTACTGTTTGTTCTGTTTAAATTTTGTATTGAATTACTAATGAATGTGATTGTGATTGTACTGATTTCCAGACATTGAAGGTCCGAGACTTTTGATACTTGAATGTGAATGTGATATTGAAGTGATACTTGAATATGAATTGGAAGAAATATGTGATTCCTTAACTTGATTGTTAAATGCCAGACTGAGTTCCGAAGAGAAATATGAATATACATATAATTGAAAAAAAAGTGATTCTCAACTTTATTGTTGAATGTCGGACTAAGGTCTGATGACATGTGTAAAGTTAACTGATTGAAAAGATGTGAATGTGATGCTTTTCATTTCATAAATGCATGAAAGATAAAGGCTATTTGACCGGAGTAGCCACCGAAAAAGAGCTTAAAGCTCAGATTGTGAAAAAGAGCTTAAACCTCAGAAATTGTACAAAAGCCAAAGGCTCATTATGTAAAATGAGCCCAGTATCTCCAATGGATACGAGATAGTTATTAATGAGCCCGGTATCCACAATAGATACGGGAAAGTTATAGGCTCTCGGTCACAACAATAACAAATTGAAAGTGAGTCTCCTAAGCATTAAATATGCATTTGATGTGTATGATTTAAGCAGTTTGACTGATTTCCTGAATGTGAGATATGTTTCAAGCAAATACGAGATATATATGACTCAATATGAATAATAATGAAATAATGCAAATTATGTGAATATGTAAACTATATGTGTTATGTGATGGAGTGAGACATTGAGGATGGTCACTCACTGAATTCGAAAAACTCACCCAAAATTTGCAATATTTTTCAGGCTCATAAGAGTTACCCAGTTGGGCAAACGGAAGTATAGCCATTGCATTCAAGTAAGAGGTAGAGGTTGAGATCAGTTTGCATATGCATTTATATTTTCTTATTTTTGTGTAAATTTGTATATTCCGCGATTTCTGTATGATGTGTATTAAAATATTTTGTGTAATAATTGGTGAAAATTGGAAATGTTTTGCAAAAGAGATTGATCAAAGTGTAATGACAATTGTGATTTCAACTTTTATCAAATAAAAGTATGAGTCCGATTTGATTACTACTTTCTGCATATGCATATGGTAAATGTGAAAAAAAAAATTGTACCAAGTTTCAATGAGTTTTGACTGTTCTAGCATGCCATTTTTGCAGGATTCACACTCGGACATCAGTCAGGATGTCGGGCACGTGTCTTGCAAGGGTAGGGTGCTACAATACATTGTTATGTAAGTGGATACTTGGCCTTGTATCTTGCAGGTCATGTTGAATTCTTTATTTTCTTTCATTTTCTTATCCCTTAGTCAACCTAATACATATCATTTTTGTTCCACAAAAACAAATAAGTTTTAACATCAATAGGATGGCTCAAGGAATGTGTTTTTAACTCATTTTAGCTCTTATGCTTCTAACTTGTACCAAAACCAATTATAATCGAAAATGATTATCTTAAGCATTTCGTTGCTTTAATCACTAAGTGTTAAGGAGTGAATGTATAAACAATCAAGCACACATCACCCCCTAAATCTTAAACACTTATTAATTCATTACAAAAGCTAAAAACACACTCTCAGTGGTTATGATCCTAGCTCATCACTCTTACAAAAATTAGTTGTACAGAATTGGGTTTTATTTTTTGATGTGTTCGATGGGCATCAAAGACAAAACACCCTTACCGAATATAAATTATGCAAAAGGTATAAGGGGCCATAGGTGCTCCAATTATCAAACTAAAGGGAGGTGGAAAATGTAATCCTAATATGCAATTGATCGTAGTGTTAAAAAACTTCCCTTTTATAAAGATCTATAACATGCTTTAGGAAGAATTGGCTCAAGGACTACATTCATACAGGTTCCTTCCTCTCAAATAGTAACCATGAATCATTTAACCCAAAGTGAGTGTTTATCACTCATTATTCTCCATATTCTCTTTTCCATTGCTTTATTCATTAGTTATAAAGAGATTACACCTAAGCCTCCCTCTTTAAAAAATTTAACAATTGCCTAACTAAAATTTGTAAAAGGTTTTAAATTAAAATGATAAGTTTCTTAATTTTCTTTATTATGTCCCTAGAAAGCATAAAGAGAGAAGCCCAGTAGGTGCCCCATATGATCAACAAAAATGTAACTAATTGTAATCTCCTTGGAAATTTTAGCCCCTTATTAGATTAACTACCTATGCTTCTCTTGATTGAATCCAAAAAGCTTTGATAGTCCTGATAAGTAAGTCTCCTTAATGAGATTGAGATCCCAAGGTATTTAAAAGGAAGAGGAATTAAGGCCATTCCAGTTAGTCCTTCAAATTATCTCACTATAGTTTCATTGTCCTTAGAGACAAAGAGGAAGGTCTTTTCCTTATTAACACATAAACCTAAAAGCTTACTAAATTCATCCGAGGAGTTCATCATGCATTAAAAGAAGGACTTATTAGTACCCCAAAATAGAAGAATGAGATCTATAAAAGAAAGTTAAAAGACCTACAATATGAGGCATTTATTATGAAATCTAAAACCATTATCTCTGCTAATATTCTTTTGTAGGATCCTACAGAAAACTTCCCTAATAGTGGTAAAAAGGTAAAGGGATAAGGGGTCCTTTAATTCTCCATTTACTACTACACTATAAGATGTAGTGGTAATTCCCTTTTATCTATAAAATGAAAATCAATGGAAACCTTATAACCTTCAGAGTTTGTAAAATTAATGCCTAGTCTAGAGTGTTAAATGCTTTATATATATCCACTTTAAGGGAATAATTTTTTCCTTAGCCCTTGAAGTTGTAGTCCTTAAATAGGTTCTGAGTTATCAAGATGCCGTCACTTATATATCTGCCTTATAAAAGTAGCTTAGGAAGCATTGATCAAATCAGGAAATACTTGTTTTTGTTTCCAAGTATCTTCAAAATAAATTTATAAAAAGTGTTGCAACAAGAGATAAGCTTGTAATCCTTGAGTAATGAAGTAATAGAGAACTTAAGGACCAAGAAATGGAATGTTTCATTCTAGGCTTTCAACATTTTATTGTTGTTAAAAAGTTCCATAATAACATTACTCACATCTTCCTTAATGGGCCATCAAAGAAATAACATTATGAGAGTTAGCGATTAAAGTAGGAATAATATCATTCAGTTCATATTAATGCATTTCAACACATTATTTTATTCCCAGGATTTTCTAGAAGTAATCCTTAGCATGAGAAAGAAGGTCCTTCTGATTAGTCATTATCCTCTCCTCGGTTTTGAAAGTGTTGATACAGTTCCATTTGCTTCTTGTCAAAGAGTTTTTTTATGAAAGAATATGGTGTTTAAATCCCCCTTATTTAACCAATTCATTCCATATTTATGCGAAATAATGGAGTTACTATTCTATAAAGCCTTTATATAGGAGTCCATTACTATACTCTCCTACTATTTCCTTGATGGATCCCTAGGTTGTAGGTACATCTCTCTTTTTCTATCTTGTAGTTCCAACTTACCCTTGTTAATAGATAATATAGATTCAATAATCAATGAGTGGTGAAGTTTTTGAAGTTTTTGCTTGATAGCTTATAACTTCCTTAGAAATTTGAATGATTCAAATCCTTGAACCCTAGTCTCTAAGCATTTATAAACTACCTTCTCAAATCCCTCTTGAGTATCCGGTAATTGATGAACCTAAATGGCGAGATTCTAATATAAATCTCTCTTAATCTGGAGACTGGAATTAAGCTACAGTTTAAATAGGTTATCTTTAAAATATGCAAAGCTATTTGGAAATGTCATAAGCCGATTATAGTTCTCCATAGGCCTATCAAGGTTCTTCCTTATGGAACAATGCCCCTCTTGCTTGTTGTATCATATAAAATAATTACCAAAATTATATATATATAGCTTCAATATCAATTATGCATAAAGAAAACTCTTTACATGGTTTCAAATTACACCTACCCCTTTTGAATTAGAAGTATGACGGGTACGATTGAAGTCCTCCAACAATAACTTGGAGCCATTTCAAGATGATTTAAGGTGCATAAGCTCCTTTTAAAATTAGACTCTTTGAAAGGAGAAGTTGGATGCATAAAAGAAAATGATAACTGCTCAAGCTCCATAATACCTTCACCACATTAGGATTGTAAGCTAGCATAATACGTCTAGATGATGTTTTGCATGATTGATGATGATGCTCCACTTATTTATGAGGAACTAGACTTTATATCAAGTCTTTCTTAAGCATATCTCAAGCAATCTAAAAAAAAATAGCTTTATGGAGTCAATGGAGTCAGCAATTATTACCTAATATAGCCTTTTCTTCTTCTTCATGTGCATTTTCTTTTCAGGATTTTGGGTACTCATTATCATAACTACCAAACGTAATGGACGGAAGAAGAAGACACTATTCTTAGGGGAATTATAGCATATCAACATTTATGGTAGTATTAGAAGATGAGAACAAGAGACATGTAGAGATGGATTTGAAAGCTTGTTCGATATCTACAATATGTTATGACATTTGTGCATGAATTTCATGCACCAAACTATATGTGGGGTCGTCCAATTTATTTGGAGAACTAGCTTCAAGATATCTGATATAGGTATACTTATAACCTAAATTAGAGTAGTTATTATAACTAACGATCACACTTCGTTTAGATGTCCACAACAACAACAAGAAGATTAGTATTAACATCTTAAGCATGTAGTTGTAAAATTTGCTTCAAATAACACACTCTTTATAAAACTAAATAACTAGGTATTTTATCCCGATACACTAAGCTAGATTTGACGAAACATATGAATATGATAACTTTAAGGAGTGGAAAGGAGCTAGAGGTTTAAGAAGAGGAGGAAGATATTGTTCAAGAATAAAATGAAGATGAGAAAGAAGATGATGAAAAGGAGCCAAATAAACAGGTTATTAAGGAATCATCAATAGTAATCTTAAATATAGAGGGCTCCTACTTCCCACATAATAACCTATCGAAATCAATCAAAAATCTAAGGAATTTTGTCATTCCTTGTTTATTGACATTTTATTACTCTTACTAATTTGAAACCATAATTTACCTATTACTTTGTGGTATATGGCCTATTTATGAGTTAATAATCTGTTATTCGAGAAGATAGGTGAAAGTAAGCTACTAATTATAGATTCAGATTGAGATAAAATGCAAACATCAAACTAACGACGCTAAACAAGTGCTTCTTAGGCGGTAACTAATAAACAATTAATTGACTATATTTATATAACCATATTTAGGGTATTTTGCTTATTATTTAATATTCTAATAGTATTTTTGGTATTTATTTTTCTTTAAATGTATTTACAGGTGATAATTGCCTTCATAGATCAAAAAGAGAAGAATTCGAGTGAAATAATGACATAAAACAAAGATTTGAAACAACTTTATAAATACACGATCTTATATAGTGACTATATAAGTCACTATAAACATGTGGAACTTTGAAGACACTGTTCCTATCTATGAAGAGATACACACCCATGTATGTTGACATATAGGGACGTATATTTTGCCTGTGTAAGGTTCTACAACTGTGTAAAGTCCCGATTGAGAGAGAATTTTGCGATACATGATCACTTACACAGTCATATAAGTGACCGTGCATATTCCAAAAATTTTAGTTTTTATTATAAAAGGAAATTGTGAAGGCAAAACAAAGAAGGCATTTTAGAGTTTTAGTGGACACTAAAGAAGAGGCAGTTCCGAATATAAAATAAGAAAAACACTAAGATTAGCCACACTATCTGATATAAATAAATTAAGAAATTCATATATAAATTGCAACTAGACTAATTGATTATAAGAGCACAAACTAGGAAAAATGACTTAGGGAAAAAGATATCATCAACCAAAGAGAATGTAAATTGGTTGCTGGCAGGCATTGCCATAACAACCTTTAAGAAGTCGAAACAACTGTTAACTACCATTTGATTCTCTGGTCTGGAATATTCACTTAGTCCACAATCTTGAAGGAGAATCTAATCTCCAAAAAGAGTTTTATCAGGTGGGACTATACAATCTAAGTTGGAATGGCCTGGATAAAACAATAGAGTGGACATTGGCAAACAATAAAAGCAAATCAGAGGACAAAGCTCTCATCAAGCCCACCTTAAGTAGCACTGTTTACTGTCTACGGTCTAAGAGAAATAGCCGAGGGTTTTGTTCAGAGATTATTTCGTGGATCGAAAACTGGACAAGAGAGGTGCTTCTGGCAAAGGGCCTAACCGACTGTTTGTCCTAATGGAGCGGCTAAGTGGAATCATTAATGGTAAATTTCATATCCCTCTCTTTGCTTTGACAAGTGACGGGCGATGATCCGAGGTATCATCTACAATGTCAATTCTTAAAAACTGTGCTTCTTGAGTAGTGTTCATTTTCTGAGTTTCTATTAATCAAGCATAGGGGATCCTAGTCTAACCTTTTCTGGACCCAAGTCTTACATTTTTTGGTATTCAGGTTTTCTCTGTAAAGTGTTGTTATCAGCACTTTACTAGGTTTCGTAGAATTAGGAATAAATTAATATAGTTTTACCTGTTATGTAAAGGAACATCCTTGCTAATATTCATGAATTCTTGTCGGAATGGAAGCCAGAAGACCTCAGTCTAGTTTGTTTTTAATCGAAAGCACAAAAATAGGAACTGAGAAACGAAAGGGACAACAATTGAAATTAAAGTTCATATTCAAGTTGAAATTACTCAATGCATCACTTAAACAAGTTTGGGAACAGCAATTGAAATTTGCATAATAAGATAAATATAGAGAAACACAACGCCTTGTCATAGCATACTAAGCAATCAACACTTATACAAGTTTGCGAACAGAAATTGAAATTTGCATAATAAGATAAATATAGAGAAACCCAACGCCTTGTCATAGCATACTAAGCAATCAACAGCAAGCGATAGATGGAATGATGGTACTTTGATATTCCACCAAAATCCCTTCTCCATTTTATGTCGACCAGAAACAGAGAAGAAAGAACTACATCAACTCGCTAGTGATCAACATGACGAGTACCTAAACCAATAATTATAAGAAACAATGTTAACAAATATGCAACACAATGTCAAATGCAAAATGGTTGAAGCTTCACGAATTAACAAAGATGATTATTTCTTCAAGATTCCAGACAGGTCAACACCCTAGACATCAATGAATGAAATAACTGATACCCAAACCATATCAAGACGTTAATTCGGCATAAATAACTGCAACATCATTAGTGATTAACATACTCACAAGGCCTGATAACACCCCCAAAATCTCAATCTCAACCATGAGTGTTCAAAGCTTCCCATACTAAGTTTTTAGGAATTGAACTGGCAAGATCCCTAGCCTGCAAGGCAGCATCTCGAAGAGTTTGATATGTCATTACATTGGCTTTCCAAAATGACGCAATATTGTAAGGCAAATTATGTTTCTTGCATAGCTCTCTAACAAGTGGTGAAATTGTCCTCAGATGGCATCTTGGTAATCGAGGGAACAGATGGTGTTCGACCTGAAACTGCAATCCGCCATGAAACCAATCCATCCAAGAAGAGCACATTATATCCAGTGTCCCTTTTGTTTGCTTCTCAAACCAATCATTACCCCTAGGAGGTCCAACGTAAACATTAGTTGAAAAATGATTTAAACAGAACTGAACATGTTGAATTCCGGTCAAGGCAAAACTTGCAACCACAAACATTACTCTCTCACCCCAATTGGGTAGGCAGGAAACAAGCAATGGATACCAAATCCAGAACACAATCAATCCCAAAATCTCTTGATCCCTATTGGGCACCCTTTTTTTGGAAAACAACAGCAAGAATGATTGTGCAAACAAATTAATCCTAGCAAAACACATGACGGGATAAAATGTCAAATGCTGATAACTAACCAAGAACCTCGCAAAAGAATCGAAATTCATCTTCCTATCATAATAGAAAGACTCCAGAGAACTGAAAAATTTCGACGATACCGCGAACAAAGGCATGTGCTGCAGATCTGGATCGAAATCGAGACTATTACACGCAATGTGATGAGCATTATGGTTCCATTTCCACCAACCAATACTTATCCCTGTAAGACAATTCCCAGTTAAAACCTGAACAAATCGATTGAATCCAGGGCTTGTCATGATATTATAATGTCCTGAATCATGTCCAAGCCACCCACTTTGAATCCATAGAAAGCCGATTAACCCACCAGATACCAAATGTACCAAAATGCTGTCAGAGCATAAAACCCCATACACACTCAGACAAAACAGAACTAACATGAAGCATATCGAAATTAAAACCCCATGTCCTTTCTTTTCAAACATGCCCATCTTCGTAAATTCCGCGACGAGCTTTCTATAGTCCTTGGAGATCTCAGACACAGAGTAGTCACTGAGATAATACCCAGTAAAGAAATTGTCGAGATAAGGCCATGCAGTGGCTGGATGGTAAGCGACGAAAGCATCAGTAACATCTTGACCAGCAAGATTTAGCAGAGGGAGGCCACCCCCAGGGTGATCTTTGGTCCAGTCAGAGACATTATAGACCTTGCCCTGTATAGAGATCCATAGATCTCCAGGTTGGTTGTGTTTCTGAAGATCGTTCTGTGAAATGTACTTCTTCGTTGATACTGTCATTGCGGACAAATAGAGATGGAGAAAGAGAGTACAATAAATAAGTGAAACTCAAACCTCTCTTGGTTTGTGCATCGAGTTTATTGAAAAGGGCGAGATGAGATGTTTTGTTTGCGGCGAGAGAGTAGCGCATGAGAGCACACCAAATGCTGTGCTCGTAGGCATCAGGGAGTCTTTTCCCTTAGCCTGTACCTATTAAAACGTGACGTTTTAACTCTGTTTTAATTAAAACCAACTTCGCTCGTCTCGGCTTCTCACCTAAGCCAAGCCAATGTCCCCTCTTTTTTTTATTTTACTTCCCGCTTTACTTTTTGGACGATGCTCTCAACTCTTTCCATCCTCCTTTTGTCTTAATTCAGGGAACGTCTCCTTCATGCGTTGGTTGCTTGTGCATCTCTCTCTTTCTCTATTTTCTATGGACTCGTCGATCAATTACAGTCGCTGAGTTTATTATTCCTTGTACCGATACAGATAATATACATACTACTTTTACATGCTCTGATTCCTCTTTTGGCAATTGAACAGGCATAGATTTAGCATAAAAAGGGTGTGTTTATCCCGCTATTCTTCCTGTACAGAAGAAGAAAGTTACACGCAAGGTCTGATTTTATTGTTTTTTTAATATTTTTCAATTCTATAGTCAATACCCACTTTTCCTTTTCATAACAAAAAACGGAACTTGGAAGAGATTTTGTATTGAATAAAGCTGTTCTTTTTGGCATTACAGAGTTGAACATTTTGGATATGTTCGAGGACGAGGAAAGGCCCGTGGATGTTTCTTTGAGGGTGGGTAGTCAATTGAAGATAGAGGGGCAATGAAGATGAGGTACTCTAAACTACTTGGGAATTTTGTTTTATCATTTCTTGTAATTTTGTTCTTCTACTTGCTTTCTTGCTCATCATTTTAGCCGCTCGTTGTATTGTGAGAGTAACTATTTCAGATTGTTTCTAATTACGATGGTTAAACGAATTTTTTTACTTTGTCACTGCGTGATTCCTGGTTGTAACGATTTGCATTTCCCACATCTGTAACTGGATTTTCACGTTATATCAGATTCTAAAATGGTAACTGGATCCCCACGTTTATTGTTTCCTCAAAAAATTACAAATGGAGACCCACATTTGAAATGGAATTTTAATGTCTGTCCTCTTCCTGTTGATATTTCTGGAATTTTACTTGTAAATGAATCAATGGTCGACAATGCAATTGTCATTGAATTTATACCATGACAGTGATGAGTTCACCTCAATCAAAATTGTCATCAATTTTTTTTCTCCATCCTGTTTTATTTCATTACGTATTGATAGAAATGAGGTTAGACTCCAGAATGTAATTCAGGGAAGTGTAATTAAACTACTAAATTCTTAAAGACTGCAACTTCTTCACTCTTTTCAGTGGGGAATTCTGAATATGGTTTTTTAGGAGAGACTCTTGAGTAGCAACGAGAAATGTCGAAACCTGTCGATAAAAGATTGAATTACATGGGGAAGTCTTTTCATTAATACAAATTACTGCTACGCATGATTGGTATAATGGAATAATGAAACTCTTTATTAGGACAAAGTGTGGTTATTCTGTCAAGAATGCTTGCTTTCTAATGTATCCAAGGCAACTTCAGACCTGTTACTGGTGAGAAAACAGCCACAGGTTACGTGGTTCGTGCTTTCCAGTGGAAAATTTCTGAACTTACTGCTGTGGTACAGAAATTTATTCAAAGTTGTTATGATCTGTTGAATGGAAAAGAAAGTAGACTGCTTAAGTTAATTTATACATCTTTATCGACCAGGTCCATATTTTGTTTCATACTAAAAATTGGCAATTTCCTTCTTATATTCTCATTATTATGTAATTTTTTATATTTTCATTATTATGTATCGTCTATAAATGATTAATCGTTGTGTTAAAAAATATTTGTGCCAAAATGTGAAATGTTTAACTCTTAAGATTGTCATTAAACTTCTAACAATGGTATGGACAAAAAAAATAGAATGAACATCGAACTTCTATGTTTTGTGGGGATGACATTATGGGGGGGAAATTTAGCAAAAGCAAAATTGTAAATGAAGTCATAATGTAAATGAAGTTATGGGAAGCTCATGGTGAAATGGAAAAAAAATCAGGTTGTATATAAATGTGTCTTCATAGGTTACAATTTTGAAAGTAGCATTCTTAAAAACGAATCAACATTAGCCAGTTTTGAGAATAAATCACAATTTACAAATATAATCGCAACAAAGGATCTTTGGATTCATGAGCTAAATAATTCTAATACAAGCATTGACTTTAACTTCAGCTTCCTTCAATATTCGCCAAAGAGAGCAAATAGAAGCAAGTTTAACCAATTACATCTTCATTGCAAGCTGAAAATGATGGACTTAGACCCGACCTAATCTAGCATTCAAAGTTGAAAGAAGGCTCAAATTATTTGAGGAACAAAATTTGGCAGCATCTTTTGTCATTATCATGTCAAGTTGATTCTTAAGCTTGTGTGTGTGTGTGTTCGCATGCAACCTCAAGATTGAAGACCAACCATTGATAAAAACATATGCAAGATAAATATCACATCATTGTTATGAAAGTCTCTTTGAATGGAAACAAAAATTTCATAAAGATAGAAACAATTTAGAATTTGTCTCCTTGCTGGGCACTGGAAAAGAAAAATCAAATTAATGTTATCTTAAACCATTTAACATGAAGCATAAAGTATTTTTTTATGTGGTTTTCTTTTTTTGCTCCTTTAGCAATCATTTAAAAGGATCCCAAACAAATTGACGTGGAAAATAAAAAAAGAATAGCCAACATTGATTAACAAAATGGTGATTAATATATATATATATATGAGCTAAATATCCCTACTAGTTACAAAAAGGCATAAAATTGAACTGATAATTTTGAAATGCTCAAAATTCTAAGTAAAAGCCTTAAATGAGTTGCAACTTTTTGGCAAACTCCAACTTGACCTTATGCCTGGAATAAAAACTAGGAGTAATCTCCTTTGATTTGTACTCTTAACCTGCGCTTATAATTGACATGATTTATATATTGAATTCTAAACCTCAATATCGCCAATGCTGAACTGTACAATCAGAATCCAGACAAACCAACTTGACATAAAAAAAATCATGCAGAGCATATGCATTAATGGCCTTTTAATAATAATTTAGTAGTCCATAGCCCACCTCAAGCTATTCATATAGTTGTTTCTGAACTTCCATTTGCATGCATAAAGGCTCTGCAATTTGTATTGTCTGACGAAACAAAATGAGGTTCAGAAGAAAAATACGTCAATAATAACCTGACATTACAAAGCAACCATGCCATGTTCATAAAGCAATTACCCTTTTCTTCGACCATCAATTTCAATGCTACTCAAATTTGTCTTCTTTTCTTTAGCACTAGAAGTCTTCTTCTCTGTAAAAGGGATGAAAGAAAAAAAGTGACCACATGCCTTCAATATTTGTTTACATATATAAAAAACATAAAATGTATTAGCCTAGATGTTGATACTAATAACAATGATGATTTACTACAAAAGATAATCAATCATGAAGATGATGTCATAATTTTTTGAAACATGAGTTAGGACTCATAAACAAGCATAATCAATCAAGGATAAACCACATTTGAAAAATTCATAAGCATTGAACAAAAAATGAACTTAAGCTGAAATTCAGGTAGACCAAATGAATAGTAACTAACTAACTTTGAAAAATCATAACTTGAACTACAGACCTCAGAATTTAGTGATTGAAATTGCTATCTCTTCCTCTTAATAAGCTCTAAATGCTCACCAAATATGATAGGAAGAAGAGGTCTGTGCTAAAATTTATGGCATGTAAAAAGGGACCTGAAAAGTGGACCAACTTTGGAGAATAAGTTGTACTAACTGGCAACGAATTCTAAGGCAAGAAAGGTACCATTCTCTTCATCTATGTCTTAGCTTTCAAACAAAAATTTCCTTGCTAAATTTAGACAACAATAAGGCACCCAAAA